>CM034237.1:30934205-31534205 GCA_019916065.1 Vitellaria paradoxa | reverse complement strand
AGAATTTAAAAAAATAACTACTCCCCAACCTAATAATGTTGAGCTTTTTTTGTACTTTTAAATTTTAAAAATATTAAGAGTTGTTATATGGAAAATAATCTCGTAATTAATTTTTTATTTGTGTTTTTTAATTCAATTCCATTTTTTATCTGTATGTTTAATTTAATTATCAATATAATTAAAATATATAAATTTAACAATTATATTAAATTTTTAAGTAAGTAGGTCCCCTTTTTAAAACCTATGAGCAAGTGAATTCCTCTTCAAAACTAAAAAAAAAGGGGTTCGTTTTTAGAATTCATTATTTTTTTTTTTACATTTATTAAAATCATACAACACAACTCTAGTACTTCTATAGGTAAAAGAATAAGTCAAATTATAGTATTTTGGCCATGTAAGACAAATAAACAAAAGTTTTGTGAAAACCTCAATCATTCGTTAGAGAATAAAACTCAATCTAATCTTAGTTTGTGAAAGAAATATTTTCAAAAATTATCCTATTTTATTGTATAAATATATACTTTACACACACACACATATATATATATACACGTGTGTCTATACATATGTAATATTTGTAATTATTTTGATTGTCTTTGATGTATCAGATTCTTATCAAAACATCTTTATTTTCTAAACACAAGGTATGATTTTTCATAATTTATTTTATTTTTTCTTTAATGTTATTGTATTAGATTTTTATTCTATTTTTCTTTAAATTTTATTTCACTCAAATATATAAGTTATCATTAATGTTTAATATTAAAATTAAATGTATTAAAATTTAATAATTTTAGATATGAGATCGAGTTGTACGATAATGATAACAATTATCTATAATAACGTGACACATTTAAAATAAATTTTGTTAATAAATTTTTTATTAGTTTAAATGCATTTTTATCTTAAAAGTGTTATTTTTTTAGTTTTGTTGAATAATAATTTTTTTATACTTAAGACAATTGTTTTAATACAAATCATTTGTATTAGCATATTATAATAGTAAATTTAAAAATATAATATGAAAAATTTTTATATCGCACAAGCCTAATTACTAATATATATTTATTAGTGATATGATCAGTGCGATGTACAGATTTTTATCATATTATATGATTAAATTGAATGTACTACCATACGCTAAAACAGTTAAATTGTAAAAATATATTTGAAAATAATATATACTATTATTTATGTAAATTCAATCAAATAGTGAACGTAAAACAAATTAAAATATTGATACCATTAATAGTACTGATTCAATTAAATTCAAATTCTAATAAATAAAAGAGAAGAAAAAAATAAAAAGATTGAAGAACAAAAATATTTACCATATAATTAAATGATTTTTATAGTTATTGTCTCTATTTTCCTACCACAATGTATATATATATATATAAATTTACAAGATACATATCAATTTTATATAAGAACTTTAAAAAATTAAAATTTAAGTACATACTTAACAAATCGCAAAGTCAAAGAGAAAATTAATATAATTCAAGAAATTTGAAACAAAAGGAGACTTTGCATCTATTATAAATTTTGGATGTAGATGAGTTTTATTTTATTTAGATTAGAATACCATTTTGAAATCTCATCTTATTTCAATTATAAGAATTCTATTTTGATTGAATTAAAAATCCAAACCCAAAAAAAAAAAAAAAAATTTTTTGAGTGGCACTTTAATTAAATTGATTTATCCATTGATAATTTTATTTTTTAATATATAATATTGTTTGATATTTTAAATAAATAATATTACAATATATATATATATATATATATAATTTTAATAAATAATATTACAATTTGATTTAAGATATATCACTTATTTTGTCTAATAATATTTCGTATTATTTTATTTAATAATAATAATAATTATTATATTTATTATTTTTTAAATAATAATGTATTAAATTATAAGAAAATAAAAATAAGAAGTTATATGATTATTAACTAGAGGTGTTGATTTAATAAAAATATCAAGTGATATCCACAAACATTCTAGTTTTAATAAAATTGTGAATAAGTAGTAATTATGTATAATATTAATTTCATTTAGATTGTATAATTATAAATTAAGATAATTATAATTATAACTTTATTTTAATAAATTAAAATATCAAGTAATATCCAAGAACATTCTAATTTTAATAAAATTGTGAATAAATGGTAATTATGTACAATACTAATTCCATTTAGAGTATATAATTATAAATTAAGATAGTTATAATTATAAATTTATATTAATAAATTAAAATCTTTATTTAACAGGATAATTATTTTTTATTATTTTGTTTAATAATAATAATAATAATATTTATTATTAAAACCTTTATTTAAAGGGTAAATATTTTTTTCCATTATCTTGTTTAACAACAATAATAATACCTATTATGTTTTAAATAATAATTTATTAAAATATAGAAAAAATGAAAAATAATAATATGTTTTAAATAAAAATAAAAATAAAAAATAAGAAGTTATATAACAAATAGAAGTGCAGATTAAATAAAAATATGAAGTGATATCCATGACCATTTTAGTTTAAATAAAATTAAAAATTTTGAATTAGTAGTAATTATGTAAAATACTAATTTCTTTATAAGATAATTAAAATAACTATAATTAGATGACACATGACACAATCGTACACATATTACAATGGTAGCGCAGGTTAAATCATACGTAGCATAAAATAACTATAATTATGTGTCACATACCACAGTTGTAACGTAAGTTAGGTTATGGGTGGCGTAGCGAAATTGTCATACTTTACTTTATATATATACTAGCGATATGATCCATGCAATGCATGGATTTGTTATATTATATGGGTAAATTGAAGGAACTATCATATCCTAAAACAATTATATATATTTGAAAACAATATCCTAAAACAAGTGGTGAACATAAAACAAATTAAAATACTAATACATTCAATAGCATTGATTCGATTAAATTTAAATTCTAATAAATAAAAAGAAAAGAAAAAAATCAAAAAGTCGGAAAATAACAATACTTACTCATATAAGTAAACAATTTTTATAATTTTATTTCTACTCTTTCTATCACAGTGTACATATATATATCAATTACATAAAAAAGTTACAAGATATGTATCAATTACATATAAAAAAAAAAACTCTAAGAAATTAAAATTTAAGTATGGACCTAGTAAATTACAAAGTCAAAGAAAAAATTGTTGTAATAAAAATCTCGAAGAAATTTGAAAAAAAAAAATTCATATCTATTTATAGATTTTGCATTCAGAATAGTCTTATTTTATTAGATTAGAATACCACTTTAAAGTCCTATCTTATTCCGATTAAAATACTATTTTAATCGAATTGAAAGTCCAAATCCATGATAAAAGTTTGAGTGGTACTTTAATTAGATTGATTTGGTAACGACTCACATTCATATAGTACAATATTGTCTATTTTGGGTTTGGTAAGTTGCTTCCCAAGAGGTCACCCATCCTAGTACTGCCCCCACTGGAGTACACTTAACCCTGAATTCCCACTAAACCCAGTCCCCTCATGGCTTTAAAATGCGTTGTTCTTATATGGATATCGAATATTACATATATGCTACTTCTTTTCACTACCTAGGCGATGTGGGATGGAAGGTATTGCTTCTCTGCTTCACCTCCTACTTCACTCTCCCGTAGGCAGAATCCCTCATAAGCAAGTCCCTCATAGGCATGTCCCTCGTGGTTCTTCACAGATTTATCCATTACCAATTTTATTTTTTAATTTTTAATATTATTTTTAATAAATAATATTATAATATACATAATTTTAATAAACAATATTACATTTGATTTAAAATATATCACTTATTTTGCCTAATGATAAAAATAATAAAGGATATGTTACTTGTTAATAAATTAAAATCTTTATTTAACAGGTTAATTATTTTTTTCATTATTTTTATTATTTTTTAAATAATAATTTATTAAATTAAAAAAATAAAAATAAGAAGTTATATGATAATTAAATAAAAGTATCAATTAAATAAAAATATCAAGTGATATCCACGAACATTCTAGTTTGAATAAAACTGTGAATAAGTGGTAATTTTATACAATACTAATTCTATTTAGATTATATAATTATAAATTAAGATAATTATAATTATAAATTTACATTAATAAATTAAAATATTTATTTAATAGGCTAATTGCATTTTTTTGTTATTTTGCTTGATGATGATAATAATGATAATAATATTTATTATTAAAATATTCATTTAATAGGGTAAATATTTTTTTGCATTATCTTGTTTAATAACAACAATAATATTTATTATATTTTAAATAATAATTTATTAAAATATAAAAAATAAAAAATAAGAATATGTTTTAAAAAAATAAAAATAAAAAAATGAGTTATATAATAAATAGAAGTGTAGATTAAATAAAAATATTAAGTGATGTCCATAAACATTCTAGTTTGAATAAAATTACAAATTTTGAATAAGTAATAATTATATAAAATACTAATTTTTAATAAGATAATTACGATAACTATAATTAGATGTCACGTGTCACAACTATACACGTGTCACAACCATATCGCAAGTTAAGTCGTACATAGTGCAAGATGGTTATAATTAGGTGCCACGTTTCATAATCGTAACGCAAGTTAGGTCCTACGTGATACAGCGGCATTACCAGACTCTACTTTATATATATATATATATATGATGCGTTTGAAGTTATAAAGAATGAAATAAAACGAGGTAAAGTGAGAAAGTGTGAGTTTGTAATTCGTGTTATGAGATAAAAAGTAAATAATTTTGAGAGTTTTTTTAATATTTTTTTATTATTTTTCAAAATATTTTGTCCTTCCAAACAGAACCATAATATGATATAAGTAAGAACCCATGCATATAAAAGTTTTTCGAATCTGGGTTGGGTTGTACTGTAATGACCCAAATTTTTATTTAATTTAGTTTATATATATATATATATATTTGATTACTCAATAAATTTAATTTGTTATTTAAATTTAATAATTTATAATTTTGGTATTTAATTTTAAGTTGTATTTAAAAATATTAATTTTGGATTATATTTGAGAAGATTTTAAATCTTAGGAAAAATGTGTAATTTTCCTAAACCTATGGGGAATAGGAAAGTAATTAAATTGGTTAGGATTACGATTTTGCTACTATAAATATATATATTACTGTACTTATTTTATAAATAAAACCCTAAAGAGGAACGAGAAACGGTGGCTACATTCTTATAGCTGTGCGCCATTCTTCCTAGGCTGTTTTTCCTTCCATTGTTGAGTTACGTTTGTTGGGTGTTACCGAATCAAAGGTAAGGGGCTGGAACCAAATATTATTGTTTTATTTATTTTTTTTTTAACTTTTTGATGCATTGTAATTGAAAGCAGAACCCACACGTTGCTTTGTATACATATGTGTGTGTATATATATATAATAGAGACAAAATTGTGATATAATCATCACGTTTAGAATGATTGCACATAGAAATTAAGATAATCTATAGCAATTGCATCCACGGTGAATTGGATAAATTGTTTAATACTTATATATATATATATATATATATGATATTTGTTAAGAGATGTCCTGGAAGTACTTAAGGAAACAAGAAATTAATAATGAATGTCACGGCCACCCTTTAAGAGGACATCTATATATATACATCCAAACTTTTAGTGGTCTGCATTGAATGTCTTCAATTGGCAGTGAACACCTTCAGGTCACTTAATAAACATTTAAATTTCTTTCTTTTTTTAATTTAATTTTTTTTATAAAAAAAATCCTGGTTATGCTTTACGTAATGTCAATATATATATCTATATGTGTTGTTAATTTAAAACCCATTGAATAAGAGGCGTGCAGAGCATTTAATCTTTTTGTTTTTATTTATTTATTTATTTATTTTTATTTAAAATCCTCATCTAATTGATTGAAACTTACATGAATTGATTGAGTTGTAAATGTCTATTTATATTCTTATGTGTCCGTGCGTGATGGAATCTAATGAATTGAAAAGGCATTTATCTTATTTATTTTCAACTAAATTCATAGAATGAATGAATTGACTGTGTGATTAATGGGATGGTGTAAAGTTAAAGCATTTATTGCATGTGTATGCACTGTGGGTATTAATCGTGAGATTGTTTGCTTTAATTATGATATTAAAGTTTGTGTTTTAGTTAATAAGGCTTCAAATTTTAATTAAGAAAAATTTATCTAATGTGGAATTAAAGTGAAATTTAATAATATGTTTTATTTGGATTAATGGATACTGAAAAAATTAAGTATACGTAACCAAGGGTTGAGAGTCTCAAAACTTGCGCAGGGTTGGTTATCGATTCCAGTAGACTAGTAACCTATGAACGAGCAGATACCTAAGGGTGGCATATTATATGCCTAAGGCTTCGGCCTAGGAAGTAGACATTGAAGGATGGTGTGTATTGGTTGGGTCTGGTTTCTATAGGACAACCAAGCAGATATCAATGAATGATGTATATTGGTTGGGTCTTGTTCTTACGAGACAACCAAGCAGCAGTACCTTGAAATTAAATTGATTTTTTTATGTGTTATGTGGTGTTAAAACACAATTAATGGTAATGAAACGAGATAAATAAATAAATTTAAGTTCTTGTTTGAAATTGCTACTTGTGCATAATTGTTTCACTTAGTAGCATGCTAAGACATACTACATTTATATTATTATTAGGGTTCCGAGCACACGTGGTATTAGTGCTAAACCCCTTACAACTTGTGATGTAGGTAATGAATTTGAGTCACGTGCTGAACTTTCTGAGCATGTGAATTAAAATTTTATTTATTATTTTTATGTAATTGTTTTAGACTCTAGGAAATTACTTTTAGTGGATTTTAGTAAATCTCTCTTTGTGAGGTAATAGTTAATTGTTTAAGTTGAGAGATTGTTTGGATAGTTTTGGAGTTTTGTTGTCTAGTTAGTTTTGACTAAGGTATTTATTTAAATTTAAAGTTTAATTTTATTTATTTTTATTTTGATTGCTCCATAAAATGTGTGCATGACTCTAGTGTAGGATAGGGAAAGTTATTAAATGATATAATGTGTATTTTTTTGTTCAGATACTCGGGTTGTGAAATCCGAGACGTGACATGTACTATGCTACTTGACTAATCGCCAGTGCAAAAGAATTCATGATGCAAAGGCCTTGGCAATAGAATGAAAGGTAAAAACAAAACAAAACTGTTTGTGGATTGACATTTTCATTCTCAGTACAAATTAAGCCCGGATTTGTTGCTTCAGCTCAACCTAATTTCAAAATATTTTGTTTATATATATATATTAGATTTTTTTTTTGTCATTGAAAACCAAAGCTGTACTTGAGTAGAAATATAAGTCCAAATACAAGAGCTACTTTTTTTTTTTTTTTTCATGAGGTTCCAACTAGTTTGGATTAGCCGAAACTTTGACGAACACTAAACAAATTAGGCAAATAAAGCGAGCTGTTGAGATGATCCGACATTGTGGTACAATTCAACTCATATGGACCAAGCTTGGGTGTATATTTATATAGGCAAATCTCTAACCCAAACCCAGGATTGGATTGGATCACAAATTGTCCATGGCCACATATGAGAGCAAAGCATTGAATAGGGCTCAACCCACTAAACTTCATGCCCAAAACCAACCTCCCCACTTGGTTCATTTGATGCATGGCGAGTCCTAGCCTGCAAGGAAAGAATTATGTTATATTCCCAAATACACCAAAAATAAAAATAAATAATAACTTATTAAAAAAATTGTCAGAGAAATGTGATGATTTTTAGAACTATTATTTTACAAAAAGAAGAAAATCACTAAAGTACATTTTAATTACAAAATTATTATCATGGTATCATTCAAACAATTTTTTTGGTTGAAAAATGTTTTTCAAGAAAAAGAATTCAAAATTTTAATTAGAATAATAAAACAATAACGTTTTTTATAATAAAAATAAAATTTTAGTAATTATTTTTATAAAAATTAATTATAATCCTTAGAGATTATTACATCGACTAATAATTTTTATTCGCGGATAGTTTTCCAGACAGATTGTCGGAGGAGAAGAAAATAGTGAGAGGTTATTATTATCCTCGAAGCTGAGGGTTGAAACGAGGGTGGTGTTAACAGGCACACGCCTCAAAATTCTCAGTCGTAGACGGTCCAGATCTACCACTGCGGATAATAGAACCCATATGGCCACATTAGTCGAGGCGTGTGTAAGAGTGCCGATACATACATATACATATACATATATATATATATATATATAATGCCCCTTGGCTAGATCATGAGCCTGCCATGCCATGCCATGCCTGCCTGCCTACACTCCTAGCCTTCTTCCTCTGGCAAACACAGGGTGAGTCTAAGGTGAAGGGTGCGTCGCTTTCAATTCGAGATTTTAAGTCAGCAACTTTTGGACCCCTTTTGTTATTTACTTGCTCATATACCGTGTATACATATACATATATATATATATATATATATTCAGGGGTGTTTGTTAGAAAAAGTTAACAAAAAGTATAATAAAAATATAAATATTTAATATAAAGTGATATGTAACAAAATTTAGTTAAGAGATAGCATAAAATATTAATAAAATTTTGTAAACTTTGATTAGTTTTGACCAATTAAACACCCTTGTAGTGAACATTAGTTGTAGCGTTAAAGTTATGGTCATAAAATCAAAAAAATGAAATGTAAGCGTTTGTAGTTAAAAAAAATAAAAAATTCATAAAAAAATAAAAAAAAATTAATGTAAAAATAACAAGTGACAAATTTATTTAGAAAAAATTAATAAAAATTAAAAATTTATGAATTTTTTTAAGTTTTTTATTTTTTATTTTTTTTTGGAACTCCAAAGCTTAAAATGTTTGCTCTATTGATTTATTTAATTGCTCACATGAAAATTATGTAAGTAACTAAAATAAATGTTCAAGTTTTTATAATTTAATTACATATTTTAAATATGATAAAATAAAATAAAAATAATAAAAATTATTAATATAATTTTTGAAATTATAAAAATAAATTTTTAATTTATGTTTTTAACAATCATATAAAAAATATGTTAATAAATATTTCTTGATCTTTTAAATAGTCCACAGTATAAATTTGAACGAAACAAACTCAAGAACAAAATGATCATTTTTGTACTTAGCGACTATATTTATTAGCCCAAACTACAAATTTGAGAGTGTAAATAATAAATTTGTTCGAAAATATTCCTCAATCTTTTGAGAACTCTAAAATATAAATATGAGTTAAAAATAAGTTTAGGATAAAATTGTTAATTTTTAGTTCAAGTTCAAACTGGTCCAAATTTTTCATAACTATTAAGAAACATGTGAATACATGTTTTTTAAACTTTTGGGAAGGTCGGAACACAAATTTGAATACAAAATAAACCTAAGGATAAAATGGTCAAGCATAATATAAGATTAAATTGGGCCAAAATTTTCTTAACTATTGAATTAATAAATATTTTTTAACTTTTTGCACAGTTCAAAATGTAAATTTAAATAATAATTTAAAAAAAAAACCAAGTCTAAGGATAAATTTGTCATTTTACAGCTCAAGTTTCAATCAAGCTAAAATTTGCTTGGCCATTAAAAAATATTTCAATCACTATTTTTTAATCTTCTAGGAAACTAAAAATACAAATTTAGACCAAAATTAGTTCAAGTGTAAGACAACAATTTACGACCCAAGTTCAGATCAATCCAAAATTATTGAATTATTAATAATGATGTAGATGGATATTTTTTTACCCTTTTGAGAAATCCATAATTTGAATTTGGACAAAAACACTAGTATAAGAGTAATATGATCATTTTACAACTTAAGTTTGCTCATTGCAAGAGATGAATTACTTGAGCAGTAATGAGCATTTTCTTTTTTAAAAAGGAATGAAAATTAAATTTCCAAGAAATGTTTATTTTCATTCTAAAAATTTATATAAAATATGACAACAAAATAAAAGTGTAAAAATAATTATTTTATTCCACTCCACTCTATTTATCTGCTGAATCTTTTATGCCAAACTAAACTTTTTGTTGTTTTCTGTGACGGGGGTAGAGTACATGAAGATTACCAAGAGTTTTGACCGTTCATGACTTTAAGATTATGTCTTCTAATTATTAGAAGTTTTAAAATATAGGTAATTATTAGTTACTCATTTTTGTTGCGATGCAAGTATTTTGACCCTATCTGGCATTCTTGACGTGAATCCAGGTCCCTCTGCACACACGTGTTCACTCGGAACGCACACGTTACTCTCTGGGAGGATATTAACGAGGAAGCTCTTTGGAGTAACTATTCTTAAATTGCCATGAAACGACGTGGGGGACGACGAAGAGAAAAGTGCTGATCAGACAGACAAGCAAGTAAATTTTGCCGCGCATGAAAAGCCGGTCACTGTCCCCTGCTTTTGACGGCTACTCCCCTCTAACCCTCTCTGGCCTCTGCATGTATATCTATATATGTAAATAATATATATATATATATATATATGTACACACGCGTATATATATACGTTGCATACTTCTGGTTTATATGCATTTCAGAGTACCAAAATGAAGGTGTGGGCAGCGGATTAATTTGGAGGAGCTGACTAGTGGATGGAATGATTAAATTAAAATTTAATTAATTAGTGTATTTAGTTTTTGAGTTAAAAAGTGTAAATATAATTAAATTGTAAAGTTTAAATTCAACAGTTTTTAATTTCAATATCACTCAACTGACAAATTTTTTTATATTAATCTCCTATTTTCCTAAGTAGTTGGTTGTATATGTTACTTCTGTGGGTCGGGAAGAAACTTGCAGTCACTATTCGAAGGTGTGCACTGGGTGAAACTCTTCCCGTGGATCAAGCCGGCAATGGCCCACGAGGTGGTAAACCAGTCTAGACAAACCCTGACTTATCGGCTCGATCGAAGGGAGTTGTTAAAAATCCGTCAAAGCGGTAACCCACTCACCCACTCTCCTGTACTGTAGTATACTAAAGTATTAGTTTGTGATTAAAGAGTATTAAAAAAATAAAAATAAGGCTCTATTTAGGACACTAAAAAATGTTAAAAATTTTAAAAATTATTAAAATTTATTAAAAATTATTTATCTTTTATTTTATTGTATTCACAATTTTTTTTTTCAAATTTTATTACTTTTATCATCCAAAAGTGGATTAAATTACTGCGAGGACCATAAATGCCAACGACTTTAGCACCAGCCATAAATCAACTTAGCGATCAGTCACCAATGTTTTCACTACAGAGCAGTAAGGCCCAAGGAAGTGTAAATGAAATCATAAACAAATATATAGTACTTATAACAGCTGTATTGCCCGTATTTCGATTTGACCCACAACATCTTCTGTGAATCTGTCCTATTTTTAAATGACTGTTTGACTTAATTGCCCCCCCCCCCCCCCCCCGGCCTTTTACCACCACTTTTGTCTTATCTAGTTCAACTCTCATGAATATTTTGAAGTGATGAATAGGTCCATTTGGGAACAAGAAAAAATTTTGAAAATCGCTATAAAATTCTAACAATCATTTTATCTCTAATTTTTTCTTCATCATTAATTTTAAAAATTTTAATATCTTACTAAAAAATAAAAAGTCTGGAAGTAAGTTAACCGAATGTGTAAATTTTTTATACAATCATATTCTTCGTGTCGAAATCTTTCAAACGAGTATCATTGTCGTTATTTTTTATGAATTTTTTAAAATCCGTGGGAACAGATTTGAAAAACCGTTCCCAGGGTTTGCTACTTTTTAGAAAAAAAAGGCACAAAATCAACCCCAAATCACATTTTATCTCAATTTATTTTATTTTTTCTTACTCAAAACGAGGCCACAGTGTAATAAAGTTAGATAAAATAAAATAAAATAAGTTGTGAATTTGTAATTCGCACAGTAAATTAAAAAAATAAATAACTCTTAAAAAATTTTAAACATTTTTAAAAATTTACAGTAAATAAAACGAAACCATTAATTATCATAAGCCAATTCAATCCCTTACCTTTCTATTCTAAATTTTATGAAGACTAATCCTTATTGTGGCATTAACAATATTTAAGCTTAATCCTTTCCAATTTTGTTTGGACTCTTTGGAAACAATTCATGGAAATTTCTTAACATGCTTAATGGTCAAATTAACTTGGGCATAATGTAGTGATATTCATTTCTTACAAATTGTTTTTTGGGTTTTATGCATTGCAATATCGAGCATAAGAAAAATTTTACTTCCACCGAAATGCAGATTTTTTTTTTTGGGGGGGAGGGGGGGAGGGGAATACCGAGCAATTAACTTCATAAGAATCATGATCATCTTACATGCATGCAAAATCAGAGACGGAAAGAACCAAGAAAATCTCTTTAAAAAATGCATGCAACAAAATCAGTTTTCTGTATCACCATGATAAATGAGGGTTTTAGTGACGTAAAATGCATGTAAAATTCTATCACCAAAAAAATATTTTTAATAATGTAATATTGCCCCAAATGTTTATCACATAAGGCCCATCACTGAAATTATTATTTATCACTTAATGATGGCTCTGCTGATATATATATAAATTATATTTCATCTATCTATAGCTAACAGTTTTATCACCAAATTTAACATTTTAGGTAGCATTTGATTTGCATTTGTATTTTTATTTTTAATTTTTTTTTTAATTTTTTAATTTTGAGATTCAATTTAAAGAATATTGAAAATGTATTTAATTTGTTATTTTCTATTTCTTGTATCTTAGGATTATCTGTATTTTGGATGAAAAAGTCCCAAAATGACTTGCCCATTTTATATTTTGTTTATTTTGTATTATTAAAAATACAAGTGAGCAACTATACTTTGAATTTTTTTGTTCTTTCAACAAAATTAAAACAAAAAATGAGTTGAAAACAAGGAGCTAGTGATAAAAGTAGTCCACTAAACATATTTGAGTTTGTGACAAAAGTCAACACCTTACACCTTTAGTAATAATTTTGAGAATTACTAAAGCCAGCCGTTTAGGAGGTATTTGGTTAAACAAATTAGTCAAAAAGTATAGTAAAAATATAAAAAATTGACGTAAAAATAATATATGATAAAATTTTATTAGAAAAAGATATAAAAAATTTGATAAAAATTGATGAATTATGATTAATTTTACCTGACCAAACACCCCCTTAGTAATAAATATTAGAGGATGTTAAATTTTTAATTTTCAATCATAATGTCAAGGTACAGTTTTGGATGATAATCCCTTACGTAGGCAAGAGTTCGGATTGAAGGGAAAATAACAAACAAAGGGTTAACTTCGTTGATTTTACAAATACCCAAAAAAATAATTTAAAAAAATAAAAATATTCTTTTTAATAATAACAAATATTGTTAATGTATTCTTAACAATACATTATAGTTTAAGTAGAAAAATCATTAAAAGTAGACATTCTAAGTAACGGTGGAAATAAGTAAAATAATAATAATAATAATAATAATAAAAATTATCAAAATTGACAAATTTGACTTAACGTCAAATTCAAATTCTAGACAGCGCATATGAAAAATAAACACTCTTATAAAATATTATTATCAATATAAATATTTTCTAAAACAACAAAAAATGGGCTTTTAAGGGGCCTTCATGACTGGAATTTATTCAAAATTTAGCTTCGTTTTGACAAAATGACTAGTTTTTGACATTGAGCCAAATTCCCTTTTAATAAATTCTTTTTTTCGTGTAATAAGTCGAATTACGATTTTATTATTCCCACTCTCCATCCTCCATGAAAGGGGGTCTCATGTTGTTTCGAACACATAGATACAAGCAGGCCAATTAAGTTATAACTTAATCAAATATTTTAATTTGGGCTCCAATTTCTGTCAAAAATGACCACTGCAAAATTGTAAGCATAACTGTGAAATTAGAATTTATATAAGGAAATTCAGATCCCACAGATCTCCCCAAAGTTTGCCATTCAGTAAAACCACAGTGGACAAAGAAGCAGACATCACTGCAACTGTTGCAGTGCCCACAAGTTAACTCAGTGGCAGTTCCGTAATAGATTGAGGTTCACTGTCCATTTTCCCATACTGAGGATGCCGGAGAATGATGCTATAAGTTAAACCCTCAGATCTACTTCGCTTCAATGTACTAGATTTGCTTTCTGAATTTGGCAACAATTTCGAGCCAAGTGTGTAAGTACAGTGTTTACTCTCTCTCTCTCCCCAAATTATATTTATTTTCAACACACTTTTTTCTTCTGCTGCATTCCTGTGACCAAAAGCTTGTGCAAATACCTCAACTGAAAATCACACATTCCACACATTCTCTTTTTCTATCTCGCTCAAGAGTACATGCATTTTTCTTTTCTAGCTAATTAGGCGTTCTTCTTCTTCTTCTTCTTCTTTTGTTCGTGTACTTCTATTTGCTAGCAGTGGTGTGTGCGCTTCATCTTGTGTGTTTGGTGTTATATATGAAATCTCTTTTGTGACGGAATTTGCAGGGCAGTTTGAAGCCCACTGAAGGAGAGATTCCAGATGAGAAGTTTTGCAAGAAACACAGCTGCCCGGGGGTTTTGCATGGCCTCCATGGTTTTGGGATTTGGTTTGATGTTTGGTGTTTTCTTTGGTACTCTCTCTATCTCTCTCTATCTCTCTCTATCCCCCCCCCCCACATACTCACACGTGGGTGGGTGTTCGTTTGTGCCAATGCATGCATACAAAGAAAAGAAACCATTTTCTTATTCATTTTTAATACTCCATGTCCTATATTGAATCCCCGTATGCACTGCACTTTCCTAATTTCTCTTACTTTTGTATTTATTTAGGGACTGGGATGGTGGGATGGTGTGCAATTATTTGTAGAATGTTTAATTTGTGAAAAAAGAAAAATGGAATGTATTTGAATCGTGATTTTTTTTCGTACGAATAATTTTTGACGTTTAAATTTTAAAAGAAGCTAATTTTATCCAAATAAAGAGTATAAAATATCACGGAAAAATAATATTATACACGTATCCCAATTTAGTGGATATTTCATTCTTACTCGATATGACATCTGCACTTCGTTTGGAGTGATAAGAAAATTAAAAAAATGATAAAAAATATTAAAAAATTTTAAAAATTATTTATTTTTTATGTTATTGTACGAATTACGAATTTACAATTTATTTTATTTTATCTCATTTTATATTTTTTTTGTTACTCTAAATTTGGCACTCCAAATGCACCTTTAGTATAATTTTTTTGTTGTTGTGACTTGTATTTAAATTTTTTGAACCTGAAATTATAACTCGATCTGAAAATTTCGCGGTGCGACCCATTTGAATATTTTTTAAAGGTATGTGGTGGTTGTAGAGGGCAAGGGCCAATAGGCTTAGGCCCGAAACCCACCACTGACCTCAGGGGGTGTGGGGGGGCATAACCCCCATGGTATGAACTTATATAAATATTAGGATTTTGAGATTTTCTTTTCAGAGTGATTAAGAGAAAAATCGGTCGGCGTTATAACTTCTTTCTTTTCATTATAGTGAAATTTTTTCGATATCTTGCCTGTGGACGTAGACTTTACAGTTGAACCACGTAAATTTTGCTGTCTATTTTTCTTCCTTTTTTTGTACTTTAGTTTGTGCGTTGTATGATCAAAGATTGTATGCACAGTTTTAATAACATTTTTAGTAATGGAACAAAGGTAGGTTACAAACTAGTAATCCAATCTCCACTTGTAGTCCCTTAATCAAGCACAAGGATTATTTTATGTTAGGTATGGGGTTCAAAAGGTAAATAAATGTTAACGGTATTATTTATTTATTTTTTTAATTATGTTTAATATATATTTTAGGGGTTACAATTTATCTTTTTAAAAAGTGAAATAAAATAAAATATTAATAATTACTCTGTTAAAATTTATTATTTAATTTTTAATTTCATGCCAACGCATAATTTTTAGAAGGGACGGAGAAAATTATTGACTTGTGTTTGTGTAAATTTTGCGGTTCTTTCTCAATTTTTTGGTCGGATTAGGATGACTTTGCAATCTTGCTTTTGGGTTTCTTCTGATTTATAGTAGACGTTCAATGCATGGCTGCCTTACCGTATGTTCACAGCATCTTTCTAACATAGAATTAGATTTATGCAGTTGTGGGGATTCATGGGTCATCTGGTGGTGCGAGATTTCCAGAACTGGTCTTTTCGAGGATAAACGACACTGGATTTGTTGGGAATCTGCAGACCATGGATGGTGAGGCTTAAGCAACTCCCTATATATATATATATATATATAAACTTCTTTTTTCTTTTTAATTTGGGGGTATATTAATTTGGCACTTCCATGAAAATTTTGCTTTTATGCCTAATGGAAAATGGCGATTAATGGATCTCCCCCCTACAGTTAAATAGCACGCTGTATATTTTGATATTTTTTAACGGGTGCTCAGAAATTCATTAAAGATTAATAAAAACATATTTTGTACTTTTTTATGTATAGTTTTATCAAACTGTGAAATATTATCACGTGACATATATTTATTGGCTCTCAATAAGTATTTCCAAAGCACTTGTTAATAAGGGGCTTGAAATTGTTTTTAAATTTTTCTTGGTCCCCAATGTAATTCTATCCGTTGAAAAGATGAGTTAAGATTTGAAGGTATCTCACCTTATTGATGACAAAACTCTTTTTCTTTTTTTTTTTCCTTAAGTTATGTATTTTTTAAATAAATAAAATTTATATGAAAATAAAAAAATCAATTTAGATATTAAATTATAAGTGATATAAATAGTGTATATATATATCTTAAATTGTATTAATTTACATTAAATAAAAAAACATCCTTTATTTCTCTAATTTAATGTAAAATAAATGCATATAATTTATTAAAATATTATTTCTATTACTTTAATATCATAATAATAATTTAATATAAGATTGTTAATAATTTTTAAATTTATTAAACTGAAGGTGAATAATTTAAATATAAATTTTTATTATAAAATATATTTTTTCAAATATATTTAGGTTGCATTTGTATTTATAAAATTTAACTAATGAAGTTAAAAAACTTTAAAAAATATATTTTTAATAAAAATTTATATTTAATAATAAAATATTTATATTTGAAAATTTATTTTTTATAATAAAAAATTATATTTAGATTATTACACCTTTAATTTAATGAATTTCAGAGATACATAAATTTTATTAACATCTCTTATAATTTAATAGCTAAATTAGTTTTTATTTTCATATGAATTTTATTTATTGAAGAGATACATGAATTAACCCTTACCCCCCGCCCCCCCAAAAGGAAGAAGAAGAAGAAGAAGAGTTTTGTGAGTGTGAGTTATCTTAAAATTCTACTCATCTTTTTAATAGATAGGATTAAACATCAACGACCTCAAATTTAAAAATAATATCCGGTCCCCCTTCTCTGTTGACAGGACTGATATATTTTTAAGTTGGGATTTGAAATTTGAGCCAAAGACTTATATGCCAGTTCATGGAATCGCAATCCTCAAATTACCAAATGAACACTGCTGCTGTTCTTAAATTAATATACTATTATCAACAAGTACCAAGACGTATTACTTCAACGAACGGCACCCCCATAAGGGATGTATGTGATGTGTGAAAATGGTATCTGATAATCTGTACACACACACACGAGGCTCCCTTAATTATTTACATGTTCTAGTAATAGTTTTAGTTTAGTCTACTTCCAACTAGAGTGGCACCAGAAACTTTTACAGCATGAAATAGAGGGCAAAAGTTAACCCTTGCCAGAAAGAATTAATTCACTATCTAGATCTTACATATTTGTGTGAAAATTTAAACATTAAGGTTACGTTTGAATTTAAGAATTTGAAATGAAAAGATTTAGTGTTAATTATTTAGGCTTTGGTTAAATTAATTAAGGATTGTTGAAAGAAAAAGAAGGGGGTAGGATTCGAAATCTCCTCTTTTGGGGTTGTGATGAAAAATAAAAGAAAAAATATGTAATATTTTAGAAATTAAAATTTTAATAAATTACTTTTTTTTTGTAAGTATCAATATATATATATTAATAAATTAATGTTGCCAGGCCTTTAATTTCGTAGTCTAGGACAAATCGTATAGGAATATGAAAATTAATTAAAATCAATTAAAAATCTAAACTAAGGTTAGGTCAAATTAATCAACTAACATTAGAATTAATTGAAATGTCACTCTCCAGTGATGAAATTTAATTGAAATGTTACTCTCCAGTGATGAAATCTAAAAGGCGTACATGACCATAACATAATCATCATAATAATACAAATCTCATAACATGATAATCAAGTTTAGGGCCTATACTTTGGGCTACACAAATAAAAATATAATTTTTTAATTACAGTAATTAATAAAGTAAAAGCTTAGGTCAATCTTTAGTCTAACTCAACTCTAGGTGACTCATCCCAACTCTTAAGGGGTCATTTGTAATATGAAAAAGATGAGCACCATTACATATATAGTAGGTACGACTGTGCAAGTGTGTACAAGTGTACCTAACTCAAATACACATAATATTCACAGTAATCTCAACAAAATATAATAAATTCAATGCAAGTGTAATGCAATTGTCAACGCAATATATAATCTCCATCTGTCCCAAATCTTATCTTAGGACGTGTGATCACTAGGAAAACACGTGAGATCACCAACTATACCGTTTTATACTTACAATAAATATATATCTCATTATATCACTAATAGAGAACTATGTTATAGTCCTAATGGTGTAAGATTAAGGGAAATCGTGTTATAAATTGGCCCTTTTACTAAGAAACTGTTATACCCCTAGTCAGATATCTGTTGTGCTCAAGCAGGATATGGCTACAGTTATAAGAAATATCATAATATATCTCAAATTTAACGTCCCAACTATAATGATTAATCTCTGCTCATATATATCGACTAAGAATCACCCATTATCTTTTAAAAAAAACTTATTTTATCAATTTTTCAAAATAATGGATCCCATCTATAAATATAATTGTGCTTCTGCAAGTTAGCAATAATAACATTACACACTCTGCCAAATCAATATACACAACATAACTGGATAATGTAACCCCAGTGCCCTGCACATGCTAAGTTCAACCATATATAATCATCAATAATAACTCACCATAATATCAAAGGCATGCTATGCTTAAGCATATATATACATAAATTAATCATTTCAAATTCTCAGGCAACATATAATCATGTTGAATATATATTACATAACACATATCATTTAAGCGGCAAATAATACAAGAAAGGACTAGCCAAACCTCCTCGAGGGAAGTTTGTTGGTACAGGTTGGATGTCAGGAGGAAGCTCAATGGCAACTCACGGGAAGATACTGAGAGCAACTTGATACAGAAAATATTTGTGTGAAGCCCACTGACAACTTGAAAGAGAATACTAAAAGTGAAATCTCCAGTCACAAGCCTTGCGAAAAGCTCGATCATGCAGCACAAATCTAAGCTGAACCCAACTCAGTTCACCCATCTTAATCCCAAATCCAACCATCTGAGTTTGAGATTGGAATCACAGCCAACAATATACTAAAATATATCAATATTCTTTTATAAAACTTATCAAACATCAAGAATCAACAAGTATAAAATACCACACAAATATATGCATATACGTAAATATACATACAATCTCACATTAACGAAAAATCAACCATTTGCATATCAAAATGCTCTAAATCACGTAAAAGACAACAATATCAACACAAGTTCACCCCACCCACCTCAAATTCGAAGTAAAATAAAGAAAATGCGAAGAAATCATTGAAGCTTCCAAACTTTTTATGGCTTGTATCTCCTTCCTTGGACACGGGTTCATTTGGTTTTTATTTTTTATTTTCTATTTTTTATTATTTTTGATTTTCATTTTTTGTTTTGAATTCATTTTTCATTTTATACTTTTGAAAATAAAGGAAACAGTTAAAACTCATTTGTTTACTTGTATTTTCAAAATTTATTTTTGTAAACCAAAATTGACCTTACACATGAAATGAAAAATAGCAAAAAGTCGTTTTGAGAATTTTTAACAAAAAATGAGGAAAATCTTAAAATAAGAAAAACAGAACATTTTCTATTTCCTCGTTTTGAGAGTTTTAACACATAAAATAAAAATAAAAAATAAAAAATAAAAAAATAAATCAAATGCCACCTTAATGGATTGGATTAAACATCAACGACCTCAAATTTAAAAGTAATATCCGGTCCCCCTTCTCCGTTGACAGGACTGATATACTTTTAAGTTGGGATTTGAAATTTGAGCCAAATACTTATACGCCAGTTCATGGAATCGCAATCCTCAAATTACCAAATGAACACTGCTGCTGTTCTTAAATTAATATACTATTATCAACAAGTACCAAGACGTATTACTTCAACGAACGGCACCCCCATAAGGGATGTATGTGATGTGTGAAAATGGTATCTGATAATCTGTACACACACACACACACGAGGCTCCCTTAATTATTTACATGTTCTAGTAATAGTTGTAGTTTAGTCTACTTCCAACTAGAGTGGCACCGGAAACTTTTACAGCATGAAATAGAGGGCAAAAGTTAACCCTAGCCAGAAAGAATTAATTCACTCTCTAGATCTTACATATTTGTGTGAAAATTTAAACATTAAGGTTACGTTTGAATTTAAGAATTTGAAATGAAAAGATTTAGTGTTAATTATTTAGGCTTTGGTTAAATTAATTAAGGATTGTTGAAAGAAAAAGAAGGGGTAGGATTCGAAATCTCATCTTTTGGGGTTGTGATGAAAAATAAAAGAAAAAATATGTAATATTTTAGAAATTAAAATTTTAATAAATTACTTTTTTTTGTAAGTATCAATATATATATATATATATTAATAAATTAATGTTGCCAGGCCTTTAATTTCGTAGTCTAGGACAAATCGTATAAGAATATGAAAACTAATTAAAATCAATTAAAAATCTAAACTAAAGTTAGGTCAAATTAATCAACCAACATTAGAATTAATTGAAATGTCACTCTCCAGTGATGAAATCTAAAAGGCGTACATGACCATAACATAATCATCATAATAATACAAAGCTCATAACACGATAATCAAGTTTAGGGCCTATACTTTGGGCTACACAAATAAAAATATAATTTTTTAAGTACAGTAATTAATAAAGTAAAAGCTTAGGTCAATCTTTAGTCTAACTCAACTCTAGGTGACTCCTCTCAACTCTTAAGGGGTCATTTGTAATATGAAAAAGATGAGCACCATTACATATATAGTAGGTACGACTGAGCAAGTGTGTACAAGTGTACCTAACTCAAATACACATAATATTCACAGTAATCTCAACAAAATATAATAAATTCAATGCAAGTGTAATGCAATTGTCAACGCAATATATAATCTCCATCTGTCCCAAATCTTATCTTAGGACGTGTGATCACTAGGAAAACACGTGAGATCACCAACTATATCGTTTTATACTTACAATAAATATATATCTCAATATATCACTAATAGAGAACTATGTTATAGTTCTAATGGTGTAAGATTAAGGGAAATCGTGTTATAAATTGGCCCTTTTACTAATAAACTGTGTTATACCCCTAGTCAGATATCTGTTGTACTCAAGCAGGATATGGCTACAGTTATAAGAAATATCATAATATATCTCAAATTTAACGTCCCAACTATAATGATTAATCTCTACTCATATATATCGACTAAGAATCACCCATTATCTTTTAAAAAAAACTCATTTTATCAATTTTTCAAAATAATGGATCCCATCTATAAATATAATTGTGCTTCTGCAAGTTAGCAATAATAACATTACACACTCCGCCAAATCAATATACACAACATAACTGGATAATGTAACCCCAGTGCCCTGCACATGCTAAGTTCAACCATATATAATCATCAATAATAACTCACCATAATATCAAAGGCATGCTATGCTTAAGCGTATATATACATAAATTAATCATTTCAAATTCTCAGGCAACATATAATCATGTTGAATATATATTACATAACACATATCATTTAAGCGGCAAATAATACAAGAAAGGACTAGCCAAACCTCCTCGAGGGAAGTTTGTTGGTACAAGTTGGATGTCAGGAGGAAGCTCAATGGCAACTCACGGGAAGATACTGAGAGCAACTTGATACAGAAAATATTTGTGTGAAGCCCACTAACAACTTGAAAGAGAATACTAAAAGTGAAATCTCCAGTCACAAGCCTTGCGAAAAGCTCGATCATGCAGCACAAATCTAAGCTGAACCCAACTCAGTTCACCCATCTTAATCCCAAATCCAACCATCTGAGTTTGAGATTGGAATCACAGCCAACAATATACTAAAATATATCAATATTCTTTCATAAAACTTATCAAACATCAAGAATCAACAAGTATAAAATACCACACAAATATATGCATATACGTAAATATACATACAATCTCACATTAACGAAAAATCAACCATTTGCATATCAAAATGCTCTAAATCACGTAAAAGACAACAATATCAACACAAGTTCACCCCACCCACCTCAAATTCGAAGTAAAATAAAGAAAATGTGAAGAAATCATTGAAGCTTCCAAACTTTTTATGGCTTGTATCTCCTTCCTTGGACATGATCACTACAAACAGACACCACCACGATAATCACCATGTCAAGAATGTCCAGATCCATCCAGTCTCTCTCTAGTTTTCACTTTCTCCCTCTCCATCTCTCTCTTAGGGATGTCAACGGGGTAATATGGGACGAGTATCGCTTTCTCTGCCCCCATTCCCGTTTAGCAAACTCTTTCCTATCTCCGTCCTATCCTCATTTTAGAAATGAAAATTTTCTTCATACTCATGTCCTTAGGTAGCCGATTCCTCGTCTCCGTCCTCTATTTACCCACCAACCATAATAACAACTATATGTAAAAAAAAAATACATATATTATATATATTAAATAAAATATATATTATATATTAAATAATTATTAAAATAAAATATATAAACTCATAAATGAGTATTTAAACGGCTACATGGTAGGGTAGATACTGTCATGACTATCCCTATCTCCATTCCTGTTCGGAGAATACTTTAAATCGTCATACTTGTCTTCATTCCTATTATTAGTATGTCTATGTCATTCTCGAACGAGGCAAGTAAAACAAATACTCTCTGGGTACGAGTAATTTTAACATCTCTCTCTCCCTCTCCCCCCTCTCTCCTTATTATTGGCTGTAGTAAAAGAAGAAGAAGAAAGAAAAAAAAGTAAACGAGAAAAGGGAAAAGAAAAAGAAAATGAGGCCCAACTCGAAGCCCAATTACAACTCTAGGCCAAACTCAGCCTAAAAAAAATTAAATGAAACTTGACAATTCGAACCAAACCTTAAATCCAAATATTTAAATGGCTCAAAATCTTAATTGGCCAAAACTAAAAATTGAGTGTTTCAAATGCATTGATGATTGCTTTTTTTTTATTATATTTTTTTATCTACTCGAATACAAATATTTGCTTGGAATTTTAGTCTTTCTTTTCTCTACTTCATTTCTTTTTTTTTTTTTTTCAGTTAATTTTAAATACTTGATCTAAACACACCATTAAAGGGATAATTTCTCTTACCTTTTCTTTCTCCTTAGCAAATACTTGATCTAAACACTCTTAAGGAGAATTGTTTAAAATAACTTTTTTAGAGTTTGAATGGGAATTCCATCATATTTTGAGTAGTTTAATTTGATGAATTGAAAATCACAACCAAAAAAAAAATAGTTGCTTAAAATTTTTCAAAATAACATCTCACCATTTTAGGAACTAATGGCAATACTTTGGTAATAATTATTAGAAAACATGCATGTGGGATGTGTTTGAAATGAGGATTTGGTGAGGAAAAATAAAATGGAATAGAAAGGGTTGGGAAAGAAGAAATGAATATAAAATCTGAAATATAATTAAATAAAAGACATTCATTAGTATACTAGTGTTTAATTTAATTACCTTTAATTTCTTAAATTCCTTGCATTTTCCTTCCATAACCTGTCATAATTAAAATAAGATAAGGGATTTTGAATGCTTATTTTTTTCATTTTTTCTTGATAAATTTTTTTATTCAAACACGGCCGTACTATATAATTAGTAAATCTCTCATTTATATTTTAATGCAATTTGAATTAAAATTCTTAATGATCCAAACGGAACCTAATTATTGATTCTATATATTCTGGATGAAAATTTAATTGATCATACTCCTAAAGATTGCAGATCATTTTAAGGGTATGTTTGGGGAAAAATCCAAGAACCTGATTTTTTGGTTTTTACGCAAATCGAGAAGTATGCCCTCCTAAAATTACAAATATACTCTTCTAGGTAACCTTAATTTTTGTGCATAGAGGGGATAAAATTGACTTTTTGCACCTTAGTTTATGCCAAAAAAAAAAACAAGTTTTTGATTTTTTTTCCCAAACACAACCTAAGACTACCTTCGCTAACGCCCGTAGATATGCTAAACCACTGCACCTTCCTTTAACTCTCAGCTCTCTCAAGGAAGAATCACAGGTTATTAATTTCTTTTTTCTTTCTTTTTTTTTTCTCGTATTTATTTGCTCTGGATAAATGCATGATAGATTCTTAAGAATGCCTATTTAATATTAATTATAATGGTTCAATTGCTGGGCTTATGCCATGTCTAGAAGGCTTGCAAGCTAGTCAGTCAAAAACCAGGCTAACTGGGCCTTTTCATTAATTGTGTGAAGGTTCAACGTTGTTGGGTGTCAAAATTGAGGCCCGTAATGGCATATAAGATAGGTTATATTAACTGACTATTGTGTTATCTTTCAGTTCACACCCAAACAAAAAAAAATATATCAAATTGAAGGGTGCTAAAAGTGTACCCTATTATTTTCCAATAAAAGTTCAAAATTGACCACGCTGTGCATTGCCACAGCGCCTCATTCTATTGTTGTTTTCTTTCAGTAGAAGACATTTTCCACGGTGAAAACATAAGTTTGGCAATGCATATATATATACATATATTATCTGTTGTTATTCTAAAATGCTCACACCATATAAACTGAATTCTGATAGCTGTATATTATACATATATAATTGTTGTTACTTGAATTTTTTTAAAAGATGGTGGCAGCACAACGAATCGGAACTATGGAGGGAGCTGCTCAAAAGGCAATGTTGCCATCTTCCAAGGACCAACGACTCCACTTCCCAATGGCATTCCAACGTACACAGTTCAAATCCAGAACGTTTGTGTCTCGGGCTGCAGTGTCTCCAACATCCACCTGAGCTGCGGATGGTTCAGCTCGGCCAGGCTGATTAATCCTCAGGTGTTCAGGCGAGTCTGTTACGATGATTGCCTTGTCAATGACGGGGAGCCTCTAGCCCCTGGACAAAGCCTCTCTTTCCAATATGCCAACAGCTTCAGCTACCCTCTTTCAGTCTCCTCGCTTACTTGCAACTAACTGATCGTAGCCCGCCCCGATCCGGCATATATATATATATACATATGTAGTTTGCTATATATCTATGTGACCTAATAGCTTTAGCTATGGTAAGTGCGTGGTAAAATTAACTTACTATAAATAATGTGTGATGTGCTATATATATATATTTGGATACTATCTAATATTGTAATGGCCACGCACTGCTTCTGAAAATATGGCTTTGTTTTTGTGGAGTGATCGATATTGTAGATATGGCTTAGTTTTTTCATGATTAGTTAGACATTGGATTTCCCTTGTTTCTTTATGGTTGATGGACTTGTTTTGCACATCGATCCACTGTCAATTTGCATCTTAATGCTATTTTAAGCTAAGAGTAATGACGAGGCATGGTCAAAATGAATTTGTCTGAAAACCGGAAACTTGTTGCAATGAGGGGAACTGCCTACTGCTCACAGGTTCCATGTAATTAACTAGTTAATTTCATAAACCATTCTGCCTGGCAGCCCTTAATATTTGGGTAATTTAATTAAATTAAGAACAGTTGCACAAATTTACTGACCCTGATGATCTGCAATTGGCCAGTAATACTAGTATGTATCATCCCCCCCCCACCAAAAAAAAAAAAAAAAAAAAATGCTGATAATATAACATCTATCCGAGTATGCAATCTTTTCCTAGACTTGAAATTCAGAGACGAGAGATTCAGTGTACATATAATATATAGGCAGTGCTGACAAACTTTTACCTTTGCTACTAATTACTTAAAAATAAACAGAAAGAGGTACAAATATGAAGAAGAAATATTATGAGAAAACTGTTTATAAGAAAACTCTGAATCTAGCACTAGCTAGTAGCCATATTCATAGTTGAAATCAGTGACCCTGACAAACTTTTACCTTTGCTACTAATTAATTAAAAATAAACAGAAAGAGGTACAAATATGAAGAAGAAATATTAAAAGAAAACTGTTTATAAGAAAACTCTGAATCTAGCACTAGCTAGTAGCCATATTCATTTGAAATCAGTGACACCAACCATGGCTGAGAGCACTTGAGATACAATGTAAATGCTGCCTCCAAGGATTGTTAGAATGAGAATTGCAGAGATAGGATTCTTCAGCAACTCCACTATGGGTTGGAAAATGGTGTAAGCAACACCTGTGCTTACTGTCAGAATGTAAAGTGCGTATCTCCTCATGTTATCCCAAAACTCTTCCGCCAATGGCCCTTCAGGACCCAAAGCCAATGCCTTATCATCCACTCCAGAAAGAGACAGCACAAATCCAACGGTGACTGCTCCCAATATCAAATACCTCCTTGAAGAATAAGAAGAAGACCCATTTGGTAAAACATGAGAAAATTCTTCTTTAAGATCTGTTTGTTGGGCTTTGGGCAGGAGGTCTAGGATTAGGGGCTTGTCTACCCTATGACTTTGTTTGGTACTTGTAGGTTGTCTAAGCAGCGGTGTTGTGGTTCTTGGACCAAGAGATACAGAAGGGGAGGATGGTTTTGTGTGGTGTTTTTGATGGGATGTGGTTTTTATGGGGAAAAGAACGGGAGGTTTTGCAGTGGGGTTGGGATGCTTTAGGAAGCAGAATTGAGATCTGAGTGTAAAGGTCTTCATCTATTTGATTTCTTCCTAAGCTCAGAGGTTTCGAATATGGACTTTCTTTCCCTGTTCTGTGCGGAGGATGGAAAGTTTTAGTGGGTGGTTGTTGGGCTTCCTACGCTGATGCCTTATCTTCAAGTTGAAGTGGAGCTGAGGATAGGACACATTCCCTATCATCTAGGATTTTAGGTTTTCAAGTGTCATACTTGTAATAACTGAATTTTTTTTTTCTTAATTAATTTGCTTAATGTGGTGGTGATATTTGTTATAGTAAAAATCTAGGAATTGAGGATTTGAAAATTTTTGGAGTAATAAAATTAGTTGGAAAGATTTTCGGATTGAATTTCACTCTATGTGGGAGTTTAATGTAGAATTTCTAAAATTTTTATCCAAACACTTCCTAACCCAATTGCCTATTTGGTTCAAACCAAGCCCATTAACCCATGGGTCAACCATTTTCTTTGACTCATCTCAACTCACTTTATCACTCAATGAGTTGACTCATAAATAGTTGCTCTAAATTATTTCCTGACAACTTCATTTTCCATCTTCCATACACTCTCACAATCTTTCAAAATTATTTGACTAATTAGACAAAGAGAAGACCCTACATTGATGACCTTAGAGCATCTTTTTCAAATTATTTAGCAAACAAGATTTAAAGCAATATGTTTGCAAGTTAGCATGATTTAAAGCATTTTGTTAATTTGTCAAAAAGGTAGCATGATTGTTTAATTTGTCAAAAAGTTAGCATGATTCCCGATCATGCCACCCATCCTCATCCATCCTCCAACACCTATATTTAATTATGTGGTTAGATAGTCAAAAAGGTAAGCTAGATTATTTGGATTATACTACCTAATGCATAATGCTACTTTAGTGGTTTTCAAGTTTAGGTAGTAGAACTTGTTTTTCTCTACCGACACTTCCTCTACACTCCCTATAAATTGTGTGTCTTTAAAGAGAAGAAAATAAGAGAGAAATAATAATAAATTATTAATTAGTGAGGTTAAAGATTTGGTGTTGCTTGGAGAAAGAAGAAAGGCTTAAATTTTCTAATTTAGGTGGTGTTCAAAGCTAACTCATTTTTCCTTCTCAGACTTGGTCATTAATATCTTCATTGAGGTAGGATGACGAATCTCCTAAAATATATTTGATGCATTTGCTAGGTTTGAAGTATGAAACTTGATTGTGATAAAAATATACCCGTATATTGGGGGTAGGGAAGCTGAAATTTTGACTGATGTAACTCAGTATGCTGACAGCTCTCTATTTGTAACTTTTAATGTGCTCCTGACACCTAAAACGGTGGAATTAGGCTTCGGATAAAATATAAAAGTTGTAGCCCTTTCAGTTTTCATTCCAACCCAAAAAGAATTGCATCAATCCGATTTGTGAGTCAAAAGTTATGCCCAAAATACTGAGCAGTGTAAAACTGTATTTTCTGAACAAACTGAATTCAAGGCTGTTTTTGTACCTTTAGACCTTAGAATTTTAAAAAGTGTAAAACATGAAAGTTGTAGGTCTTGAAGTCTAGTTTCTACAGATATAAAGTTTATAGATATTGGAGTCCTGCTCTATTTTATATGAATTTTCTTTCAACTGCTATTTCTGCTTAGCTTTAATTGATGCTTGTTTGGATTTCTTTAGAATATTATGTTTAAAGATTTATTTAAATTTTCAATTACCTTTTGTTAGTTATTGTCATGTTAATTTCTATTGATATGAAATTATTTTAAACTGGATATTATGTATTATTTGACACTCTAATATTGATGATAATTGACTTAGATAATCAGTTTCATCATGGATAGTTAGATGACTTATTCAAACTAAAATGCTAAGTATTTGATAAAATGCCCAAAAGAAATAATGGACTTGTTTCTTTTCTTATTTGGTCTTTCTTAAATGAATTTGATTTATTTTTAGGCATTATTTTGTCAACCTAGCAAGTTATATAACTATATTTTTATGATTAAGTGAATTTAATGAAACTTATTTAATACCTTCTAAACATTGGAATAATTCTATGGACATTTGTGGATATATTGAAGCCGAAAACCTACGATAAGGGTTTGATTATAAAGAAGATGATGATTGAAAATTTATTCAAATTATTTAAAAAAAATTAAAACTTATAAATTTTTCTAAAATTAAATATAAGTTCAAAGATATTTATTATCTTTATATTCCATAAAATAATAAAATAAAAGGTAAAAGAGGCAAAAACTGAGATTTGTAGCCAATGAGGTTCGAACTTGCGACTTTAAATCGCAATTAGGGTCGCCCACCCACTAAGCTACCAACCTCGGCCTAATTAATATACCATTAAAAATAATTTTATTCTTATCAAAGGTGGTACGGTAAACTTGTCAAAATAATTAACTAAAATACTAATTCGTATTCTAATTTTTTTTTTACTTGCTACTTGTTAATTTACATGTAGTACCTACCTTTGTGATAATGATATTGGTGACTATGTTAAATCTTTGATTTTTGAGAATTATTATTAAATTATGGATTTAGATAAAGTGCTTAAAAATATACTGCATGTGACTGAATAATCCCACTTTTGATTCATCACCCAGGAATATTGCCGGTTGTTATTAAAAATGTCTGATTTCCATACAAGGTACCCTTGGAATGTAAAAAGGTGAGAAGAAATTAAGGCACTCGGTGCTAAAGTTATTTTTGGCAATGGGGTGATGGGTGGGTAGAAATGGCCTTTTAGATGGAGATGGGAACATATGCATTTTATTTGGGAGATACTCCCTTCTGACCTGGCCAGTCAGGTAGCCGGTTGCGACAGCTAGGTTTTTGGTAGGTGACACTGTCGGTATGCATTGGATGCTAAGCCCGTAAAGTCACTGGTTCCCAAGGCTGGGGGTAGAGGAGGATAAGAGTATGATTATCTTAGGAGGATTTAGATTAAACTCCCCTACAAAATTTTACTGGATTAGCAACCTCTCTTGTTTATGTATGAATGATTTTTAATTAAATTTAATTCCTCTTGATGAATATTTTAAATATATATATATATATATGTATGAAACCTGTATCGCTACGGGATTTGATCCTGAGACCTTGAAGATCTAAATCTGAGATCCCTACCACTGCGACACAGACTTTTTGTGGTACACACATCAATATTTAACTATTTTTACATGTAAGTAAAATAGTAATTACAGTGACAGTTTCATCGAACCGTTGTAAGTATAATTTACATTATTCAGTTGAGATCTATTGAATTAATTGTTGCATAAGCAGAATGCCACCTAACATTCACTGTAGTGGGTCACTTAATACAGTGTAGCATTACAACCACTGCATATAGGCACCTAGGAGATTCTGATTACTGGGCTTTAGTAGCTCACCCTTGTGGGAATATTTTTTCAGGATATTAAGCACAGAGATACAGAAGATGAACTGGAAAGAGATTAATTTCTCTTAAATATTCCATCAGAAAAGTTATCTATTTTTTTCTTCTTTCCCTGCGCAGAGCTGGAGTACTTTATTTTTTGTCTGTAACAATTGTTGGATGATTGTAATTATTAAAGCTTAGACCTAATTTGCTTTTAATTGGTATGTAATGTTAATCGCGTGGTTGGGACACTTAGATGGCTCTGTAATATTTTTCTCTATCTTTATTTTTGCCTGTAGTTGAAATCCCATCAAATGATTTAGTGCAATAACTTATAAATATTGTTGGATAAACAAGGGATTTTGAATATCTTAAATTTTTCTTGCGGGTCAACCCCAGTTTGGAGGAAAAATTCTGGGATGTGACAGAGTATTATTATCATCTTATTTTTATACCCAACAAATAAATTCCAAGTCACCATCGAGCATTTGGGTTATGAAAATCCGGGGCGTGACAGTACTCGTGTTAACCCACATGAGTTAATGCAAAATTGAAGATTAACAAAAATTTACCTAAATTTATAATATTCTTGAACTTATTTTTGATACATGAGAATGGAATGAAATGAAATAAAATCTATTCTCATTTTAGTCCATTCTCATGTTTGGCATGAAAAAAATTAAGTTGGAATGTTATTTCATGGGAATAGCCGTTCTGACATTAAGTGGAAAGAGTTATTCCACAATTTAAGTAATGGAATAGTTGTCTCATTACAATTAAATTTGATCCAAAAATTAAAAAAATAAAAATAAAAAATTAGCAAATACTTTATAATAAAAATTTCTCTCAATTACTCCAGGTTATAAAATGGCTATTTTACTCATTGACCTTATTTTCGAATTAAATCCAAAATTAAGCTGGAAAATAAGTATTTTACCCTTAGGTCTTTTTTTTTCATATTCGTATTTCTGACTTCTGAAATGCTAATGAAAATATTCATTCATATGATTTAATAACTAAATAAATTTTGATTTAATCCAAACTTGACTTGTAAAATGACCATTTTAGCCTTAGGTTTTTTTTTGGGGCCCAAATTTGTATTTTAGTTTTCTCAAAAGGTTAAAAAATATTTATCAATGTGTTTCTTAACAATTGATAAAATTTCATTTTAATCCAAACTCAAATTGTAAAATGATGATTTTAGCCCTTGGCTATTTTTGGTCCAAATTCACATTCTAAGTTGCCTAAAAAGGCTAAAAATAACATCTTTGATATATTTCTTAACAATTAAACAAATTTCAACTTAATCTGAATTCAAACTATCAAATGACTTTTTGCCCCTTAGCCTGTTTTTGGGCCAAAGTTGTATTTTAGGAATCTCAAAGGACCAAAAATATTTATTGAATTGTTTCTTAATAGTTAAAAAATTTTGTGTCAATTTGAACTTGAATTATAAAATGTCTATTTTACCCCTAGGCCTATTTTTTTCACTCAAATTTGTAATTCAAAAATAAAGTTTATTTTTGTAGTTTTTAAAAATATAATATTAGTAATTTTTATTATATTTCATTTTTTTCATAATATTTAAATATATAATCAAATTATGAATGTTTATTTCATTCCCATTACTTTCATATTGGCAACCAAACAGAGGAATGGAATGATATCTATTCCATTCTCACCTGCATTTCATTACCACCTCTTATTCTATTCAGTTCTCAAGTACCAAATATAGCCTTAGGATAGCCTAATGGGTTAAAACTCACTTTCTTAATAGGAAATTTTGGATATTCTAATTATGAAATGATTATCTTTTTACAATGCAAAAAAAAAAAAAAAGTTGTAATACACCTTAAACATTTTATTTTAATTAAATTATGTATTTAAATAAATATCTTATGCATAATTAAACATGATATTCCAAATTATATAAAAATAAAAATTATTTGAGATTTTTAAGAATACAAATTGTTAGTTTTTTATAGCAATTAGATTTATTATGCGTGGAGGAGTGTTCGAACACGTGGCATATATCTGGGATAGGGACACCTGGTAGACATCCAGACAAGCCACATTTCCATCATGTTTGTAATCGTACAAATGGTACAACTGCTTCACCACTCACGACCCTGGTGGATTAGCTGTTCCATTACCCATGATTCTCACGTTGTGGTCCTAACTGTCCAATACAACAGATATACAAGTGTTTAGGAAGGTATAAATAGGATGATGCTGAAGAATAGTGGTAAGCACATTTTTGCCTTACTAATACTCTACTTTTTTGTTTTCCAAACTCATGCTTATCTTAAACTACCACTAACTTGACTGTCGGTGGGGTGTTCAGTCGAACCTTACTCGGCCAATAGTGTTTTTAAAGTCCCAAGAAAGAGAACGAGAAGCACATTGCATCCTTACTTAAAGAACCACAGTCTGACAATCACGATCCATCCTTGATAGTTGGTCAACACGGTAGCAGAGGGATTATTGGATTTTTGACACTCTAATGTGAAATATATTTTTTATTTTAATATATCCAAACTTTTAATACTTGTTTGGGAGGGGGTGAATGAGAGGAAATGGATGTAAATCGAGGTGACTCATTTACCTCCATTCATTTCCATTTACCAACTCTCTTTCACTATTAATGGGTGTAAAAAAATTTTAAAGTGTATTTTTTCTAGTTTGCCCTTAATATTTTTTATTATTTCCACAAAAATATGTCATAAATAAATATTTTAAAGGATATAATAATATTTTAACTATATTTTTTTTACCTTACCCTCCATTCCCCTTCCCATCTCTCCCAAATAAAGAAAAAATAACTAACTCCTATTCCCTTCCCTTCCCTTCCTTTTTCGATACTTCCAAGGTTTTAAAAGTTTCTTAAAAATTGTAGTAATTAGTTGTGAACTTTTTAATAATCAAAATTTAGAATTAATATTTGAACAAAAAATTTAAAATATTAAAAAATATAATGGGACTACTTGCGCCAAAATTTTGGTAGGCAAATAATACATTTTTTTTCACGATTTCGATTGAGTGAATTTGCATTGGCGTGCCAGAGTCATAATGACTCAAAAGATAAGGACGACCAGATGGTGTGGGTTTCCATTGCCTTACCACTATAAGGATTTCAAATTCACCAATTTCTACATTAGATCGGTGAGACTGCAAATATGGATTCTGCGGATATAGATATGGATAAAATTTTGAATGCAAATATGGATATGAGTACTACGATGGTGATCCATTAAAATATTGAGGTAGTGATGGGTTAGAATAATATGGATCAGAAACCAAACCATATGAGTATGTCTGATATGAGTTTTGGGATGGATATGAATCATAGTTATAATCAGAATTTGAATTAGAACAATATGCATAATATAAGTACTAAGATGGTGAGTATAAGTGAAACATTGAATTACGCCACTCCTAAAAGTTATAAGTACAGAGATGATGAATATTAAATTGTGCTGCTCCTAAAGATTGAATTGAATTTCATTGCGTTAAGATAACATAAAGAAAACGTACAATTGGAACTGAAAGACTAAAATGCAAGATTGAAATAAAGGTATAAAAGATAAAGATTTTGACATGGTGCTAGGACCTTTTTTGGTTGCCTTTATCTATATTTATACTTTAAGGAAAGTAACTATCACCTCTCTAACTTCCAGTAATGCTCCACTTATCTATAACTTCTGGATGGTTGTTTCGTAGTTGTAACTTACCCTGGTGTTTACAACTTGCGATAACTTCTTGTTATTCTACTCACGTCCTTGAATTTAGGTGCCAAAAGATCAAAATAAATCGACCAAGGATCTTTGTAGAATCAAAATGATTCGACTGAATATCTTTAAAGAATTAAAGTGAGCAAATCATCCCAATATCTTCCATAGAATTAGTTAAATCAGCCATATGTCCAAGCTAATATCGTTTGGTCATCATAAGAAGACAATTGCTTTGCCGATCAAAATTTAAAAAACAAATCTTACAGCTATTGATTTTTATTTATTTCAAACAAATCTTGTTGGACTGATTATGAGGATATTTAGGAAATCTTTTTAGGCTGATATTTTGAGCATAAACTTTATCCCCTAAACTCTTTGACAATGAAATAATCTTGAATTTTTGAAGAGTTGATTAAAATAGATGATATTTTTTAATAGTGAATTCATATGCATCGGCCTAGAAGTAATTTGTTTAAAAATAATATATTGTATTGCTACAAAAAGTTTGAAGTGGTATTCAAATAAAATTAACATTTAGTGATTGCCACAAATCTAATGAGGATCTAGAATTTCAAAAGCCAAATTATTTTTCGATCTTTTATCAAAAATATTTTGGCAAATTTTATGTTGCCAAAAATTTTTAAATACTAAGTAAAGTCAAATTTGAGAAAGAGACCTATCCTTGAGTTTAAAATATTTGGGCAAAGTTGCATATGACAAAAAAAGTTTTCACTACTTCTTTAGCGGTAAGTTGCTCCATCTCTATATTGGCTTTGTTGTCGATGGAGTGATAAGCCAAGTTATGTTCCCTGAATGTGGTAGTATCATTGACTACATTTTCTTTGGATTGATTGGCCAAATCATGTTCTTAGGGTAAGGTGATCTCTTTTGCCAAATTTTCTTTGGATTTGTCAACCATATCATGTTCTTTTGGTGAGATGGTATCTTTAGCCAAATCTTCTTCTAATCATTCGGCTATATCGTGTTCTCTGGATGAGATGGTATCTTCAGCCAAATCTTCTTTGGATTGGCCAGTTCTCTACATGACTCATAAACAATTCTACTGGATATATGCTGGCCGATAGTCAACCATTTTCCTTCTAGTGAGTTGTTTTGTTGAATATTATTATGCTGTTGCTCCCTGGCCATTTGGAAGTTAACCATTATTCTCGGTTGACTTACGGCTTGATTGGCCAAATGATTATCAATTGAATCTAAGATATGAGCCATTCTACACAATGTCTCCTTTAGAGATTCAATGGGTTTTTGTTGAGCAGTAGTGAAATTTTTAACATCATCAGGCACCAAAGTGTTAGCCCACCCATCATTTGAATTTTATAGGTAAATCAGTGTCCTACTTGGCATGCCAAAATTTTTTGCACCATAATTTTTCTAGGAAAATAACGCACATTCTTTCACAATTTTGGTTAATTGAATTTGTGCTGGCGTGCTAGCTTCATAATGGCTCAAAAGATAAGGATGATCAAGATAAAGACAATCAGGTGATGTTAGTTGCCATTGCCTTACCACTCCAAGGATTTCAAATTCGCTGATTTCTATATTAGGTCGATGAGACTACAGATATGAATATGGATATAATTCTGACTGTGGATGTGGATATAAGTACTAAAATGATGATCGATTAAAATATTGAGACAAAAATGGGTTAGAATAATATGGATCCAAAACAGAATCATATGAGTACGTACTGGAATAGATATGGATCATAATTAGAATCAGAATGAGAATCTAAACAATATGCATAATATAAGTATGAAGATAGTGAGTATGAGTGAAACATTGAATTACACCGCTCCTAAAGAATATGAGTACTAAGATGGTGAATATTAATTACGCCACCGCTAAAAGATTGAATTAAATTCCATTACATCAAGATAAAGAAAGAAAAAGTACAACTAGAATTAAAAACTAAAATCAAAGATTGTGTTTACGCTAAAAACAATTCACATTCTTTCACGATTTTTTAAATATGAGCATGCATACGGGCATACCAGAATCTTAAGGATTCAAAAGATGAAAGATTTTAAGTGGAGAATGAAGCAAGCATGAAAGAGAAATTTGTGCCTTTTTAGGACTGTCAAACACAATTATGGCAAAAAAGATAAACAAAAGACAAACAACTACAAAAAGAGAAGTAATTTTAAACAAAAGAAGCTATGTTTACTTGCATTTAAGCCTTCACTAATGAAGATTTTACAATTTTAGTTCCAGCGAGTTGATGGATGTAAGTGACAAAAATACACAGATCACGTTTTTATCCGTGGAGGAGGAGGAGGAGGAGGAGGAGGAGGAAAGAGAAACTAATCTAAGGTGCGTGAAAGTAAAGTGCAAGGAAATTAAAATACAGGAAAAGGTCAGTCTCGAAAGAAGATGTGTGGTTGAGGAACCCTTTCTAAATCTGTCTTAGTTTTTTTTTATAGCTGAGGTAGCAAAGTTGATAACTTCCATGTTTCCTACTACAACAAGTCCTAAAATCATGGCATCGTGCCATATCCCTTAATGCAACGTGATCTTTAGATCAGTGGCAATTAACATGTTTAAGCCCTATAACTATCTTAATCGATTGTTATGATAATGGTTGGCTAATCCATTTAATCTCTTCGATTGACTAGAACATTCTGTGATTAAAGCTAATCATTATCATTGGTCTCACTGAGCCAATGTAAATTTTAGTACTATCATTGCTGTTTAAAACTCAACATTTGAAAACAACCTAATCGGCCAACAATTCTAATGTATTCATTAACAAGTTATCATAATGTTGGCCTTTTATCCCCTTTGGCTGATATTAGTAGTGCTCATGTTTCGTCAACAATCTTTCTTACTTATCAGCCTATTACCTTTGGCTGATATAATTTGAATCTCTCATAATCTTCTTATTTAATGCTTTTGATAGCAACAGTACATGTGTCATCTCGTTATTGGTTAAGGTTTTATGGGAATGAACAATGCCCCCTATCAAACCATTTTTTTACATTCTAGCTAAAAAGACGACTTTGATGATATTAAACCGTACGGTAATTATTTTAAAAACCCAAATGTTCACTTCCCAGCCCTTATATATGTGTGTATCTATTATACACAAATATCTTTTATAGACTCAGAGTTTTATAAATCTTTACTTAATCTTCTTTCTATCTCTCGAGCTCTCTTACTCTTCAAGCTTTAAAACCATGGCAAAGGTAGATCAAAGTAAGATTGCTTTTAGCAAAGATGTGGGTAAGGCTAAAGAGACATGCACAACTCACTCGTTCCTCACTCTAGTTGGAGAGAAATTAGCTCATCCTCACTGAGATGTATTAATGCCATCTCCTTGTTCATTTCCTTTAGATTCTTATGTGTTAGGCCCTTATTTCCTTGATACTCTTACTACTAACTTTTCCTTTCCTTTTGCCAATGGCGAAAATCTTTTATTTCAAACTTTGAACATCTACTTTACCCAAAAAAAATTAGAAACTGCCCTTGGTCTAAGAAACCCTCTGTATATAATGCTTGGGTAATATAGGCTAATAGGATAAAGTCTAATATAGTCGAAACCTGAAAATTATCCAATTTTTATGAAGCCATTCAGTTATCAAAGTTAGAGTATTTTCCAGAGAAAAACCTTGTTTTCTCTCCTTTATATTTTTGCTCAACGTCGACCAACATTTTTCAGTTCAATTTCGAGCTAATGTCCCCTTCTTTTCTTAACATCTCAGCCTTGATTGGTCTAAGCCCCCTAGGGTGCAATGCTGATGCTTCAATTCCACCAATGAAGTCGACCAAGGTATTTCTCTTTCAAACTTTGGGGATTTAAAAAATGCATACTCTAAATACCTAGATACCTGTAGGAAGAGATGTGAAGTCACCAAATACGAGCATATCAACTTCTTAGCCACGTGGTTTTGTAAATACATCTTTTGAAATGGGTCATTCAAAATGAGCAAAGAGTATTTTAATCTTGCCTCTTTTCTGGCCTATGGCAAGAAATTAGTTGTGGCTCCTCTAGTTTTGTCTTCTCTTTAAGTGTATGGGTGATTTGGTTAGAAATTTCTTTTCAACTGTGGTGGGTCAATTTAGATTCTTTAAATATGGCTTCAAATGTATTTTCCAAAGTATTGGCATGCCTTTCCCATAATGTCAAAGACCAATCTCTTACTTATAGATTCACCTTGTCATTGGACCCCTTTTTTTTACCAACCAATTTTGAATCATGTTTTAAATAATTTTATTCTTTATTGGCCATGTCTTCTGAGAATTTCACTCCTGTCCATGATTGGTCATTCGGATCATTGTGGTTTAAGCTTTCTACTCTTGAAGGTCTAAACAAATTTGACCAGAAACTTTTGACCGATGCCTAATACTTTATCACTTGCTAGCTTCCCCACGGCCTAGTTGTTGATACTTATACCAATTATCATTAAGAAGTTGAATACTTTATCACCTACAATCTTCCACATGACCTAGTTATTGATACTTCTACCAACTGTCGCTTTGGAGTTGAATTTTACTTAGTGAATTTTATTACTAGGCAATTTGGCGTTATTCAAGCATTCCAATTCCAATAATTGATTCAGCCATTTTGGTCTTCTAGAAAGGCTCATTTTTAGATCTGATGAGGAAACATTGGCCATAATGAAAAATTCTCATGAATTGGGGGCCAATTTCACTTTCTAAGATTTTGTCTCTTGTTATTCTTATCTTCCTACATTCTCTCAATGGTGGAGGTTTTCATGTCGTCCAATTTTAGCCAGAACTAATGGAAGATTTTTTTAAAAAGCCTCTTATCAAAGCCCCTTGCTACTAAAGATTCTAAATCTGTGAATTCTATTTTACAAGACACCTCCAAATTGGCCAAATGACATAAAGGTATTTCTTCTATTGTCTAAAAGTATGATTCAATCATTAATGTCCATAAAGTTTACAAAATAAAGTAGAATATGCACATATCTCTTCTATTAACTCTCAAGTGGGAAATTTCTATAATGAAGACCATAAATGACAATTTTTATTAGCCAGAAATGTATAGGCAAAATAGGTAAGGCAAGATCATAAAGCACGATATTTTCTTGAGTACGTGCATGAGTACTTGAAGAATTTAAGAAATGTGCCTCCTCTGAAAATGTGTAATTTGCTGATAAAGATCCTAATCAATCAACTACAATCACAGAATAATAGAAGGCAAGATAAACAGAATGAGAAAACCCACAAAGGGAAACCTCAAACAAAAACTTTTACTAAAATCAAACGTCGGTTACGAACTCAAACTCTCGATAAATCGACTCCTCGACTCTATACTCTGTTGACAATTGCTTGACTCCAATTCACCGACTCCTTTAGCGAAAGCCTTCGACTCCTTGAAGGCACACCACTGAATCCTCGACAACCTCAAGTGCTAAATCCTCAGCTCTTCCAAGATTCGAACTCCTTCGAATCATATAAATGCAAGAATGTTTGGCTAAGTGTTTGAGAGAATGTTTTGACTTTTCTGACTCACAAACTGTTATGTATTCTCTCTCTCTGTCCTTAGAGTCGTTTAGAAGATATAATAGAAAAACTGAGGTAGCTAGGGCTCGAAATAGGCAAAATAGGCTAAATAGCATACTTCGCGGGAAGGGCGCACCCATGGTCTTCCTGTGGCCTTCTCGTGACTCAGAACGGGGATCCCGCACGGCCAAATCCTCGATCATACCTTTCAGCTTTATCCTGTTGGTACCAGTGGTCTTCCTGCGTTATACTGCTCTGGCTCTGTTTGGCTATTTCCAAACTTCCAATATTATGCAAACAGTCTTACCTGAGGCCTTTACACTTCTACTTGACTCAAGACTGTAGTGTCTTAGCCTACAATAAGTATAGATATTACAAAACACTATCTTTGACCATGGATTTGCCAATTTACAATTTTGGCCTTAACAATCTCCCCCTTTGGCAATTCCATGTCAAAACTTAAAAACATAATATTATAAGAAAGCTCATCCTAGATTAAGGCCTCAATAATCTTTCCATTTATCAACTTGTCCTAACTAATAACTTGTTTTCTGCACACTTAACAAAAAGATCAAGGTATTTGGAATAAATAATTAATTAAAAAATTAAATAAAACATTAACAAAAAAATGACACAAAATATTCTCCCCCTAAATTATCACAAAAAAATATTCTCCCCCTTAATTATCACAAAATTAATTGTTCTTCCCCTCGATTAACTAATTTCTTTTCAAAAATTCTCCCAACTATTCCCCCCTTTTTGACATGAATTGACAAAAAAATATAAGGTACAATAGGTAATCTTGATCAAATCATTCCAAGTTCTATTTTCCCAAACACAAAACTAAATATAGTTTCAAAATGTTGACTATACATAAATAGTAATAAATAAATTTCAAGAATCACCTTACTATTTATGTCATGAGTTGTTCACACATGTCATACCAATGGTCAAATACCTATACAGTGTGTGAAATGAAGTTTAAGTGCAACGATTAATACTTTTCACATACTCGCATGAATTTTAAAATTGCTCCTTTTGGACTTTGAATTGAATTGAGTAAGATATGTAGTGTTAGCTCTTCGACTAGTTTCTCCTCAATTCATTATTTTCAACTAAACACCAAGATTTCAATTTCATCCTCCAATTTTTTTTTTTTTTTTTTTACTTGGTGGCTTTCACACACTTATAGGTAGGTAGCCTTATTCCTGTATCGTCAAACCCAGAGGGTAATTATTTTGATAACCCGCACGTCAACAAGCTAGCTGCACTCTATCCCACTGGTAGCCCTTTTCAAGTGATTTTTTTTTTTATGTAAACTCAAGAGCAACCAATAGTCCAAAAAAGGAGAATTTATTAAACCAATTGAGTGGTGGAAAATATTTCTCATGATGTACTAAACTTCGTGCAATTACAATTAGGCACACCATTACCATGATAAGGAACAACAAAACATAGGATTTAGGTTCATCGAGCAATGCAAATTTATGACCACTATGTAGATCAACAATTTTAATTCTGTGATTTTGAAGTGTGTATGAAGTAATAGAACATGCAAGAATATCACAAAGAATAACATTGCACCAAAAAAATATTTTAACTATCAAAAACAAATTAAAAGTATCTAATTTACAAGATTTCATAGAACTAGGTAAGAATATAGAAATGACGCATAGCCTAGTTCATAAAAACAATTTGCCTTTACATATCAAGGCTCACCCCTTCAACACTCTCAGGGTGTGGGTGACATAGAGATTACTCTTCCTAACCCAAATAGCTCTTATTTTTTAAAAAGCATTTTGAGTCTTGGGGTTGTTGGGTTTTGGACCAATGGGTTTTGAAAAATTTTTTCTTTATGTTTTTCCTCACTGGCCAAGTCATGTAAGGTCTAGGATCAAGATAAGACTTTTGAAACCTTAATGAATTAAACCTATTTGACACTTGAAAATTAGATTTCAAAGAATTCTTAATTCAACATAGGATAGGGGAAGCCCATATAATCTGTGACAATATGGTCTTATGTGAGCAGGTATACCACAATGTAAACATATAGGAACAAACTTACGTTGCAAATTGGGGGGTGTACCTTTAGACTTCTGAAAATATGATCTAGACTGATTACCTTTCTTGAGTTCATGAGCTTTAACTATTTTTAGAGCAGTTTTTTTTTTGGATTGAAACCGAATTGGCTTAGATATTTTCTGCTCACTAGGGGTAGCTTTAGTTTCAAGATTGTCCACTTATGTGCTAGTGTAGCCAAGTCCTCTTTTGTCACGTGGGCTCTTTACATCCCAAGTATGTCATCAAGCTGGGAAGATGCACGTTTGCAGCTTACCCTGGGCATCCTTCAATTCATCTTGAGTTTTCTTGCTTGCTTCAAAACTATCATATTTTCCTTGCAATGCTTCCAAGGCAATTTTCAAACTATCTCTCTTCCTTTTCAACACTTTGTTCTTCACAGTCAATTTTTTTGTTTGCTTGTGGAGTTTGCGACAGTCTTGATATAGCTGTTCATACGCCTCTTCAACATCTACTTCCTCATCTAAATTTTCTTCAACTCACTTTCGGAGGATTCTTCTTCTTTATACGTAGAAGAGGATGACTCTAATGAATTTGAGGGGGCACTTGCTTTAAGTATGAATGCAGAGTAATTCTCTGGAAAATCTTTTAAAGAAGAGGAGGTACTCGACTGATCATCTGAATGATCAAGGGTTGCATTGAGAACCTTCTTTTTGCTTTTCTTATTTCCACAGTCTTAAGCTATGTGACCATAACCCTGGAACTCGTAACACTTCACGCCCTTAGACTTGTTCTCCTTCTTCTTTTCTGAAGATTTCTCTACTTTGTCTTTCTCATTCTTCTCGTGTTTCCTTGCTTCTATTTTTCTTTTTGAAGAATTTTCTAATTTTTCTTGGTATAAATAGCAATTTCTTCAAGAGAGGGGATTGACTCATCATTACTTGAGGAGGACACATCTTCCTTAATAGATTTCAGCGCAACACTCTTCATCTTCTTGGGTTTCATATTGGCCTCATACGTCTGTAGAGAGCCAACCAAGTCTTCTACCCTCGTTGTATCCACATCCCTGGCCTCTTTAATGGCTGTAACTTTTGCTTGAAAAGACATCGGCAGAGAGTGAAGAATCTTACTTACAATCTTTCGGCTTGGACTTTGTTCTCCAAGGTTGAAGCTAGTGTTGACAATATTGCTCAACTTCGCATAAAAATTGTCAAAAGATTCATTTTCAGACATCTTCAAGCTTTCAAACTCCAAGGTTATTTTCTGTAGCGATGACTTCTTAACAGTAGAATTCCCTTTGTAAGTCAATTCGAGAATTTTCCAAGCCTCCTTAGCAATCTCACAGCTTAAAATTATTCTAAATTTATCAGCGGAGACTGCATAAAAAATAGAGCTCAGGGCTTTGTAGTTCCATTTTGCCTTTTCCTACTCTGCCCTGGTCCATACATCCATAGGTTTTTCTACTGTTACATTATCAATAAAATGAGTTGGTTTTACCCAACCTTTTTATATGGATAGCCAAACATTAACATTCAATGAGATCAAGTGTGCTCTCATGTGAACCTTCCAATAGGCATAGTTGGTGCCATCAAACCACGGAGGTCTAGTACTTGAACTACCTTCTTTAGGAGGATCTATCAGCAAATATACCAAGATTACATTTTGTTCTCAAAAAACGCACCAGCTCTAATACTAATTGAAAATATGTAATTTGTTGGTAAAGATCCCAATCAATTAATCACAATCACAGAATAAATAGAAGGCGAGATAAACAAAACGGGGAAACCCACAAAGGGAAACCTTAGCCAAAACTTTCACTAAAATCAAATATTGGTTACAAACTCAACCACTCGATAGATCGACTCCTCGACTTTATACTCTGTTGACATTTGCTCGACTTCTCGATTCACCAACTCATTTAGCGAAAGCCTTCGAGTCCTCGAAGGCACGATATTGACTCCTCAGTAGTTTTGCTGAATGCTCAGCATGCTGAATCTACAGCATTCACAAACCTTGACACCCGAACTCCTTCGGATTATACACAAACATGTTAGCTAGGTAATGGAGAGAATAATTAAACTTTAGGCTTCCAATATCATGTGTATTCTCTCTGCATGTAACCCTAAAGATGTCCAGAAGATATATATAGAAAACTAAGGTGGCTAGGGCTCGAAATAGGCAAAATAGGCTGAAATAGCATACCTCGTAGGAAGGGCGCACCCGCGGCCTTCCTATGACTCAGAGCGGGGATCCCGTACGGCCAAATCCTCGATCATGCCTCTCAGCTTTATCCTGTAGGTACCATCAGCCTTCTAGCGGTGTTCTTGCATTATACTGCTCTGGTTCTGTTTGACTATTTTTCAGACTTCCAATATTATGTAAACAGTCTTACATGAGGCCTTTACACTTCTACTTGACTCAAGACTGTGTCTTAGCTTACACTAAGTCTAGATATTACAAAACACTATCTTTGACCATGGATTTGCCAATTTACAATTTTGGCCCTTAACATCCTTCTATGCCCATGGCAAATTTTGCCATTCCATCTTGATTACAAGAAAGCTTAACCGTGATGTCATTCCTGTTGGATACTTATCCTGTGGGATGCGATCTGATTGTATGGTAAAACAAACAATCAAGCTATATAAAATGAGCATTGTTACCTAAATTCTAAGAATAAAATGATGGAATTGCAAATTTTTATCATTCTCATGAATATTTTCTTAAACTTGCAGGAAAAAGAGTTCAAAAAGGGTGAAAGAATGAAGTTTAGAAGGTATGATGCCCACCCCTATTTGCACAAGGTATGGTGAGGACCTTGGTGCCAACTATAGAAGCTATCTTAAGTAAAAACTCAAGAAAATTGGCTAAGTCATAAGCTTGGTGCACACCCTTACTCGCACAAGCCCTTGTGTGCACCTAGGTGCCAACAACAGAAGTAAGATTCATCAAAAAGCCAAGGAAAAAAAAAAAAAAAGCTAAGGTATGCCCATACTTTGAACAAGGGTTCAAACAAACCCTTGTGTGCACCAAGGTTCGAATAATAGTAAGGAGATCAACTTTAAAGGTTTAATTTTTGCCTAAGTGAGAGAGATGGTTCAAACAACCCTTGTGTTCACCCTTATTCGAACCATGTGAGTCCTCTTGCTTTCAATTTAATTCAAGTTTTCCTTTCAATTTCCTTTGTAAAGAATGTTTCAATTTAATTCAAGTTTTCTTTTCACTTCATCTATGAGTGAGCAGTTCTCTTGCTTAGATTCAAATCAAGAAGAGTGGATGATGTATATGGATTTCAAGGTACTTTGAGTTTTAATGTTTGATTTTCTTAGGAATTCTCTACAAATGATGGTTAAAATGTTGGATCTATTGAAATCACTAGTTGTTTATTCTTAATCTAGCCTTGTTTGTATAGCTTATATCGATTATATGTTAGTTGCTAATTAGAATTCTCATGCACTTTCTTGAGAAAATTGTATATGGATTGCCAACATAGATCTTACATGTACTCTCTATAGGTTATGCACTCTAAGTATTTGATTTAGGTTTTCAATTACGTGAACTTTGCTTCGTACTCAAACTATTCAATCATTGTTCTAAATTGTGCTTTATCATTTACAAATCTCCAATCTACTCTTTCAATAGAGTAGATTGATTTATATTTTTGTTCTCAAAAATCCATAGAAATCTCTACTCGAACTGATTTGATTCAAGTCATTTTATAATTGTTTTTAAATCAAGTTTTAAACAAAATGTTCGCTGTCAAAATCCGAAAATCATCACCAATTCATTGTGAGTTGAATTTCCAAAAGAATTTTTCTAGGTGTTTTGTTACAAAATCATTCAAAGTTCCATGTGATTTGACTTGATATTCACTAGATTTTTATCGTGTTTACAATCGACCACCTTACACTTGGGGTGTAAATCAAACTCACGGAGACATACACAAGCATGATCCATGTAATGGCTTCTTGAGAATGGGATCAAGCAGATAGCACCTTTCGAATCTAGAGTTACCCTTGGTACTCTTTTTCTTGTGTTAATTATTTACTTCATAAATTTTCTTATTTTTATTCTTCTCATTTATAGCCAACCCTTCTAAACAACTTAGAAATACTATAAATGAGATTACAATTTAATTGAAATACAACAAGTGAATAATTTCTTTTAGGCAAAGAGATAAAATTACTTAGAGAAGAAACAATGGGCGTCAATATACCTGCAATTGACACAAATATTATAATTCAATCACCAATTTTACAATGCAAAAAAAAAAAAAAAAAAAATTACCTCACATACGAAATACCCTGCTCTTAAAACATAATAAGAAAAGTAGAAGACTTTTTTTCTTTTTCATAGATAAGAGAAATCAGAAGTCATTATATTACAAGTTTATAATATAATACACTAAAAAATATATAAATCGAAAAAATATATATTAGTAATGTGTTTATCATATTTTATTATTATTTTTTTATTCTTGTTAAGTTTAATTCTCAATAGTAATGTATTTTATCCTGAAATGCATAAATATGATAGGAAAATAACAAATATAATGTAAGGCACATAAATATCTTAAACAATCCAAGGAAACCCAAAACCAAATGAAACCTAGAAATAGAGGAAAAAAAACAAATATAATGTAGGGAACTAATTCAATTCAAATCAAATACAAAAAGCGAATACTTTTTGTAGGCGAAAAGATAAAATTACTTGGAGAAAAAAATAGTGGATGTTGGCATACCTGTAATTGCCACAAATACCATAATTTAGTCACCAATTTTATAATACAAAAAAAAAGTACCTCACATACAACAATACCCTTCTCTCAAAATAAAATAAGAAGAGAATAGAAGATTTCTTTTTTTTTTTCATAGGTAAGAGAAATTAGAAGTTATTAAATTACAAGTTTATAATACAATACACTGAAAAAATATATACACCGAAAAAATATATCACTAGTAATATGTTTCTCATATTTTCTTTTTTTTTTTATACTTGCAAAGCCTAGTTATTAACAATAATTATTTTATCTTAAAATACATAAATACAATGGGAAACAACTAATATAATGTAGGGCACATAAATATCTTAAACAATCAAAGAAAAATCAAAACCAAACGAAACCTGCAAATAGGAAAGAATAAATTTGATGTAGCGAACTAATTCAATTCAAATCAAATACAAAAAGTGAACTATTTTTGTAAAAGAAGTCATAAAATTACATGAAGAAGAAACAATAGTCGTTAAACAATCAAAACGATAATTTTTTCTAGTCCTAAATTCATATATGATTGTATACAAAAATCGACTAAATGCAAAAATGCAATAGGTATCAGAGTAATGTAGTTGGTAGGTGCAAAGTATTATTTGAAGTGACTCATAGTTAGGGAAGCCCTTTAAAAGCCATTCATAACATCAATAGTTTCGATAGAACACATGATCAAAGTAAAGTGTTGAAGGACATTTATGACTTAGAGTTAGAGAACTGATTATGAGAATAGTTATCTGAGAACTTATTGAGAGAAAGGAGCGATGAAGCTATTCATGACAGTAACAGCTACAGATCACAAGGAATGAAGATGAAATGGTATTAATGTAACAATTATGTAAGAATTGATTGTCAGAAAGGAGAGATGATCAATGTTTTGAAGGAAGGACAGAGTTTGAATGATGTCGGCATAACAGCTATGCAAAAATTGATTGTCAGAGAAGACTGATGATGATGGAGGGATGGAGTTTGTTTAAATTGAAAATAAGGGCTAGTATAATAAAATAGTCAACTGAGCAATGACGATGGAGGGACAAAGTGGGGTTAGATTAAAAATAAAGGGAGTAAAGGATGATCTATTTCATTATTGCTCCAACATAATGTTTTATTTCCTTTTTATTAAATGACATATATTTCATATACGTTGTAAACACATCATTACATTACTACTTTTAAATCATAACAGGTTATCATAGTCTCCACCATATCACATTTACACTTAATATCATCATATTATCTCCTTCCTTTAAAACTCTCAATCATTTGTTTTGTAAACTCTATTTATTTAAATAATAAATATTTCAAGAATCTAGGCATTTCATTTAAAACATTCATCTTAAAGCAAATGATTTGGAACATTATTATTTATAGTTTCTATGAAAACATTTTCCCTCTTTTTAATCCTTTTAAGCATAAAATTACAAATCCAATACATGGATTAGCAAAAAAGGGCACAAAGACCAACTCAGGCGCACGAGGTGTAAGGACTTCCCCATACTAGAACTCTGTTTCAACCTTTGTCTTAGTTCTTTTCGATCCCAACTTCGTTCCTTGTAATTAAAACGAAAATCTTGCAAGTTTGTACTCAATTTCAGTCCTTATCATTATACAAATATGTTCATATTATTAATTTCCCAATTTGTCAAGTGTATCACAAGTTAGTGGGTTACTGTTCATTATCTCCTACTTTCGTTCATATATACACACAAACCTATTAGTTTATAACATCGACACAACTAAATGACATATTTATTAAAAAAAATCATGCTAAAAGTTGATACATAAATCAAAAGCAACAAAAGATCATGCGACCCCTACATCAATCACCTATAAAATGAAGAATAGTGAGCCAAGAAGCTTTTAAAAGTACCAGGAAAGTTACCACGGCCGATTCAAGTAGCCTGACATCAATCTAACACCTCCAATGCTCTTAATCTATTCCTAATTGAACATCTAAAATGAAATGAAGGTCAATTTGGTGCAATCTCTTCCATGCATTGTATAGTTCTCCGTTCTTTAGCTGAATAAATACATCATTTATATACATATATATATATATATATATATATATATATATATTATGATACTTCATTGCTTAGGAAAACAAAAGCAAAATAGGATGTGACCAAAACTATAAGGGCTATGATCCTATAATAAGGGACAGGGTGGCTAAATAGTATGAAAATAATGTGCATCGGCCAAAAATTAGAAATTAAGCCATATCATTCTGACACAGCAGAACTCCAGGAGAAGGGTTCTAATAGGGTGGATGCACAACCTTCTTCGAGCACACGGGCAAGGCTGTGTGAGTGCTTAAGCAAACTTTGAACCTTAACTTTTTTTCTAAGTTTTGACCAAAATGAAATTTAACCTAAAAACTTGGCAAAATCAAGGATTTTGGTCTAAAAAATGACTTCAACCAAGTTAAACCTTATTGCCATGACATCAAGCATGAAATTCCCCTTTCAAAAAGGTATTACAGGCCCTATAACTCTTTGTGAGTCAAAAGTTATAACCAAAAGAATGTGCTCCGTAAAATCTTTCAAGTCCACTAATTCCCGTATGTCTTCTTAGTACTAATGTTCTAAATCACATCTTAATACATTTATAAATAAAATAATATTTTTGAAAATACAGGTCATCACATTCTCATCTGAAATATAAGGTAAGATACAAAAGAAATGTGGAAAAAGGTAAAAAGAATGAGCTGGAAAATAAAATTCACACCCTAAACAATTGTTCATTCTCAAAACTAAAGGTTTGTCAGTTTCTCTAAAAAAAGACAACTACTCTGGTGGATATGCTTAAATAGTAAATCAAACTAACAAATAAAACTTGTATCCAACATAGAAAACTTGAATTAGAATGATACATTAATCCCTAGAAAATTCTAAAATACGTATTACAAATATGAGAGGTTATAATTCAATTCAAATACAAAAAGTGAATACTTTTTTAGGCGAAGAGATAAAATTGCTTGGAGAAGAAATGGTGGTCGTTAATATACCTGCAATTGACACAAATATCATAATTCAGTCACTAGTTTTGTAATACAAAAAAAAAAAAAAAAAGTACCTCACATACAGCAATACCCTACTCTCAAAACAAAAGAAGAAGAAAAGAAGAAGAGAATAGTAGATTTCTTCTTATTTTTCATATTAAGAGGAAATCAAGAGTCATTATATTACAAGTTTATAATACAATACACTAGAAAAAATATATACTGAAAAATATATTATTAGTCATGTGCTTATCATATTTTCTTTTTTTTTTTTTATGCTTGCAAAGCTTAATTCTCAATAATAATGTATTTTATCTTAAAATACGTAAATACAATGGGGAAATAACAAATATATTGTAGGCACATAAATATCTTAAACAATCAAAGGAAATCCAGAACCAAACGAAACCCATAAATAGGGAAAATAAAGCAAATATAATGTAGAGAACTAATTTAATTCAAATCAAATACAAAAAATGAATAATTTTTGTAAGCAAAAAGATAAAATTATTTAGAGAAAAAACAGTAGCTATCAATACACCTGCTATTAACATGATATCATAATTCAGTCACCAGTCTTATAATAAAAAAAATACCTCACATACAGTAATATCCTACTCTCAAAACAAAAGAAAATGAGATTAGGAGATTTTTTTTCCCTTTTTCATAGGTAAGAGGAAATCAGAAGTCATTATAATACAAGTTTATACTACAATAAACCAAAAAATATACGTATAGGAAAATCTTGGAAAAAGGAATTCGAGTAATGTGCTTATCATATTTTCTATTATTATATTTATACTTGCAGAGCTTAATTCACAACAATAATATATTTTACCTTGAAATACATAAATACAATCGGGAAATAAAAAATATAATACAAGACGCCGACTGAACTCGCTCGGGCAGCTGCCGATGGATAAAGTGGACGAATTGAGATTCGATTCAAATCCAATCTAGAAGAATATCTAGTGTGAGGCCCAAAAGACGTCGTTTCCTAAATGCTTCCACTTACGAGCTCCCCAATGAGAAAATCCACATAAATATCTTAAACAATCAAAGGAAACCCAGGAGTAAATGAAACCAGAAATTAGAAAGAACAATTATAATATAGGGAACTAATTTATTTCAAATCAAATACAAAAAGTGAACAATTTTTGTAAACGAAGACATAAATTATTTGAAAAAGAAATAGTGGCTGCTAAACAATCAAAACAATGATTTTCTTAGTCCTAAATTAACTAATGACTGTATGCAAAAATTGATTGGATGCAAAAATGCAATAGGCGTCGGAGTAATGCAATTGGTAGTTGCATAATATTATTTAAAAGGTCGTTCAAAGCCATTCATGATAGCAATAGTTACAAAAGAACTCATGCTTGGAGAAGAGCATGGAAAAACATTCATTACTTGTAGTTAGAAAACTGATTGTGAGAGCAGTTATGTGAGAACTGATTGTGAGAGAAAAACAATGAAAGTCATTTATAATAATAACAGTTGCAGATAGCAAGGAATGAAAATGGAATGGTGTCAGTGTAACAGTTATATGAGGATTAGTTGTCGAAGAGGAGCAATGATCAACATTTTAGGAGGAATGACAGAGTTGAAATGGCGTCGTTATAACAATTATGTGAAAATTAATTATCAGAGAGGAGCGCTAATGTAATAGTTTTGTGAAAATTGATTATTGGAGAGGAACGATGATGATGGAGGGACAGAGTTAGTTACATTGAAAAAGGAAGGCTAAAATAGTAAAATATTCAACTGAAAGATGATGATGGAAGGACAAAGTTGGGTTAGATTGAAAAATGATAGGTAAAATAGTTAACAAAAGGTTTTAATTAATAAAAAGTTTTTCAAACATTTGAACTTTTTATAGTAGTGTAGATTAAATGATATTTAAACTTGGCTAATCATATCATTAGCATCAAATGGCAAAGGATGATCCAACCAAATTTCTATAATCAAGTACTGTAACACCCCGATTTTTCAGAACCAGAGAAGTGAGTGGAAGAATCATACACGACATGTGCTAAAATATCCATTACCCTAATTAGAGTCACACCACTACCTTGGAGCAAACATCCATAATATATAATAATAATTTTATGTTTCCGCTAAACGTAATTAATAACAACTGAACCTCAACGTAATCGGACAACAGTACTCCATCTACACTTTTAAATATAATAGAAATTTAGGCCTCAAAGCCTTTTCAGTCATATCTAATAAATCCCCCAAATTAATAATATGACAATTCTGAATAATGTCACAGCAATGCAAAAGTAAATCCAACAATGGCCCACCAAATTCTCAGATTCATGACCTACAAAAGAATCTATAGGGACGTAAGCACTAATCCACGTGTGCCCACGATGCATAATAAATAACATATATGATATGCACACAACACTCGGATTACCAATAGTTTCACATCAATAACTCATAAACTCCAAATTGTTTCACATTGTAACATCAACACATACATCAACATACATCTCAAAAATGATTCAGTTGTTATCTTTCATTCATTTCTTTGCCATCACATCACAATCATCACAATCATGGGGCAGATACTATACAATATTGTCGTTCACGGGTTTAGACCCGATGGCCACGAGTAGCCCAATAATTATCATCGTTGTAGACTACTAACCTACTGGCACGAATACCAACCCCTGCGCAGGTTTAGGGTTTTGTAACCCAAGGGTAATCTCTGTACCCTTCCTATTTTTCAGTATCTACAGCCCCGCAATCACAACATCGTTCACATTTCCTTTATCTCCATTATTATCATCTTAATAAAATAGCTCGTTAGAATCAATCAACAACATCACATCATCACTTTCATAATCATTCTCTATTAATAAAATAAATCACTCAAACATTCCAAAATTGAGCATTCTCAATTACACATTTTCCATGCACATAACTATAAATTGTCAAACTGTAACTTCAGGGGCAAAATTGTAATTTTGCATAATGTTAGGGGCAAAATTGTAATTTCTAAAAAGCCTTGGGGCCACTTCGTATTTATTCCAAACTTTGGGGGTCACTACGTAATTATCCAAAACTTTGGGGCTAATTTGTAATTTTTCAATAAGTTTGGGGTCAAACTGAAATTTTTAGTGATTTAGGGGTAAAACTGTAATTTTGTAAAACTTTTGGGGTCCAATCGTAATTACATAAAAACTATTGGGGCTAAAGGAAAATTTTGGAAACTTTCATGGAATATGCTTTTGCATATTCTCTTCTACAATTTTTTTTTAGCTCTAGTGAACTCTTTTTCTTTTGGTAGTGATATTTTGGTGGTTTGGTTTGGACAGAATTCACCCAATATAGTCTAAATTTAATTACATTCATACAAAATGATCACAAACAATTTATCAAAATATTTTCATATCACATATATGTAAATAAAATGCATTAAATCCCTACCTCTAATTTGGAGAAAAGTGAAGAAACCCCAACACTTTAAAATTTCGCTTCTCCGTATCTCTCATCTTAGACCGAATTACCACGATCCGACACCGCCATGATGATCATAACGTCAAAAATACCAAAACCCTGTTATTCTTAAACTTAAATCCTCATTTTCTCTCTTCTCTTTATTTTCTCTCTCTTCTATTTTTTTTCTCTCTCGGTTTATTTCTCCCAACACATAACACACACACACACACCCACACCTATTCACACACACACACACACACACACATATATATATCATATGCTTGGTGGCCAAGCAAAAGGAAGCTTCCAAGAAGCTTCAAATTTTTTTTTTGTTTGCTTCTCACGGAATTTTCTAACCAAAGTGTGCACATGGTCACTTTTGACCATTAGATTTTGTAGCTTATATATATATATATATATATTAAAATAATATTTGTATTAAAATCAATTTTTTTTAACAAAATAATATGAATATTAAAAATTTTAAATTTGGGGGGTTATTACAAGTACATCCATTAATAATATTCATTACTGCTATAACGTAATGTTTCATTTCCTTTTGATTTTGCAAGCTATTAAATAACATATATTTGATACAACTTGTAAACACATCATTACATCACTACTTCTAAATCATAACAGGTTATCATAGTCTCAACCATATCACATTCACACTTAATATCATCATATTATCTCCTATTTGAATATCTTCCCTTGAGACTCTCAACCATTTCTTTTGTAAACTCTATTTACTTAAATCATTAACATTTCAAGAATCTAGCCATTTCATTTAAAACATTCATCTTAAAGTAAATGATTTGGAACATTAATATTTATAGTTTCTAGGTAGGCGAACGGACCCTTTTACACCAGAACTTAGTTTCAGCCTTTATTATGGTTCTTTTCGATCCCAACTTTGTTCCTTATGAATTAAAACTAAAACCACGCAAGTTTGAACCTAATTTTAGTCCTTATCATCATACAGATATGTTCACATTATTAATTTCCCAATTTGTCAAGTAAATCACAAGCTAATGGGTTACTGTTCGTCATCTCCTACATTCATTCATATATACACATGCATACACACACTCAGCAGTTCATAACAACTTCACAACTAAACAACATATTTATGAAAAATCAAGCTACAAGCTAATAGGCAAATCAAAAACAACAAAAGATCATGCAACCCCTATCTCAATGGCCGATAAAATGAAAAATAGTAAGCCAAAAAGTTTTCAAAAAAGCTAAAAAAGCTACCACGATCGACTCAAGTAACCCAACATCGATCTAACACCTCCAATGCTCTTAATATATTCCTAATTGAACATTTGAAATGAAATGGAAGGTCAATTTGGTGTAATCTCTTCCTCACAATCTCTTCTCTCTCGCTGTCTGGTTCTCTATTCTTCTATCGAATACATACATCATATACATGCATTCATACGTATATATATATATATATATATGTATAAATTATAATACTTCATTACTAAGGAGGAAGAAAAGTAAAAGAGGATATGACCGAATCTATAAGGGCTATGATCCTAAACTAAAGAAGTAGGGTGGTTGGATAGCATAAAAGAAGGAGCATTAACTAAAAATCATAAAAGAAGTCATATGATTCTGACAAAGTAGAACTCCAAGAGCATGGGACTAAGAGGGCGGGCTCACACCCCCTCCAAGCATGCGGGCAAGGCCTTGCGGGTGCTCAGGCAAACCCTTAACTAAAAGTTTTTTTAAGTTTTGACAAAAAATGAAATTTAACTCAAGAATCAAGAAAAATCGAGGATTTTGGTCTCAGAAATGACCTCAACCAAATTGAAACCTATTGCCATGATGTCAAGCATGAATTTCCCTTTTCGAAAAGGCATTACAGGCCCTGTAATTCTTTACATGTCAAATGTTATGAGCAAAAGAATGTGTGCTGTAAAATCTTCCAGGTTCACTAATTTCTACGAGTCTTCTTGAGTACCAATGTTCTAAATCACATCTCGATGCATATATAAATAAAATAGTGTTTTTAAAAATTTGGGTCATCATAAGACCTTTTAAAATTCTAAACGACCTTTGCTTTCCTGAGCTAAATTTACCAAACTTGGGATCTTTAGTCCTAATAGATGAAACCACTTTCCAAACTTTGTCGCCAATGTTAAATGACTTGGTCTGGATTTTTAATCATAAGGCCTAGCTATCTTCAGCTTTCGAGCCTTAATTACTTCTAAAGTTGAAAATGTAACTCATCCACATCGTCTAGATCCATGTACATGACCTCTTGATAAGCCTCTATTTAAATCATTTTGAAAGGCAATTTTAGCTGACATAACAATCATTTCCACAGGGAGAATTGCTTTATGACTATAAGTTAACTCAAATGGCATTGCATCCATGACTGATTATTTAGATGTTCGATAGGCCCACAAGACTTCTGACAATAAAGTTATGACATTGCCTTGAATTTTTGTCAATTACGTTCTCTATGATTCCTTTAATGGTCATATTTGTAGATTTAGCTTGACCATTACCTTCAGCATAATAAGGAGTTGAGTTTATAATTTTAAAGCCATAATTGGCTGCGAACTCTTTAACCTAAGTTCTTGTAAATACAGTTCCTTGAATGGCCTCAACGGTTTGAGGAATACCAAACAGATGTAAAATATGCTCCTTAATGAATGAAATAACATCAGCTTGATTGACTGATCTTAGAGGTATAACCTTAACTCATTTGGTGAAATAATTAGTTGTTACAATAATAAAACAGTGCATCTTAGAATAGGGTAGATAAAATTTTCTAATTAACTCCATAGCCCAACCTCTAAAAACTAAGGTTTTATTATTGTCTACATAGACATAGCTGGCACATTCTATACTGGCCTGTGTTTCTAACAAGACTGACAACCATTTACATAGATAATGGAATCAATCAATCATTATCGGCTAATAAGACCCATTTCTTCTTAAAAGCCAAACCATTTTTTGGCCAAACTGATATATACCACAAATTCCCTCATGAACTTCAACCAGGACTAACATGGCCTCATTATTTCTTAAACACCTTAATAGCAAGTCATTTTTTTTCTACTTTTCTTATACAAAATAATGCCGATTAATATTAAACTTGCTATTTTTATCTTTATTTATCTTTGTGTTTTGGGATCCCTAATTTCTAAAAATTGGATAATTAGTGTATGCCAATTGTTTGCATTTTTAAACTAAATGCAATTAGTTTCCAACACATTTGTGTGAATTAAGACTAATGGATGTTGGTTGCACCTAATTACCATTACTTTCTTTTCTTTAGTCCAAAATATATGAATTCATGTGGCCAATTGAGCTAGCTCATTTGTTTCATACTTTTTAGACCTAGGTATATGTTCAATCAATACATCCACAAAATCATCTAATGATTGATTGGCCAATTTAAGATATTTTTTGTAGGACAACTTGATTACACTGGCACATCTTTGCCAATTGATTGATAACCAATCAAGAATCCCTAAGATTTTAATAGCTGGAGCTCTCAATTCCCTGAAAATTTCTTAGTTGATGATTAGAGCGTCACATTCAGCCTAATTATTTGTACATAAAAAAATTAAATTAAAAAGGCATTTGGCTCTTTTCCCCTCTAGGGGAAATTATAACAACTCCTACACCACATAATTCATTAGTTCTTGACCCATCAAAATATAAAAGTCATGGTTCTAAAGATACCATGTTTAAAGTATTGTAATTTAATTCATCATCATTTATATTTACACATAGGTGAGCAGTCATATAATCGACCAATGCTTGTCGTTTCACTGATTTCTGAGGTATATAATAAATTGAAAACTCCATTAGAGCCAATGTTCATTAGCCAATCTACCATTTACTATTGGCTGGTTTAACCTATATTTAACAATATATACTCTAGAAACCAAATAAAAAATTTCAAGTAGCATGTAATATCTTAATTTTTGAATAGATAAATACAAGACCAAATGTAACTTCTCAATCCCCCTATATTTTCTTTACATAGGCGTCAAAACTCAACTTAGACAATAAATGGTTCTTTCTTTGTTGTTTTGGTTGTCTTGCATCAAGTACCCTACAATGGTATTTTTGATGCAAAAATATATAATTTCAGCAGCTCTCCCTTCTCAGTAGCATAAGCATCGGGGGTTTGACCAAATATTATTTGATTTGATCAAAAACCTATTAATGTTACATCTCTCATTTGAACTCTTCAATTACATTAATTTTCAATAGCGATGAGAAAGTTTGAATTTTTTAGCAAAGTTAGAGATAAAATGCCTTAGAAAATTAATTTTTCCAATGAAACTTTTACTTCTTTCTATTTTTAGGCAACCGTGCTTCAATAATGGCTTTCGCCTTATTTTTGTCAACTTCAATCTCTCTGTTTGTGGACTAAAAATCTCAGAATATTTTCAATTAACACGCCAAAAGAATATTTTAGAGGATTTATCTTTAGTTTATGTTATCTTATTCTCTGAAATAAACACTCCAAATGAGTCAGGTGTTTGCTAATTCTTAGGACATCGTGTAATACCTCAAACTTTTGTGTTAATGTAAATAGATGGTTATTTGAATAGTTTGAGGTAATAGTATGTTGATTAAGTGGTATTCATCATTAATTGTACTTTAGAGTTGGGAACTTTGGGAAGGATGAGCCAAATATGTGAGAGTTGGCATTTTAGCACAAGTGCAGAAGAGGAGGCCACCTTGGGCGCACGGAACGTGGGCGCCCAAGGCTTGGGTGCATGGAACATGGGCGCCTAAGAGTTTGGGTGCACAGGTGAGAAGGTGTTGGGCGCCCGAGCTATAGTAGAAGTGACAGGTGTGATGTGTTTTGACTTGTACGACTGAGCCTCACCCCTATAAACCCTATATTAGGCTAGGGGGATGGGAAAGGTCTAGAAAACACTATTAGAGATTAAAATATTATCAAATTTATATATATATATATATATGTATATATGGAAGAGAGAAAGACTTTTGAGGTTGGAGAAAGAGGAACCTGGGAGAAGAAGAAGGAAGAAGAAACAAAGAGAATCGGGAAGGGTTTGTAAGGTAAATGTCTCTAACCCTAACCAAAATGAAATTAACCTTGCAAGGATGCAATTAGATACTCAAGGAACTTATCTATGTAATTTGTTTGTCCTTTAGATCAAAGGGTGAAGAGATTGAAACTATCAAAGTTGGGAGCTTGAAACCGGGAGAAGACCACCTCTTATTCTTCATCATTATTCAACTTAAGGTAGGGATTTTATGCTCAATCTTACATATATGATGTGTAACAAGGTCTAGAACAACACTTGAGTAACCCTAGCAAGTTTTGATTTCATTTAAGGAAGAAAATGGGTGTTACATGCACATATATGGTTTAGAGAGAGAGAACATGGGGTTTGATCCATAACTTAGCCCATAGTTTATGAGAACTCAAATAGATGGTTTCTTTTGATACTTATAATACTTGTGGAATGTTGGAAACAAGAAACTCTAAGTATCTTGCCATAAACTTGGTAAATTTGAGGTTAAGTGTGGAAAATGAAAGACCCGGAAAATAAAGCGTCACTTGAACCAAGCTGTGGGCGCACGAGATGGCATCAGTTGGGCACCCACCTTCTTGGGCTCACAAGGTATGCGCGCACAAGGTGTGGGTGCCCAAGATCTTGGGCGCACAATTGAGTACCTGTTAGGTGCCCACTGAGCTTAGGAAGGTTACTAGACTTAGTTAACTTTGGACATCCTACTATAGAGTTATAAAGAGTTTGGTTTCATATTTTTACATGATGTTTCATTTGTCTAAATTCTATGAATTGGAACATGCTCTAAAATGTTAATAAGTATTGTTTACTTTGAGATATAAGAGAGTATGAATTGAAATATGAGCTTTTGTTAATAAGTGATGAGCTATATGATGAATTAAAATGTGTTTTGGACAAGGGAATTAAACATTAAATGTTGTTAAATGTTAACTATTTGTTGATGTTTGATCTTTGTTAATATATGATGGTAAATAAATGAGGCTTGGAATAAATGAAATGTAGAGATGAAATGAGTTGTGTTCCATAATGAAATGGAATGTGATTATGTGTGTTGGAAAGTTTATGGTGATGAATGTGAATTGTGATTAAAGAGAGTTGTATGTGATGAATGGTTGATTGTGTGCTGGGGCCCGTGGTGGGGTGTAGAAATAGGAAGGGTTTTGAGATTACCCTCAGGTTGAAAGTCTCGGAACTTGTGCATGGTTTGGTGTCAATGCTAGTGGGTTAGTAGCCCACAACATTGTGTGTGTATATGGGTTACCCGTGGCACTGGACTGCGATCCTAAACAATGGTGTATGCACCCAACCTCTGATGACTTTTGTGGTTATGGCAATGTGATGGAATGATGAATAAGTGAAAATGTGGATGTGGAGATGTGATTGAATGATAAATAAGTGCTAATGTAGATAGGGTTATGTGATTGAATGTTGAATATATGGTAATGCGATATGGAATGTGATTGGATACAAGTTGGGAAATTTAATAATAAAGAATAATTGGAATTGAATACAATGCTATGATGATGTTGAATGATGATAAATACTTACTTAAGTTGAAAACTAATTGATATTAATGAATTATTATGGCTTATAGAAAGATGTTGGTGTATCTATGTATATATGAACATTGGCATGCATGTGTTGAATACATACCATATATGTTTGCTTGAGGCATCATGGGCACAAGTTGGACCCGTGCTCACGTCCCTACAGATTTTGATGTAAGAATAGGTCATAACAATCAGGTGGGCTAATGGGGTTAAACTAGGAGTGCTTATGCATGAGCCCTTCTAAACTTAGCAAAACTTTAGGTTAGTTAGTTTAATTTTTATTTGAAATTATAATATTGTACATTGAGGACTTATTCAATTTGGTTATAAGGGCCCTAAGGCCTAACTTATGTATTAATGGGAAAAATGTGTGGAGTATGTGACCTGGCTATAGCTAAGGTTAAATTTATGTTTTCTCATCATATGTTTTGGGCTCACTTAGAGGTTTTTGTACTGCTTTGATCATGGGATCGTTATATTAGTGCGTGTTATATGTGTTTATCATTCACCCCTTGAGTCGCGAGATCCGGGGCGTGACACATCACTACCACATCATCGATGTAAACCTCCATAAATCAACTGATAAAATCATGGAAGATTGCATTAATAGCCTTTTGATAAGTGGCTTTAGCATTTTTGAGGCCGAATGGCATTACTACCCACTCATAGGTACCTAATGCCCCTGGGCATTGAAATGCTGTTTTGGAGGTATCTTCTGGAGCAATGTGAATTTTATTATATCCAGTATTCTTATCCACAAAAAATAAAATGATATGATGAGCCGATGCATTAACTAGCATATCGGCCATAGACATGGGGTATTCATCTTTAGGAGAAGCATTATTTAGATCCCTAAAATATATATATATATATATATATACACCATAATTTTATCATTTTTCATTACAACTAGAACTATATTCGAAAGCCAAGTATATACCTGACCACTCTGATGAAGTTAACATCTAACAAGCTTGTAATTTCTTTCATGACCTTAAGAATGAACTTATACTCATTCTCCTAGGAGGTTGTTTAAATGGTCGATATCCTTTTATGATGGGAATTTTATATTCCACCACTGATTGGTCGAGGTCTAACATCTCTGTATAGTCCCATGTAAAACAATCTATGTACTATTTTATGAGATCGATTAGGGCCGACTGATATACGGTGTTTAGATAACCTCTGACATATATTAGCCTAGTTTCACCTTTATTATCTACATTGATTTCTACTAGAGGATCAACCACTTTAACTTTATCATTATCTAACTTTATGGGTACCCCTTCTAAATCCTCAAGCTAGATTGCGTCAAGGCATCCTCCATATCTTCGATGATAATGTCAACCACACAGGCTGAAACTTCACTACATAATTTATTATCCAGGGTAAAAAGTTAAACCCTGCCATAGCCTCCTTGTAGGTTACATTAGTCATTTATCAACTCTTTTCAACCTAAGTAGACTTTTTGCAAATATGGTATTGCTTAGCCTACTTAATTCTCGGCAAATTTGCTTTGCATTAGTTATTAACATTTTAACCAACATTATGGTTTCTTTTAGGGTCACACACATGTTGAGACCCATTAACCTACTCTGTCTTACATTTTTTTCATAATAAATTATCTTACTCGTATTCAAGTTTGCCAAGAATGGCCTTTTATCTACTTCAATAATCTCAGCATTGTCACCATCCAATAAGACTAAGGTCTAATGAAGTAAAGATGGGATGCAGCTAGCAACATGAATCTAGTTCTAACCAAGAAGCACATTATATTGATGTACCTATATCTACCACAAAGAAGAGTGATCGTACTATTTTATTCCCAATGGTCATCTGTAGAGGGATTACACTTTTTGTGTTCGCAGGTCGTCCTGTGAAACTACTGATGATTACCTCAATTAGGATTAAAGCTTTTACAAATTGACTAATCCACATCAACCTTTTATAGGCAATGCATTGATTGTGGTCCCATTCGTTAAGCCTTTTATATTTCAAGGCTTGACACGAGTCTTTCCTTCATACATTTGAAAATAGTACTAAGGCCGATTTCTGAACCTCATCCACCATTAGAGAATCCTTAAACTTTAACACTTGGATGTTTGGATTCTTTTTAATGATAGGCTCTTTCAACTCTAATCCCATTATATCTAATTCAAACATCTCTTGTTTTTCTCCCTCAAAATCACCTTCCAATGATGTTTGAACCTTATCGGCCATAAACTAGCTGGTAAGGTGAACACCATATTTACTTCAGTTGGTTGAAGATTCTTAAATTAGATGGAGCTCATAGACTAAGCATCCCTATAATCGTCACCTGAATCCTCGTCATTGTGATGTTCAAACTTGTTTTCCTAATATTTGGAAAATGTTTCGGCCTTCTTCGTAGCCTATTTCCCTTTCCACTTCTTCTTCAGATTGATTAGGGTAACTTTTGATGATGCACATTTTTTAGAGGCTTTGAACATTATTGGGTAGGCTTCTGTTCTTCCTCTTATGCTGACTAGGTTAATCAGTTTTATTCTATCTCTATATCCCTCTAGGACACTCTCTGCCTTTGCCATTTCTTCTCTGGGGCTTGCACATTGTTCTTACGTCTTGGTTAAATGAGAACTTTAGATGAATAGCTTGCTCCCAAACCTCTAGGTGTGAAGGCATCTTTGGCCTAACTGTTCGATTAAACCTAGGACAGACCTTTTATAGCCAAATTCTGGCTATAGAACCATTGGTGGTCTGAGGTAAGGACTAGAAAATTGAAAATAACCCGTTAGGCCGTGAAACTATGCTCGGCTAAAAAGCCTCGAAGCACCTCTTGCTTTCATCAACCTGATATAAGGCATTAGCTTAACTGCTCTTGTTTTACCACTTTGGTTTATAGTGATTTTCAAAATGGGTTGATGTTGGACTAGTTCTCAAATATGCAAACTCATAGCTTTTCAATGTACCTCTAGCTATTGTCTTTCCTTTCTCAATCTATAGTCTTGCTATTTGATCTTAGCGATACGAGCCGATATAGGATCTTCTTCCAATCAACTGTACTCCTCTTTGGCGATTCATAGAACTTTATTCCTGAATTTTTGGCTTGAGGGATAACTTTCACTCTGGCATCACAGCCCTTGGCCCCATCTAGTTCTTTTAACATTTTGGCCCATAATTGCTGAAACTTCTCCAATTCTTCATCACTCCGCATCTTATCATATTTATAGTCATAGATAATCTTTTCTTTGCTCGTCCTACTCTTGGTTGAACTTTTGGGGGGCATTCACCATATTAATTTCTATGGCTACTTGGAATGGCTTCTTATCTACTCCTATTGGTTCTTTCTCGACCAGCTTAAATAGGTTATTGTCAAATTGTTTTTGCACAGTGTTTCAAAAATGAACACAATTATTAGTTGAATGGCTCTGTGAATTATGCAACTTACAGTAATTATGGCCTTTGATTTCATCGGTTGATATAATTTTGTGTCCATTTGGTAGTAGCCAAATTATTTTATCAACCAAAAGATGATAAAAAATTTGATCAACTCTAGTTATATGAAAAGAATATTTCTTAACTAGCTCCTCAGTTTTGTTTTTCGAAGAACCCACACTCTTTGTTAGTTTTAGGTTTTGTCAAAGTCTTGCAAAAATAAGGGTCTTTAACACAACTAAATAGTCTTATCAACCTTTCTTTTGTAAATATTGGCCAATGCAACAGCATAATTCATGTCTCAGTATTGTACCCCTTGAAGAATTCTTTATATCTTGCTCCTTTTACAAGATTCTTTTATACCTAGTGGCTCTTACCCCCAGTTCAAATAAATCTCTAAACTCTATTCTTTTAAATTTTTTATAGAGTTCAAATTCATGGCCATTCAAGGCCAACTTAACATACTCTATCTCCAGAAGTGGCATATTATACTTGTACCTAGCTCTCCTGAACCGAGCAATGTACATGTCGACCTATTCTCCGATCAATTAAGACATCTTGACAAATCAACCACTATTACTTGAAGCTGACTCTGTAGAATTGATTATGGAACATTTCTTCTAGTTGTGGCTAACTGTGGCTAAAATTGGTATCAAATTTACATACAACATGAATGCCATGCTAGTCAATGAATTAGCAAACAATCTTAACTTATAAACACATGAATTACCAACCATCCTGTGCTGGACTGTAAATCGGCCTATGTGCTCAATTGTGGATTATTTATCTTTTCCAGAAAATAAAGAAAACTCTTGAACCTTGAAACCATTTGGGTATTTCATCTGATCTAGCCATTTAGGGTATGTCTTTTTATATGTCAACCTTCCCAAACCTCTATTAACTGAACCAATTCTTTATTGGATTAAATCATCCAATTGGTCCTTATTTATCACTAAATTTTATTCTTGACCCATGGCAACTAGTTCTGGCCGATTTGGCAAAATAGGCTGGTTATCTTGGATCGATATATTATCTAGGATTCGACAAGTGCTCATTTGAGTTAACATCGACCTTGATAGCATTCCATTGCCCCCATTCTGAATAAATAAAGTATTTTGACTCCTAAACATCTGTGACACAGGAGCTGCACTGACATTAGATGATAGGCTTTGATAATTATTTTGGCCTTTAAAATTTTGATAAGAGATCAAAGATATGTCAATATTTAAGTGACTTTTGTTCTAACCTATTCTTATTATATATTGTAAATCCTAGGAATGCTAAACTTGCTCCCAGCATAAAATTCACTTGCACTTTAACTTGTCAAACCTTATACTTGAGAAGCACTTGGCATTTGGCCCACATTGGGTTGTATCGGCTCACTTTGCTTCCTATATTGATTCACAGTGTTAGTAGTTGCAATTGAATTTACATAACTACTAAAATTGGCCTGAGGGCCATTCTGTCTAATCTCTCTTAAGCTGGCCTCATGAACAACACCACTAGGTAGGTGTTGGCCAATGATCGACCCTTTTGCTCTGAGTGGTTTATTGTGTTATGATTCAAAATTTGTTCCCCCCAGCCATTGAGGAATTAGCCTTTGGCCTGGGTTGGTTTGTGGCATGATCAGCCACAAGTTTGTCAATTGACTATAATGTGTGAGATATTATAGATAGTGTTTTATTGATCTTGCGTAGATATCTGCGAATGCGCTCATTTTTTTCTCTTATTGACTAACGCAACATAGCAAAATCATTAACTTTCAAATTTGACTCGTTGGATGATAGACTCATAGTTTTTATGTTCTCATTGTCAGTCATGATTGTATTTTCTTCTCTTTGTTTAAACAAAAGACTTTGGTTTTGTGTGATTACCATATACTAGCAAACCAGTCCCACCTAGCATGCCAAATTTATTTGTGCTAAAAACAATCACTACTAGAAAAAAAAAGGATTTTTGCCACTAAAGGTTTTTGGCTACGACCCATTGCCAAAAACTAAAGATCATCTTTAGCCACTGCCTAACAAAAGTCGTGCCCAAACAAGTAACCAAATATTTAATAGTAGTCATTAATCCTAAACTAGCAGCCAATAATTTTATGACCATCCCACTTGTCTACGGCAATAATTTTACTATAACCATTGTAATTTTAACCTAAACATTTTTACTAAAACTACAGTGCGGTAAAGCTAAAACCTAAATTAATATACTCACAAATTAATTCTCTTCCAAAATTACCTACATTCCCTCCTATAGAAAATAACCCTATTTTCTTTTCTTGTCTCTCCCTCCAACCATCCCTTCTCACGACCACCACAGGTGGCATAGCACCATCCAAGCACCACGAACACTATTGTCACTTCATTGTTGTCTCTACAAATGCCATCGCCACCTCTTGGCTATCGTAAATCATCGTTATTGCCTTTTCGAACAAAGCTGGTATACTTAAAGCGATATGAGATCCATGATGACATAAAGAAAGTCCCTCAGGGGGTGATCAATTCGATTGAGAAGAACAAGGTTTGTCTGAAGGGAGGGTTGATGACCCTTGTCGGTGGAGGTGTGAGCTCATTAAACGTCTAGCTAAGGAAGAAGCTCAATCTTTACGCTTTGCTTATGCATTATTGAATTTGCCGGGCTTGCCGACGCAGCACAAGAACATTAATATAGTTGTAATTTGAGAGAATGCAAAAGGAGAGCACTCAAGTCTTAAACATGAGGTCATTCTAAGTGTTATGGAAAGCCTTAAGGTATTTCGAATCTTCGATTCAAATTGAGTGATTGTCTCAATGAGTTTGTGGCTAATTGCTTGGGATTTTATGGCCTATTGACCTCTTTTTTCCTCTAAAAACCACCATTGCCTCCCTCTTCATCCAAGAATTGCCACCATCATCGTAAAGCTCCACCATCATCCCAACCAAAAGCACCAACTCTATAACTATTATCACCAAAATAATTTCTCCCAAATCTCTCTTACTTGCAGTGCATATTAGCTTCCCAAAAGCCAAAATCAAGCCAAAGCTTCAACTTCAACAAGCATAATAAAGGTAATTGCTTATGATGCCATTGTACAAACTATTATTTGGTTTCCATATCTGTTTTTATTTTTTATTTTTTATTCAAGGACTATCATTCACCCAAGACCATGAATGAGATATTAAATTTGCCCAAATTACAAAAATGACATAAATTTCTTCTCATTACACTTGTGATCTAGAAGAAAAATTCAAAAATTGGTCACCAAATAGCCATTATTTTGAAATTTTGGGGTCCCAAACCGCTATAGGATTCAACATTAGCTATAAACAATTTAGTTGATCGAACTATTTAGACATTTGGTTGGAAGGCCACAATTGAGTTCAAACGTTTGTTCCCTATTCTTTTTTGTTTTTATCATTTTTTTTAAAGTGACTTATTTTGCTCCAAAAGGCTCCTCAATATTTTAATGATTTTACACTTAAATGCTTATCACATTAATTAGGGTACTAAGAGTGATCCAGATTTCAAAGACTACTATAACGGGAACTCAAAACCTTGTGGATTTGACATGCAACTTTTATATGTAAATGGAACATATACATGTGGTATCATAATATAATTTTTTTAAGTCATTTAACTATACATGTTGATTTTGAATCCTTGATGCTAGTTTTGACTATTGTCTGATTTTTTTAATCATTTAACTACAATTTTTTCTCGGCATAAAATTTTTTCTTTGTAAATATGATTTTGGCTTTTGAATTGGTTGTAGGGTTTTTTACCAATATTGATGAGGTTGTCTTCATTCATTTTGGTTTCTATGGTGATTTAAGTAAGTACTTTACAATGTTGTCTCATACTTACGTCAAATGCTAAAATTATAGAGGCTACCACATGTTGTAATCTTTATATTAGGATTGAATCTCAAGATAACTTTATTCTTCTTCTTCTTCCTCCTTTTTTTTGGGGGAGGAGGGGAGGGGGGTTTGACAGGTTAGCTTTCAACTCCCCTTTTCCTCTTTCTAATGCACATCTCCATAGTTGTCTGGATTATAATGTTGCTACCAATTTTTTTTTGATAGCAATCTAAAGCCAACATTACTGGTGTAAATCCATTTTTAGCCTTAATTAGTTGAATGTTAATGTTGTGGAAATCTATCTAATTCTTTGAATCACATCATTGATAATTATTTTACATTTTGAGGTGATTTATTGCCATAAGGGCAGTGTGAATTCAATTCAACAAAGGGAATGGCAGGTATATACTTAATATATTACTAACCTAACTACTTTAAGCAAACTAATGGTTTGGTATGAGTTGTTGATAGTTCTAATCTAAGGAGGCTAGATGATTGCAAATTCAAACTTCACAAGCTTTTAAAGGAAGAGGTATCTTTTATTTTTCTTAGGCACTTTATTGTTGAAGCTGCACATAATCAATCTCTCTCTCTTGATTAGTAAAGATGCATCTGTTTGCTAAGGAGATAGTATGATTAAAATGAAAGGCTTTGAATATTGCATCTGGTTGGGATTAGGGTCGTGGTTGTCTGATTTCTAGTTTTCTTTAGTTTGCGAGCAACTTATTCAAATTAAATTGAACATCTTTCATCTAATAATGTAAATTAGTCCAAACAAGGGCTTAGACCTTTTGAATATCGTGCATAACAAAATTGTTTCATTTGTTTACTTTTATTTAATATTTGTTCTGCATTATGCTAATTAACGGAATGATTCTATATCCTTGAAAAAATCTTGTTGTTTAAGGGCTAGATTATCTCTTTTTATCAATGATTTGTTTTTTTTTTTTTTTTTAGGAGGGGCTAATTCTTGTGTCTTTTAACAATAAAAAGTAAATATGCTTCAAAGAATCTTTAGATTTTTTTTTTTTGGGACAAGTAATATAATAAAAAGTGACTTTAGGAGGAGCTCTAGTTAACCAAATGACTTTCCATGGAAAAATCATCTCCACATTGTAGAAATGACTTAACATTAACTCTCAGTTTTAAAGGCTTTCTATATAATACCAACCTTTTGAGATTTCAAATAGCAAGGCTACTTTTAAGATTTCAATTTTTGAGAAATAGTTCCGCTAAAAATTGAGTAATTATGGTCTTGTTTTCATGTCATCTTCATCTAAATTTCTGTAGTTCCTTATTTGCATTAAATTACTAGTTTTCCTTTTTAGTTTGAGTGATGGGTTTTAGGTAAAGGACAAAGTATAGTCATAAGTCATTGTGAGAATTTTCCATAATCAAGGAAATCCCTCAAATGGCTATGCATTTATTATAATAATTACTTTCGTGCTGTTATCCAAGTGCTGGTGTATGGGCGTGCTATAGCTTGAACCATTGTAGTAATGATTTTGAACTCTACTCATAAAATAGATATATAGGAATTTTTATTAACCTAATCTTCTTAACGTACATTTGGTGAGTTTGGAGTTAGCCTTCTTGAATTCATTATGGTCTTCTCTATGTGTGTGTTGTTATTTTCTGTGTCTTGACTAATCTAACCAATGAGATAGATTTCATCCCATAATTATAATTTAGACAATAAGGATGCAATTAATAGAGCTCGGATCCTCCTAGCTAGCTCTAGCTAATTGATTAATGTCTTAGTGAGTAATGTTATTAGTTTTACTCCTATAATTATAATTTAGAAGATAACAATGCTATATATAATCTCTATGCTGCAGTGTTATTAGCCGTCAGGCAGGGATTTGAATAGAGATTTGGTTGCAAAGATAATTAGATACACAGTTATTAATTGCCTCTCTTGCATTAGTTGGGCCTTTTTTAAGTCTTTATTGTGAACTTGAAGCTTTGTGCTTTGTGTTGACTAAGCTCTGCTATTTCTTGGTTTTTATAATGTTTTTTCCTTTTGTTGTGGCTATGGTGCTTTGTCTTCTATTACAAAGTAGATAGGAATAGCTTGATAATTAATACTCTCTTGTTGTCTTCTAGCTTTGGTGGGTTGTAACTTTGGATGGGCTTTTGAATTTTTATTTTTCGTTTTTGGACTTCTATTCTTTAAAAATAACTGCCATGTAATACTTTGCATGGTTTGAATATAGTTACAATTGTCAAGGCTAATTTGTCTTCTAGATTGGTTCCAATAATTGCTCCCTATCTGCACTTGTTCGCTTCAATAACTCTTGGCTGTTAATGAGGTTATTGGGTTTAAATGAAATGAATGACAACTATTATAAGCAACAATTTTACATTTCATTTATTTTTATTATATTTAGTTGGTCTATTAAACTAAGCATTGTTTTATTTTTATTTCAGGGATATGGATCAAGATTGATGCAAATGATTTTTTTGAGTACTACATGGAGATGTTATATTTGTTTGTTTGTTTGTCTTTTTTTTTTTTTTTTAATACAATACTCAGGACATTTTTTGGGTATTGTGTTATGGATTTTTTTTTTTGGTACTGTATTATGGATTTTTGCTATTGCACTATGTAAAATATTTTTTTTATCTTAATGTATTCAGTTACATTTTTATTAATATATTGCACATTTTATATCCCATATTGAATTATAGGTGTTGCATATGAATTAAATTGGTTATTAGCTGTAAACATATGGTTAATTGTATAGGTAAAAATAATTATTATAAATTAAATTAAAATTTAAAATAATTAATAGTATTGGTTATGGTCATGGATGATAGCCAATGCTATATACAAAAATATATATATATATAATTTTTGATATTGGTAATGACCCAAAGCAGTAATCAAAAGCTTGTAAAATTAAATTAATATAATAATACTTGCTACGGTCCAGGCCATAGCTAAAATTCAAATCTTCCGTAGCCAATGATTCTAGGACCCATTTATTGGCTACTCTATAAATGCCATAGCCAATAGCATATTTGCCATAGCCAATTCATGGCTATAGTCATGAGTCATAGCCAAAGATTCTTTTACTACTTAGTAAAAGCCACTGCTAACAAGTGGTAGCTAAGCTGTATCTAATGCCCTTTGGCCACAGCTCCTTAATTTTTGTCTACAGCTCAAAGGCATTTTTCTAGTAGTGAATTCATGTTATTTCACAGTTTATTAAATGTGAGCGTATGTGCCAATGTGTTAGAATCTCAAGGATTTAAAAGATGAAAGATACAAAATCAAGCAAGCGTGAATAAGGGATTTATGCCTTTTCAGGACTTTCAAATACAATATATGGCAAAAAGAGAAACAAAAAGACAACCAACTACAAAGAGAAGTAATTTTAAATAAAAGAGGCTACATATACTTGCATTTGAGCCTTCATTAATGAAGATTTTACAACTTTAGTGTCACATCTTTATTTTAGGATACATATTTAATTCCTTTAATAGAGGGGGACACATTTACATCCTTTGTCCATAATATGTCAATAATTACATTTCATATAAAATCTCATATTAAAATAAAACACAACATGTTAGACTTATATTAATTATGTGGCATAATAAACAGAAATCTCACAAACACTTAAATATGCACAAACTTATAATTTCTGACATATTAAACCAAGCCTCAATCTAATATAGTTGAAACTCTAGGTTTATTTATACAAGCTCCAAATACTACCACGTGATTAAACAAGGAACAGATAATCCAAAGTCTTCTTCAGGCACTTGTAGCTATTTCTAGACCCAATCTGAAATGTGTAAATTTAGGCACGAGTGTCACACACTCGGTGGAGGTATTAACCTTAAAATAAAAAAGAATTAAATATACGCTAAAGATAACTACAGTAACTATACAATCAAATGTCCCACAAATAAACAATAATTAATTTAAATGTATCATAACCGACAGTGATATAAATATCTCAATACACAAGTCATTGCTTAACTACCTCACTCTTAAATGCAAATGCAAGTGTAAATTTAGATTTTAAAAGTGTTGAGTAAGGAAAATTAAGTCAAACTTCCCCCAAGTGCAAGGTGTGGTTGTAGCACAAAATACTGGTGAATACCAGGTCATTTCCACAGGGATCTAAGGAGCAAAAGAGTGACTGATTCTAATGGATTAAAGTGGTAAAACATAGCTCACATGAATGTAAAACAGAAACAAAATTCTGATCTGGAATGTTGATGATTTTGGAGAGATTTTTCTAAACTAAAAGTTAAATTTAACTAAAAATCTGATGTAAAAGGGTTGGGTAAGACAAGTTCAATGCCAATCCAAATCAATCTCAAGATGCTAAGAGTTTGTGGATTACCAATTCGGTTTGCTCTGATTTTGAGAAAATTAATTTCAATTGAAACAACCTATGGATCAAACACTTGATGTGCATAACATATCTTAAGAACAATAGGAGTTCTATGTCTAGCAACCCATATACAAGACTGTCATGAGGGTTCTAAGTTAAGCAACACCTATGAACTTATTGATAAGATATACAAATCAGTGTTAATCGAGTCTTGAATCAATGATTCCTAAAATGTTCAAATGCAAATTGAATTGATAATTAAAGAACTCAAAGTAAAACCATGAAGCTTGGCATCTTGAGATTCATTGGAAGGGACATTGCCCTTGCCTTGGCCCAAGAAATATTCAGCCGTTCATATTCAGAAAATTAGAAACTAAAACAGAAAGATGAAATTAAAACATTGAAATCTGAAATTGAAATTGATTTGCAATTGAAAACTAATTACAACGATTGAAATTGAAGTTGAAAACTCAAACTCTAAACTACTGCAAAAACGTCCAAAACAACCCATAGCTCTCTCTCTCACTATATCTCTACAACTCCCATCATGGATTGTGTACATGACATATATGTATTTTTTTTTCGTGTGTGGGTCATGTGATGCCAGCTTCTTCTCCCCTCTCTCTCCACTCATTCCTTCTAAAAATTCTTCATTCTGTTATGCAATTCCCCTCTGAATTACAGATTTGCCATTCCTTGATCTTAGGTCCATGTCACATGGAGAGGCTGAAGTCACGTGAAAGCTGTTGCTGAGATGTATAACTCTTCATTCGAATGCTTTGTCCCTGTATTCGAATATGCACTTCCTTCCAGGATGTAATTCAGTCACCAACAATATTCGAATATGCCAATCTACATATTCGAATATATTCCCCTGCTTCCAGAACTCCGAACTGAAAATTTTGATCCTCTTGTGTTGAATACAAATGAAAGTTTCTTCATCCTCTCAAATGGCATCAATCAACCGATGTACTACACCTTGATATATCCAATGCTTTCGTGACTTTTCCCTGTATTTTCAACATGGCTCAGATTTCTTTCCTTTGTGTATAAAATCAACACATGCTTCAATTTTGAGTAGTGGGAATAGATTCTACACAAAACACAGATTTTATATCATTTATATGCTAAGTAAAGGTGTAATTAAATATATAAATGTGTAACAATTAAAGTTCAATCACACCCCGCAACTACAACATTACTAGTCCCTAGTAATGCCTCTAATAAAAGAAGTAAGAGAGAAACAAAAAAAAAAAAAAAAATTTCACTCCAATTCAATTGAATGATATTTCAGTGGTTCAAGGAAATTAATCAGTACCATGAGCAAAAGTTTTCATAAGCAAAGGTTAAAGTTCAAAATTTTACACGAGATGTGAGACTTGTCAAGTGTGTGAAGTGAGTGTGAATGAATAATAGCTTTTAACTCTTTCAACCTAACATAAATCCTTTGAATTTCATTTACTTCTGAACTTTGCATTCTATTTCATTCCCAAGTTTTGACTTCAAATCTCACCTTGGAATTCACTCACAAGAAAATAGAACACACAAGGTTTCACTCAAGATGCCCCTTTTTTAAAGAGTAAATGTAAATCAAATTCTAGAAGGTGGCATCAACAAGTCAAGAATGATTTATTCAAGAAAGAAATGGACTTGGCATAACTCCATGAAAGAATGGTGTAGTAAAGTTACTTCAAAATTTTCACTATACGTTCCCAATTCCTAAGTTTCACAATTAAATGAAAATTCTTCCAAAGATCAATTAGGACTTGCATTGGGTTGTAATGGGGCCATGGGGTTTGATAGGGTAATTGAAAGGAGGGTTAAGGAGTTCAAAATTATTTGGAACACTGAAATAGACTTCCTTCTTTCCTTCAACAACTCATTCAAATTACATTCTTTCCCTATTTCTTTTCTTTCCAATATATATATATATATATATATATATTTGTTGTTGTTGTTGTTTTTTTTTTTTTTTTTTTGACTGAAATTCATGATTAAAACATTTTTCCTCTAAATTTTTATATCATCATACCCCCTTCACGTTTCTTTCTTTCTTTCATCCATTTTTTTTTTCTTCTCACTTCAAAATCCCAAAAGTCTGTCCATCACCCTTCCTTCTTGTTTTCAGTGTATTCCAAAATATATAAGGAAGGCTAGAGAGCATTCATTGTGGTTAAGGGAATAATGTGGTAAGAATAAAGAAATATGAATGCTCTAGTAAGGCTGAAACTTGGCTACAATGGTGATGTTCATCAAAGAAAGGAATTCCAAGCTCAAATGTTAAGAAAAATGGCCTAATATCATTTCCATGGTTTCATTCCACTCAACCATAAAAACTAAGAATCAAGTTTCTAGTTCATTTCCTCTGTCACTCCACAAACACCCAAAGAAAATATTATGAATGGAGTTATTGAAGAAACAGAAGTGAAGAAAAAAAACTTTTGAAGCTTTTGAAAATCTTCTAGAGCAAATGTAAATCTCTCATGAATCAAGGCTTAAAAGCACAAAAACCTCACTTCAGGTCTCTAAGTCTCCACTTTAGCTGGAAATTCATAAAATGAAATGTTCATTCATAAATTCATTCATCAAGATAAATGTTGGCTAAACAAATCTCAAGTTAAACCCATTCACAAAACCATTCAACTTTAAAAACACATAGCAAGCACAACAAATCTTACAATTTCACACTTCAAACTCAGCTCAATCTATCTTATGCAAATGATACTAATTAATTCTAGGAAGACAAAAATTTCATCCATTTCAAATTGCAAGTTCCAAGTCATACATAACAAAAGTAAATAGCAAATCAAAACTAACAAAGTGAAACAAACAGTAAACATTCCTAATCCTATTATTGACAAAACATGTCTGAAATGTTCTAAGGAATTGCTGTCAAAAAGTCTAGTCTGAAGATAAAGCAAGTTGGAAAACTGAATCACTCCTCATTTTCCCTATCTGATTCGAATATCCTTTCCAGCAATCGGATAACTTTCTGTTGCCCATTCTTCAGCTTATTCACTTCCTTCATCAACAATTCTTGATTCAGTTGGATCAAGTTGAGTTCCTCATTTGTATTTGAAGAAGTTGCTTCATTTTCTACTTCTTCTGCTTGCTGCTGGTTGTCCTCAGCTACAAGTGGAGCAGCCCTCTTTCCTAACTGTCCTTGGCTTCTTTTCACTGAGGTTTTGGCCATCAGAGAAGCTGGTTTTACAACAGCCATTCCCACTTCTTCTTTAATACCAAGAAAATGTTGAATTATCTCTGTGATCAATCCCCCAAAAGGTAACCCAGCATTTGACTCAGGTTTCTCCACAACATAAGCAATGACCAACCAAATGTGATAGGGTAAATCAATGGGAATGTCCAGCAGCAACTTCCCCATAATTGTGGCTTGCTCTAAGGTGATGGTGGACTTATAGGCGTGTGGCAGGATCAGTGAACACACCAGCATATGAAGGACATTACTTTTTGGAGTAAGTCCTGACATTGGTAGCCTAGCAGTGGTCCATTCTGCTTGAGGATTATCTGTGAACAGTTTAGCTAAATTATCCTTGTTCAATTGCTCCTCCCACTGAACTTTCTGTTCAAGTGTAGCATCAGGTATTCTCTCAGTAGGTAAGTGGCCAATAAACGAAAATTTCTCAAAATTCAAAGTGATCTCTTTCCCCCTCACCTTAGAATTATCACAAATCTACCATGTAACATACCCATTTCAGCATTTGAATAAAATTCCCTCACATAAGGCACTATGGCCTTCCTACTAGTCATTACCCAATGCACCCAACCCCTTTGTTCAAATAACTCCATTAATTCATAAGGTGCCTCAATGTAATCTTCCAGCTTAATTCCCCTCTCACACAAAACTGCCCTCTTGTTGTAATTTTCATCATATTTCAGCTTTGAAGGTTTATTAGCAAACCTTGAACTATCAAAAGGGTTTTCATCAAAAGGATCCTTTTCAGGTTGTTCCTTAGGAGCATTTTCAGAGGTGGAAACCTCATGCTTGGGGTCAGCAATGTGATCCTCAGTAGGTACATTGTCAGGGGCCTCAACCGAAATTTCTTTTTCAACATTAGAAACATGCTCATCACATTTCTCACCAATATTCTCATTACCCACAGAGTGGTAAGACCCTGTCCTAAAAGATGACTTGGGGTCTGACTTGGAAGATGAAAGTTCTAGGGCTATGGGTTCATGAATTACAAGCGAAGCACCCTTACCGTATTTGCTTCTGATATGCATGCTTCTCCTCTTTGCCTCCCCTCTGTAAGCCATTTTCTTAATCCTCTTTGGTGGCATTTTGTCACAGCTGCTAAAGAAACCCTTCTGTCAAAAATCCCTCAACAGATAAACCCTAAGTCTTCTAATATGAGCTTTGTAGCTTAATCCAACTTTAATGTGAACTCCAAAACACTTTCAGTCACCCCACAGTTGAAGCTCGAAAAGGATGTTTGAGGTGGTGGGGGCTAAAATGTTTTGGCACCAGGGTTTTGTATTCGAATAGAATAGGGTTCAAATGGGCCAGCCACGGGTATTTAAACAGGAATTTCAACCGAAGGCATATTTGAATACCCAAACCTATATTCAAATATGGTGTATCAGCAATTTAGTACCTCAGTATCCAGAGACTAGAATTTTTTTCACAATCCCTTAAGAATACTCAAATCATGTTTTGTCAACAACTAAAACTCTATATTTATATCTAATGACATCTAATCCAAAAAGAAAATAAAATAGAATAAAGAGAATAAAAATGTCAGAAATTATTATTTTTTTTTAACATATGCAAGCTCAAAGTGAAATAAACATGATCTCAATCAAACTTAAACAATTCCAAATCACATGTAAACCATTCTGATCATGGTAAATCAATTTAATTCAGCAATTTTCAGTTAAAACATCATTCAAACAAACAATCTCAGATTGTGTCCCCCCCCAACTAGAATCATGCATTGTCCTCAATGTATCAAACCAGAAACTTAAGGAAACTTTTGAGGAAGTAAGATACCTGGAGATTGTGAATGAATATTCAACTGGTCAAAATTAAATGAAAGTTTATCATTCAAATGCTGTGATCATCTTGCCCCCCAACTTGTTCAAAAACACAAAGCTTAACAATGGTAATTGTAAGTATAAGAGGCTAAAAACTGATTTCAAATTTGCCTATACCTCTTAAACCTTACCAATCAGTCCAGCCACTGCAAGGAATTTGCTGCATTTTACAATTGAAAATGATCAAACCAGATTTGGGCAGAAATGCATCACACCAGATTCTTTCTGTTCCTCCATTTGGGTACTGTTTGCTTACATGCTGAAAATTAAAAATTAGCAAAACCAAAAATAATTTTTTTTTTTAAAGAGAATTACAAGAACGAAAGAAACCAGAAAATTAAAAACACTAAAGAAAACTAAAAAAATGCCTAACAACCTACACTACTATGATACAAAAACAAAATTCCTTCCTCAATCAAGCTTACTTTGGGGGATCCTTAAGATCCCAACTCTCAATTTCAGTTATGAAATTCTCATGATACTCCTTAAGTCTTTGTCCATTCACCTTAAACACATGCTTTGAACTAGGATTCTCAATGTCAACAGCCTCAAACTCAGTAATGTTCTTAACCACAAAAGGACCAGTCCATTTTGACTTGAGCTTTCCTGGGAACAAGTGCAGCCTAGAGTCATATAACAAAACTTTTTGCCCCACAAATAATTCTCTTCTATTGATGTGTGCATCATGCCACTTCTTCACTCTATCCTTAGAGATCTTGACATTCTCAAATGCATCATTTCTAATCTCTTCCAGCTCACTAAGTTGCAATTTTCTTTGGAAACCTGATTCATTGATATTCTCATTAAAATGCCTCACTGCCCAATAAGCTTATGTTCCAATTCCACTGGCAAATGACAAGGCTTCCTGTACACCAACCTATAGGGAGACATTCCTAAGATGGTCTTGTATGCAGTCCTATATGCCCAAAGTGCATCCACTAACCTCAAAGACCAATATTTTCTACTTGGATTCACAGTTTTTTCAATGATTCTTTTGATCTCCCTATTAGCAAGCTCGGCTTGACCACTAGTTTGGGGATGATAAGATGTTCCTACTTTATGCATAACCCCATATCAAGAGTCCAACATGTTTATTACAAAAATATGTTCTCCTATCACTTATCATTGCTCTAGGCATGCCAAATCTAGAGAACACATTTTCTTTCAAGAATTTGATCACCACTCTATAATCATTGGTCCTCATTGGGATAGCCTCCACCCATTTGGAAAAATAATCCACAGCCACTAGAATATACTCATACCCAAATGAGTTAACAAATGGGGCCATGAAGTCTATACCCCAACAATCAAAAATGTCAAGTACATAAATGGGGTGGAATGGCATCATGTTCCTCCTAGTGAGACTACCAAGTCTCTGACATCTATCACAAGTGACACAAAATGTATGCACATCTTGAAACATGGTTGGCCAATACAATCCACTTTGCAAAATTTTAGCCACTGTTTTCTTAGTAGAAAAATGTCCTCCATAAGCTAATGTGTGACAGAAATTAATGACACTATTCACTTCACTCTCAGGTATGCACCTCCTAATGACCTGATCTGGGCAATACTTAAACAAGTATGGATCATCCCAGAAAAAATGCCTCACATTCCTAAAAAACTTCTTCCTATCTAACAAGGTCCAATGAGAAGGTACAATACCTGAAGCTAGGTAATTGGCTATTTCTGCAAACCATGGTGCCTCTGAAGAATCCACATGGAAAAGCTACTCATCAGGAAATGTCTCATTGATAGGAGAGTCAAAAGATGCTAAACCCTGATATGAGAGTCTGGAAAGGTGATCAACAACTACATTTTCAACTCCCTTTTTGTCCTTGATCTCTAAGTCAAATTCCTGAAGTAAGAAGATCCACCTAATGAGTCTAGGTTTAGCATCAGATTTTGTCAGAAGGTACTTCAATGTAGCATGGTTAGTGTACACTATGACATCAGAACCTACCAAATATGATCTGAACTTTTCCAATGTATAGACTACGGCTAGCAGCTCCTTTTCTGTAGTTGTGTAGTTCTTTTGTGCATCACTAAGAGTCTTGCTAGCATAATACAACACATGTGGTTTCTTTTCCTTTCTCTGGCCTAGGACGGCACCAATAGCACAGTCACTAGCATCACACATCAACTCAAAAGACAAAGTCCAATCAGGTGCTTGCAATATTGGAGTTGAAGTAAGTAAACTCTTAAGTTTGTCAAATGAGGTTTGACACTCAGGTGTCCAATCAAAAGGAACATCTTGAACCAACAGGCTACATAGGGGTCTAGCTATGGCACTGAAAGAGGCAATAAATCTCCTATAAAAACCTGCATGACCCAAAAAGGATCTAACATCCTTAACACGTCTAGGGGTGGGTAGATTTTGAATGATTTCCACTTTGGCTTTATCCACTTCTAATCCCCTAACAGACACTATGTGGCCAAGAACTATACCCTGAGTTGCCATGAAATGACATTTTTCCCAATTCAAGACCAAGTTCGTTTCCTCACATCTAGCCAGAACTTCTTCTAAATTTCCCAAGCACACATCAAAATCACCCCCATAAACTGAAAGTCATCCATGAACACTTCAAGGAATTTTCCACAAAGTCACCAGACAAACTCATCATGCACCTTTGAAAAGTTGCTGGAGCATTGCATAGACCAAAAGGCATATGACTATATGCAAATGTGCTAAAAGGACGGGTGAATGTGGTCTTTTCCTGGTCATCTAATGCAATTTCAATTTGCTTGTAACCTGAATACCCATCTAGAAAATAGTAGAATGCCTGCCCTACCACTCTTTCCAATACCTGATCTAGGAATGGAAGAGGGAAATGATCTTTCCTTGTGACTGTATTCAATTTCCTATAGTCTATGCACATGCGCCATCCTGTTTGGATGCGCATAGGAATCAATTCCTTCCTCTTATTCTTTACTACAGTCACTTCAGATTTTTTTGGCACTACCTGAGTTGGGCTAACCCATTTTGAATCTGAGATAGGATAGATGATTCTAGCATCTAAAAGCTTTATCACCTCACCTCTAACCACTTCTTTCATATTAGGATTAAGCCTCTTTTGCATTTGCCTAATGGGCTTGACATTCTCCTCAAAAAATATCCTATGAATGCAAATCAGTGGGCTGATTCCTTGCAGATCTGCAATAGTCCAGCCCAAGGCTCTTTTATGCTTCCTCAAAACCTCAACAAGTTTATTCTCTTGATCAGAATTCAGCTGTGAAGAAATAACAGCTGGATAAGACTCTCCCTCACCCAAAAACACATATTTCAAGCCACTAGGTAGAGGTTTTCTTTCAGGTATTGGTGGCTTTTCAAAAGATGGCTGAGATTTGACTATGGGTAGCTCTAAAAGTTCAAAACCAAGTCTCCATTCATTCACTGACATAACAGAACCTAAATTTTGTTCAAAACCTTCCTCATCAAGACCTTCCAAATCATAATCCTTAAGAAATTCAACTTGCTCACTGTTCATTAGAGCTCTCTCCAAAGGATCATTAAAGTACTCCCTATCAAAATGCTCTTGAGTGATGGTTTGAATAAAGTCAACTTCCACTAACTCATCACTATCATTAGGCTGTTTTATCACTTTGAAAATGTTTTTCTCAATGGTCATGTTGCCAAAAGAGAACTTAATGACTCCAGTCGTACAATTTATCAATGCATTTGAAGTAGCCAAAAATGGTCTCCCTAAGATGATAAGGACAGCTGGTTGGTTCCCTTGAATAGGCTGAGTGTCTAACACTATAAAGTCCACGGGAAACACAAAATGTTCCACCTGAATTAAGACATCTTCCACAATACCTCTAGGGACTTTGACTGACCTATTTGCTAGCTGGAATGTCACCCTAGTAGGTCTAAGCTCACCTAAACCAAGCTCTTGGTAAACAGTGAAAGGTAGAAGATTAACACTTGCACCCAAATCCAACAACGCTTGATCTACCATTTTATTCCCAATTATGCAAGCAATAGTAGGATAACCTGGATCTTTGTATTTGGGTGGAGTTTTGAATTGCAAAATGGAACTCACTTGCTCAGTTAAAAATTCCCTTTCATTGACATTCATCTTTCTTTTCACAGTGCAGAAGTCTTTTAAAAATTTTCCATAAGATGGATTTTGTTTAATGGCATCAAGCAAAGGAATATTGATTTTGACTTATTTGAAAACTTCAAAAATTTTAGAATTCAAATTCTCATTCTTGCTTTTATTCAATCTTTGAGGAAAATGAATTTTTGGAATAAACTCAGATCTGTCCACTCTGGTTTCTTTTGAAATCTTTTCGTCTTCAAAAAGTTTTCCATTCTTTTCAAACTGTTTTTCATCAAAACTTTTGGTTTTATTTTCAGAAAATTCACTGTTATTCTCAAAATTTACCTGCTCTTCCTTTCGAATTCTGGTTTATTGCTTTTCATTTCTCAAATTCTATTTTTGTTCTGATTCTGCTATGCTGTCCAGCTTGCTGTTCACTTTCTGCTCTTCATTTTCCTTCATGCTTTTCTCATTTTCTTCCTTAGTTTCTTCAGCAGATGGGGTGTAATCTGGTTTGACAATTTGTTTTCCACTCCTCAAGGTTGAAACAGCTTGTACATGCTCTAAATTCTCATTAGTACCCGAAGATGATTCACTGAAATGCACTTATCCTGCAGGATTCAGTTTGGGCTGAGATGGCAACTTTCCCGATTCCCTTACGGTTAAAGCTTGAGTGAGCTTTGATAATTGACTTCAAATGTCCTCCATTGCTCTATTTGTTTGCTCTTGGAACCTTGAATTTTGGTTATTAGTTCCAATTTGTCCTTGCATAAATTGTTGCAAACTGTCTTCCAATGATCTCTTATGAGGGGCTGATAAGAATTGATGTTCTGTTGAGGTTGAAACGGTTGGGAAGGGAATGGTTGTGGTGGAAATGATTGTTGGGGCTGGTATTGTTGGTTTTGTGCCTCAGCTTTCCATGACAAACTGGGGTGGTTTCTGTACCCAGAGTTATACGTATTTGAATATGGATTGTTCCTTTGACCATAAGTGTTCACCTCTTGATTCGAATTGAAAGGTCTTGCAGCTTGCGTGGAGTTTACTTAACCATAGAGGACCTTTTTAAAGGTTGGAAGTGTAGGACAATCATCTGTTCTATGGTCTGAGGTTTCACACATCACACACTTCACTTTATTTTCCTTCAATGCTTGCTTCTTTTGCTCTATTAACTCAACTTTCCTTGAAAGTGCAGCCAACCTAGCTCCAAGATCATCAGTCTCATTGAGATGGAACTTCCTTCTAGCATGTGAGCTGTCAGAAAATTCAGAAAAAGATGGGGAGACTACTTTCCACTGCTTAGTATTTTTAGTTAGTGAATTAAAGAAATGCAAAGCTTCTTCAGTAGTCTTATCATAAAATTCACCATTACACATGGTTGCAACAAGCATTTTCAAATTAGGAGTCAATGCATTGTGAAAGAAATTAACAATTCTCCAAGACTCAAAGCCATGATGAGGACAAGCTTGTAACAATTCTCTAAACCTTTCCCATGCTTGTGCAAATGTTTCATTAGGCTTACACACAAAATTCATGATTTGTTGTTGAAGAATCACTGTCCTATTTGCAGGAAAATACTTCTTTAAAAATTTAGTTTGCATTTCTCTCCAAGTTCTTATGGATCTAGGCTCAAGTGAATTCAACCACATTTTTGCTTTATCTTTCAATGAAAATGGAAACAACTTGAGATGAACCATATCCTCATTGGCATTTCTACCCATACAAGTTCCACAAACATTTTCAAATTCTTTCATATGCATGTAAGGATTTTCTGAGTCCATGCCATGAAAAGTGGGCAAAAGCTGAATTGTACCAAGTTTAAAATTGAAATTCTGATGCCCTAGTGGTAGTACAATGCAAGATGGAGTGGTTTATCTAGCTGGATGGAGATACTCATGGAGAGGTCTGAGGATATTTTGATCAATTTGATCATTCTCTCCATGAACACTCCCTTCCGGCAAAGCAGGAGGTGGTGGATCCATTTGTGCAATAGAAAATTCAGATTGTGTGCTAGATGATGCAGATTCAATTAAATCAGCAAGAGATGATGGAATATGCAGTTCAGAATTAATTCCAATCAGCCTACCAGACCTTAAAAACATGCACAGAAATTTAGATTTGAAATAAATCCAACCTAACCTCCAATCTCCACAAACAAACCACCAATTCACAAAGAAATTAGTCCTATTCTCCACTAGAAGTTTGCAGCAGAAAATTCAGCAATTCGAATATTAGATGCAACAGATTCAAATAAAAAATTCAGAACTCAGATTGCAGGACTTCTAACACTAAAACTAACAACTAAAACCTATAAAAGTAGAAACAAATATGGGACAAAGTTACCCAACGAATTGAGTGGCTCTGTCTTTGAAGATGGTGGTGAGAAATGCTGCCAAGTAATGCTCCACAGATTCAAAACACCAGTGCTTCTCAAAGATCCCCGGCAACGGCGCCAAAATTGTGCTTGTCGTTGCTTAACTACCTCACTCTTAAATGCAAATGCAAGTGTAAATTCAGATTTTAAAAGTGTTGAGTAAGGAAAATTAAGTCAAACTTCCCCTAAGTACAAGGTGTGGTTGTAGCACAAAATACTGGTGAATACCAGGTCATTTCCACAGGGATCTAAGGAGCAAAAGAGTGACTGATTCTAATGGATTAAAGTGGCAAAACATAGCTCACATGAATGTAAAACAGAAACAAAATTCTGATCTGGAATGTTGATGATTTTGGAGAGATTTTTCTAAAGTAAAAGTTAAATTTAACAAAAAATCTGATGTAAAAGGGTTGGGCAAGACAAGTTCAATGCCAATCCAAATCAATCTCAAGATGCTAAGAGTTTTTGGATTACCAATTCGGTTTGCTCTGATTTTGAGAAAATTAATTTCAATTGAAACAAACTATGGATCAAACACTTGATGTGCATAACATATCTTAAGAACAATAGACGTTCTATGTCTAGCAACCCATACACAAAACTGTCATAAGGGTTCTAAGTTAAGCAACACCTATGAACTTATCGATAAGATATACAAATCAGTGTTAATCGAGTCTTGAATCAATGATTCCTAAAATGTTCAAATGCAAATTGAATTGATAATTAAAGAACTCAAAGTAAAACCATGAAGCTTGGCATCTTGAGATTCATTGGAAGGGACATTGCCCTTGCCTTGGCCCAAGAAATATTCAGCCATTCATATTCAAAAAATTAGAAACTAAAACAGAAAGATGAAATTGAAACATTGAAATCTGAAATTGAAATTAATTTGCAATTGAAAACTAATTACAACGATTGAAATTGAAGTTGAAAACTCAAACTCTAAACTACTGCAAAAACGTCCAAAACAACCCAGAGCTCGTTCTCTCACTATATCTCTACAGCTTCCCTTCTAGATTGTGTATATGACATATATGTATTTTTTTTCGTGTGTGGGTCATGTGATGCCAGCTTCTTCTCCCCTCTCTCTCCACTCATTCCTTTTGAAAATTCTTCATTCTGTTATGCAATTCCCCACTGAATTACAGATTTGCCATTCCTTGATCTCAGGTCTATGTCACATGGAGAGGCTAAAGTCACGTGAAAGCTGTTGCTGAGATGTATAACTCTTCATTCGAATGCTTTGTCCCTGTATTCAAATATGCACTTCCCTTTCGGATGTAATTCAGTCACCAACAATATTCGAATATGCCAATCTACATATTCGAATATATTCCCCTGCTTCCAGAACTCCAAACTGAAGATTTTGATCCTCTTGTGTTGAATACAAGTGAAAGTTTCTTCATCCTCTCAAATGGCATCAATCAACTGATGTACTACACCTTGATATATCCAATGCTTTCATGACTTTTCCCTGTATCCTCAACATGGCTCAGATTTCTTTCCTTTGTGTATAAAATCAACACATGCTTCAATTTTGAGTAGTGGGAATAGATTCTACACAAAACACAGATATTATATCATTTATGTGATAAGTAAAGGTGTAATTAAACATATAAATGTGTAACAATTAAAGTTCAATCAGTCATCTCCACTTTTCATTTATCAACCATCATCATCATCATTAGGCCCCAACTAGCCATTTCATGCCATATTTGCATGAAAAATGATTTAAACAATAATGCAACACATGTTTGGCCCCATTTGGCCTATGAGTTGAGTGCTCAACTGTGGATAGTGGCTCTAATTTAGCATGTGCCATTGGCCCCATCTGGTCTCATCATTAGTCCCATCTGACCTGACACTATCTGGCCTCATATTTTTTTTATTTTTGGCCCCATTGGCTTGGCCTCATCTGCCTATAATGTAAGTGAAATGCACACAATTCATGCTGATATGCAATAATAATTTTTTTCAAATAAAATATTACTTCCCAAATTTATCATTCCACAAATAATCACAATTCATATCTACCACAATAAATTCATAAATAATCCGCATTTCTTACCAAACAAATAACTATTAACAACAATAATTAAATAAAACTTATCAATTTGTATTTAATACCTTTTACCTTTAAGTTTAATACACTCACTTGAACAGTATGTATTCTGAGAAAATCAAACTATTGGGGTGGTTGCTGTTGATTATCTCCGGGTCCTAATTTTAACCCAAACAAATTCCACAAATTAGATATCGAACAGTTAAAATATAAACCAAATTAATTAATAATATAAATCTAATAACTGGAATACAACCACTCCGTTTTTAACATACTTAATTTATTTAACCTTTCATAGAATTAAGTTTAAATTAATAAAATAAAATAACTTCTCAACAATTGAACCAAAATCCTAAAATTTTCCCCTCTTCTTGCACTATTTTTCCTTATTGTTTTTCTATACTGTGTTCTTTGTTAACTTATTACCTTTGTACATATATGTATATAAGGACAGACCCAGTAGCTAAAGAGCACACCACCTCCACCAATTCATTTATATATATATATATATGTATATTTATTTATTTATTCCTCAAATCTTGGCATGTGGCCTAGCTACCAACTTATACTTACACATGCAGTTACACACTACCAGCATAACTAATACCCACCTAGCATCCTATGAGTTCGCCACGTGGCCCTTCTTAATCTACTAATTAACTTAATTTAATTAAATACTAATAACTTCATTAATCACTAATTAATTTAGGTTAAGACTAAGTGAATTTTAAAATAATATTAAATTAAAACAATTAAATTACTAAACATCAAATAAAAATTAAATTAATAATGCAATTAAAAATAATAAAAATTTTGGATGTCACATTTAGTTCCAAATAGATGATGGATATAGATGACAAAATCCCCACATATCATGTTTCTGTCTGTGTAATAAGAGGAGAGAAAACCTAAGGTGTGTGAAAGTAAAGTATAAGGAATGATAAGTGTCATAGGAAAAGGTGTGTTTAAGGAACCCTTTCTCAATTCCTCTTGGTTCTCTTTTATAGTTGAGGCAACAAGGTTGAAAACTTCCATGTTTCCCATTGCAACACATCCTAAAATCATGGCATCATGCCAGCCATATACTTTAACCGTAGTGTGATCTTTGGATCAATGGCAATTATCTTGTTTGAGCCTCTTAGCTGTCTTGGCTGATTGTTGTGACCATGGTTTGGCTGATCCGTCTTGGCTGATTGTTGTGACAATGGTTTGGCCGATCCATTTGATCTCTTCGGTAGACCAGAACATTCTGTAATTAAAACTAATCATCATCATCAGCCTCAATTGGTCGATGTAAATTTTAGTTTTATCTTCACTGTTCAAAACTCAATAGCCAAAAACAACCTAATCAACCAACAATTTTAATTTATTCATTTAATCAGTTATCACAATGTTGACCTTTTATTACCTTCGGCTAATATTACCACTAGCTCGTGTTTCTTGAACAATCACTCTCACTTATGGACCTATTATCTTTAGCCGATATAATTTTCGAATCTCTTATGATATTTTCATTTATTATTTTTGATGGCTACAGTACATGTGTCATCTCGTTATAGGTTAGGATTTTACGGGAATAAATAGACTGAAAGAAAAGCTATAAAAGATAAATATTTTGATGTGGTGTTGGGACTTTTTGGCTACCTTTATCCATATTTATATTTGTTGGGAAAGTAATCATCACCCTTTTAGCATCCAGCAATGCTCACTTATCCATAAATTTTGGGTAGTTGTCTTGGTGGTTGTAACTTACGTGTGTGGTTATAACTTATGATAACTTTCCATTATTCTATTCACGTTCTTGAATTTAGGTGTCAAAAGATCAAAGTAAATCGACCAAGCATCTTTGTAGAATCAAATGATTTGACTGAATATCTCCATAGAATCAGAGTAAGTAAATCAACCCAATATCTTTTCACAAAATCGAATAAATCAGCTATATGTCCAAACCAATATCGGAGAATCATTATAAGAAGATAATTTCTTGGCCAATTAAAAATTAAAAAATAAATCTTATAGCCATTGTTTTTTATTTATTTCAGGCAAATCTTGTTGGCCGACTGTGAGAATATTAAGGAAATCTTTTTAAAAGGAACCAAAGGCAAATAGAGAAAGGATTCCTCAACCAAAAATATCCCCTACTAGAGCTTTAAATTCCTGCATCTATTACATTGCTTTTTTTTTAGCCCTTTGCATTTTATATGGCTTAGATTTTCTTTCTCATTCTCAAATAGAAACGTGTTGTTCACATTTTCTTCACATGTAAATCTTAAGTTCATAGTTCATTGGAAAAATGTAAAAGCCAATGAGGATGAAAGCAAAGATTCAGATACTTTTTGCCTATTTAACTGCTTTTCTTTGTAATTTTTTCTGATTTACAATTTATGTGTTTGATTGGAAGTCCTAAAGGGCATTTGAGTCCACGTTCACTTGGTTCACATGCACACAACTATTTCATCTTTAAATCTCCTAAGTTATGGCACGCCATTACACAGACTCACACACTTAAAAAATTGTGAAACATAATGAGTTGTTTGACGGTCATTCTTTAGCACAAATATTTTCCAAATGAAACTTTAGATATCCACGAGGACTAGGTTTTTCATGTGAGTATATACATACAACGAAATACATTTTTTAAACTTCCTTTTTTTCAACCCCTAATTCTTCATTATTATTATTATTTTTTTTTCTTGGGTCTTGGTGCCTCACCGGATGTCATCGGGCACCTAAGACTCCCAGTTCTGCAACCCTGAGCGGTGTCATGGCATCTGGCTGCTTTTTGTTCGAAATCTCTTTCGGTTATTGGTTCTCTTCCCCAGACTGCCACCGCAGATAGCACAACCTCGAGAGAAAAACCCAACTGGGGTCACTTCTCTCTCGGTGCCTTTTTGTCCATATCTCTCCCCCACCGAGTTTTGCTCTTCTAAGGTCAGTTCTAAAACCGTGATTTCTTCTTCCTCCTCTGCTTCTAGAGTTCTCCCCATCACTTAGAGCTTAAATCCCTAAGATCCTTATGCTGTGATCAGTTGCATTCACCAAATGCCGTTGGGAAAATTTTGTATGTCCCTGGACTCGGTGGGGGTTTTTGACGCTAAGCTAAACCCACTTCGTTTTTTTATTTTTTATTTTTTTTAAACCAGGGTTTGAGTTTTATAACGCTAGTTTTGTTTTTGTTTTTGGGGTGTTATTTGTTTTGATTTGTCTGGGCTGTTGTGTTCTCGTAAGACCCAATTTGGTCTGGGCTGTTGTGTTCTCCTAAGTCTGTTATCTCTGTTGGTGCTTTAAAAAATCTGGTCTTTTAGTTGAGAGCAGGCAGAATGCTAAATTTCCACCACTGGGTCTTACTCAAATTGGGACTCTATGCTTGCGTACCAACATTGAAGTGTTTTGAGAACCTATATCCATCTTAGGGCTTCTAAAGTTTGTGTTATTGCTCTCTCTCTTTCTCTCTCTAGCTGGGTGAGTTGAACCATAAATGATAATCACATGAATTGATCATTTACATGAATGACTTCTTAAAAATTGCTTGGTGTATTAGTACTTATTCATTTTTGCTCTCTTTATATCAGGATGTCTGCAGATACTAATGTTTTTGTAGCTTGGGAAGAACGCATTATTTCCCAGGAGAAAGGGAGCCGCATTGTTCACTTTTTCTTGAAGAATGCATCTGGTGATTTAGTCCTTGCTGTTGTTGGGACTGAGAGGAGTATAAGGCACATGATCTATGTTGTTGCAGATGAGTACTTGCAGGCTTATGGATCAGAGGGATCCATCAATGCCAGCACAAAATGGCGAGCCAGACGAGAGGTTGTGGACTGGCTCACGTCAATGGTCTCGAAGCATTGCCCACCATTAGTTATGTCATGTATGTGCTGCTCATATTGCAATTCTAGAGATATATTGCTTTAATTTTCCATTTTGTCTGTGTTATATTGAAATAAAATTCGATTCCTGCTCTATTAGATTAAGATATCTCTTGAAAGCCCATGGCAAGCATTCTGCCAGTGAGCTGTCCTGATCAACTTTTTAACAGGGGAAGAGGACTTGTTCTTGGACCACCAGTTTTTTTTTTTGGTAATTACTTGGACCACCAGTTTAAGATTAAGAATTGCGTGGATACTTATGTATTAACATTATACGTGTTCAGTTCAGAAAAGCATATTTGTGGGAGTATGGGGTTTAAGACCACAACTGAATGGAAGGTTGTGCGTCACTGCAAAATGCCAATTTGTACATGTGTTTCTTTTTTGTGTTACTTGTTTGATCACGTCATGTGGTATTATGCTAGAATTCTTCTTTTACTTGTTTGATTAGGTCACATGCTATTATGTAGAATTCTTCTAATACTGGAAGGTAGTGGCTTTTCGTCACAAGGCTTTTGAATTGATTGTTTATGTTTTCATTTCTTTAAGTTTGTAGGTTACCATAGGTCGTCTAGGCTGCTAGGCTCTCCGAGGATAGAGTGGGATCTTTTTGCGCATGGTTCGAAAAATTGGCCATCTTGTATCTGTATTGGGAGAGGCTGAGACAATATTTCGTTCCATATCATCCCATGTCGGCTATCTCGGTTGAGATCACATCATCTTGTCTTGGTATTGGGAGAGACCGAGTTGATATTTCATGGCGCATCATCCCTAAGAAATCTGCCATATCTGGCACAATATTGCATGATATATTATGAAAATATTGGGAAATAATGAGATATTGACCCAATTTGCTTCCATATCAGGCGAAACATTGGAGAGATAATGGGAAACAATAAAATATTGGTCTGATTTTTGATTTTTCCTTTTTGAATCCTCTAATTAGCTAGTTGCTACATATTGTCTGATGCAGCTACAGTTCCAGTTGCATAAAAAATCACGTGACCGAAAATCACGTGACCGAGACGGTTGCTATGATCATAACTTTGAACCACGGTTTTGCATCCCGCCAACTTCTTAGGGTGAGTTTGGAGTGAGATAAAGTGAGATAAATTGAGATAAATTGAGAGTTCGTAATGCGTGCAGTGAAAGAAAAAAGTTGATGTGATATAAAGTTAATAGAGATTTATAGAGTATTTTGGAGTTTTTTTTTCAAACCAAACGGGGCCTTAATAGAAGTTTTAAGTGCTAATGTGATAATGTTCTTGATTGTAAATTATGTATGTCTGTTATTTATTGCCCTCTATGGAATCATTTTGGGGTTATCTTTGTTGTAGCCTGTGTTATAAGGATCAAGAGTCCAACTCTTATTCATTGGAGGATGACAAATATATGAAGAAATGAGTTCTTCATTTTGTGCACAAAGTCAATTCAACAGTTTGGTTTATTTTTCCTCTTTGGTAGTTTTCCCAAGATTTTATTATGTCTATAGTTTTCCTAAGGTTTTATTTTGTATTGTTCTTGTATCTCTTTCTTTGTATTGAGGAACAAAATCAATGTACTTATCTCCATTTGAATTTGACACTACAAGGTTTATCTTCCTACCTTTATTTTCTATTTCCGGAACTTATGCTGAATTTCTTGTGGCTGCCTTTTTGTTTACGCTTAGACTATATTTTTTCACCATTCTTTCTTCTTTTCTTTACCTTTTCTTTACTTCATCTGTAAAACCCTAGTCAAAGTTTTTATAATGCTTACTTTCTACTTTTCATTGCTAGTTGTAATTTATTTGAGCTATCTCTCTTTGTTTTATGGAACATGTATTAAGTGAAAACGTCATTCTTCCTTTCTTGTAAAATTGACAATATTTGCTTGAATTTGGATATTTAATACTACTACCTGTAAAAGTGTTAATTTTATCTAAATATCATTCTTAGCCATTAGAATAGCAGTTAGCTTGTTTATGATTCTCATTCTTTCCTTTCCTGCCAAATTGATCAACTTTTTTTTCACTTGCTACCAAAACAAGTGAAAACACATTTTTTGCGCTTAATCTTTCTAGCTTTTTCTTTGTTTCTTTGTTTCTTTTTTTTTTTTTTGTTTTTGTTTTTTTTTTTTTTTTTTTTTATGAATATAGTTTCCAAAGTATTAAACAAATTGTACTAGCTTGTTTCTTTTTTGTATTTATAAAAGTTTTAAAACAAAATTACAAAAATATGAAATAAACATAACCTAAATGGGAAATGTGATGTTTTCTTTTGTTACTTAAACAAGAATATCCCATAAAACCTTACATCTGGTGAATATGACTTCAGTTTGGAATTTGAAGTATATTCTAAAACTTTAACTTTACCATTCGCTACATTTTTAATCATGATTGAAATTCTCTCATTTTGCTATAATTGTGATCCAGCTGATGTCGAGCTCAGATATATTTCATATTTGGCTTATGTAGTGTTGCATAATTGTGAGCACCATATTTTCATATTTGGCTCATCGTCAATGCCTGAATAGGCATAAAGATGGTAAAGGCATATGAACCCTTGGTATGCTTGCCTAGTTCAAAGGGTATGGGCATTTGCCTATTGGCACATCCATCAATTGTGAATTCTTATAGCATGGATTGAGAATTGGGCTTACGGAGCTTTTAGGGCTTTGATTTGGTTACAGTGCTTTTGATGCATCGCATATGTGGTTCATTCAATTACAACAACCTACAAAATATTCATATGGTCATGTGGCCTGGTGGCTAGAGGAGATGGTTTGCTAAGGCACTTCCCTGTTTGTAGGTTTTATGCCTTTGTCAGTTTAACAGAGATAAGATTTTCCATTTTGCTGTGGTTCCTGATGTTCATATATTTCTAAGAATTATGTAAAAGCCACCAAGTAGTCATGCCTTGGAATGTGCAAACCACTTGATAAAATATCCTTTGAGGAAATAGTTCCTCAACTTATCCCAAGATGACCTTCAGTCTCACGGTTTTGAGATATTTTAATTTTATCATGATTTTGCATTCCTTATAACCCCATCAATCACCGGAGTAGGCAAATGTACAAGATTGCAAAAGAATTGGGAACATGTTAGAAACCAAGAATGAAACTGATTTGAATGAAAAAGTTGGCAATCTTTTAGTGGGAGTCATTATGTTGTACATTTTCTCCAAATAAGATTCATCGAGTAATGTTTTCTTTTCAAAAGAGTTTTTATTAAATTTAAATTTCTAAAGAAGGGTTTATGAGGATTTAGAATTATTATCTTACTATTTAAGACTGGTAACACTTTATAACTTGGGATCTTGACAGATATGGGACGTGGTTTTTTGTTTTGATTAATTTTTGGTTGATTTGTCCTATTCATTGCTATTGAATAAATTACATAGTCATGTCTGTCATTATCAACTTATTATAAAAAGAAAGTCATAGTTATGTCTTTCATTATTAACTTATTACATAGTTATGTCTGTCATTATCAACTTATTATAAAGAGAATGTCGTAGTTATGTCTGTCATTGTTAACTTGTTATACAAACAATGAAATTATTAGCTATTTATGTTATCATTTTAGCGATTATTGTCATAGTTGTCAAATCGAGATTCAAATTGTGAATTGAAATTTTAAATTTGAGAGTCATTAATCGAATTGAATTGTGAATTATAAGATTCGGTAGAACTTTTAACAATTAATAGCAAATAATATATGCATATTGAAAATATACTAAATATTACATGTAGATTTTTGAGAAGAAAAATAATTCTCTCATTGCTCAATGATCAAACGTACAACCCATAAATAATGGAAGGAAGAGAAGCTCCCTTCGCTATTCTAGGTAACAAGAATCAATTATCACAAAATTAGGAAACTACAAAATAGGAAACAAACTAATCAATGATCCTAATTGTTGTAGTGGTATCCCTGAAAATTAGGGATTTGGGTATTTACGCACTCCCGCTCAAGCTAGGCGTGGATGTTAATCAAGCCAAGCTTGGTACATATATCTTCAAAGTTTTTTCTTGGTAGACCTTTAGTGAGGATATCTGCTATTTGCTGGTTTGTCGGTATATACTACAAACTGTCCAATTTTCTATCTTCTCCTTTATGAAGTGGCGATCTATCTCCACATATTTTGTATTGTCATGATGCATTAGATTCTTTGCAATGTTAGTTGCTGATTGATTGTCACAAAGTATTTTCATTGGTTCGGAAGTGATGATTCCTAGTTTATCCATAAGTCTTTTCAGCCATATTCCCTAAAAAATTCCAAGTTCCATAGCTCTGATCTCCGCTTTTGCACTGCTCTGAGAAACTATTGGTTGCTTCTTACTTTGCCATGTTACTAGGTTTCCCTACATGTGTACGCTAACTAGATGTTGACCTTTGGTCAGTTAATGATCCAGTCTAGTCAGTGTCAGTGAACACTTCAGTATCGTTCCTTGTAGTTTTCTTGAAGTATAAGCCTTTACCAAGTGTTGTTTTGAGGTACCTTAGTATCCGATTAACAAATTTCACATGTTTTTCGGTTGGATTGTTCATGAATTGATTTATTACACTAACCGAGAACCCAATATATTGGAAAATATGATGCGTGTGCTCTAGCTTGAGGGGAGTGTTAGCTGTAAACTATATTCTAGGGGTTAGAAAATATGTATTTATGGCAGTGTATGTATTTACGATGATTGTAATTCATATGTAATTATTAACATTACCTATTTTGTACGGACTCTAGGGATTATAAATGCAGATCTCAAGATCACTCATTAATGTGTCCAATTTTTGCAATTCTATATACTACAACAAGAATGATCATGTTTGTAAAGTGTAACCTATATAAAGTTTGGTTGAGGTTTGGTCTCAGTTTGCACAAGCACTCGTGTGGCATGCATCTTAGGCTCTTAGCAAGCTAATTTTATGGTACCTGTTAGTTTGTGTGACACTTATAGTAAATATTTTTCGTCATTTTTCTAACTTGATTAAATTGAAATGTACTTTCTTACTTTTTTTTGGGGCTTTTTGGCTTTTTATATTTTATAAATTATGATATTTAATGCACTTCAGTTTCCAAATATAGATCGGCAAAGTGAATCTATTCTTACTGTGAATACTTTGAGTCTTTTGAATGCAACAATTCCGGACTTTCATTAGGTTCATGTGAATTTGTCTACCTACATGAATCTCAATATGCCAATATGCCATGCTGTTTTATTTAGGTTCTTCTGCCTTGTTAAATTTTAGGTCCTCACATACTTGTCCTTTAGTTAAATTTTAGGTCCTCGCTCCTTTACAATCGTGTCACTTCTATCATTGTTTTGTCCTTGCAATTTCTTTAAGTTGCATGGTTTATCTTCCTATGGCTGAAGTTGTTGGTTAATTGTTTTGCATGACCGGATGAATAGAGTCTCCTTTGTCACTAACATTTGCTTTTAGGTGCTACCTCTGTTCTCTCAGGAATGCAATATTTTTGTTTTTTGTGCTTGTATTCAACAAACTTAAAACTTAGACTTAAGCAACACTTCTTGTACGATGATATAGATGCCCATTATATATAGCGAAAAAGGATGCTGGTACTTAATTTCTCCGTTAGAAGTTTTATCCTAAAAGTTCTCTTTAACACATCTTGGTGAACGAGGTTTTTAAAATCTTGATTTAAATCTTAGAATTTTCCGATTTTATGATGTTAGGGTGATAAAACTTGTTAAATCACATAAAAAATTTTAGTGTAAAATAGGTAAAATCTTGATTTTGTGGGCAATTTTACTGATTTTTAAAATTGATGGGCTTTTGCATAATTTTGTCAAACAAAATAGACTTTTATGGGTTTTAATGAGTAAGCTATTTATGGATTTTTATTTTTATTTAATTATTATTATTGTTTTTTTTTTTTTTTTCAAGTGATAAGCCACAAGTGTTGCACTTTTGTTACTTTTTCTGGTAGAGTTTTTTTGATTGCACAACATTACTATTTCCTATACTATATTAGTTGAGGATTGTATGCATTGTTTCACCAAATTGACCACCGTAATCTAAATGTAGTATTTGAGCCGTAATCTAAATGTAGTATTTGAGGACCATATGTGTTGTTCCACCAAAGTGACTACTGTAAATTAAATTTCCTACCTAGGATGGAACCAAGAGACCTAAGTGTTTCACTAGTTACTTTTTGTGGTAGATTTTTCTAATTGTGTAAAATTATTCTTTCGTATAATTATTAGTTGAGGATTATGTGCATTGTTCCATGAAATTGAGTACTGGAATTAAATGTAGTAGCTAAGATGGAAACCAAGAAACTTATAATAAAATAGGTCACACCAAACAATTTAAAGGTCCCAATTGTATAATTGGGTAAAAAAGAATGTAGAATCAGACATTAAATCTTTTGTGAGCTTTTTTGGGGGTTTATTTTGTTCATATGGGTGGGTTTTTGTGAATGACATTTTCTTGATACTTGTTTATGCTCTATTCTCTTATTTATAAATGTTCTTTCTTTATCACATAAAAAAAGGGGGAAAAAAATTAAAAGCACTAAATGAAGAAATTGTTGTATAATAGACTATGTTTTCATGTGATAGGTGGTAAGTAAAATCTTTGGATTTTACAATTCGATTTTTAGACCCTTCACTAATTTTAGGTAGAATCTCAGTTTTAGCAACATTGTTGGCGAGATAATTTTTTGAAAGAATCCCTTCAATCACCCCATAGTTGCTGCATTATCTTATTGTAGATGTTGATTCCCATGTCTCCAAATCTCTAAATCAAGGTTCGAGGTAAAAATGCTCGAAATTTAGGGAAATGCTCCTCAGAAGGATATTTTTACCATATTCAATTGAAACTCTCGGACTTCTTATTATTTTTCTAGCTTGTTCTTCTGATCTCATGATTTTCCACCAGCCTTTTCATGTTGACATGTTTATTGATCATGCCATCATTGTTATGAAGTATTATAAATAAGAATTGGTAGTCTTATTCAAATGTAACAATGCATTAATATTTTTTGAGGCTGCATTTTACACCTTTTTCTCCTCTCCTTTACCTGCTTCTTAATTGTACATATTTATTAATTATTGCATACATCTTACCTGTTCATTGATTAGCTACTGTGTTTCATCAAGGTGATTGAAATTTATGTAATGTGTTTGTGTCCTCACCTTTAAATGAACGAGCAAAGTAAGATGAAAGATTATTCCTAGGTGTATATTTGCCATCAACTTTTACCATCTTCTTTCACGTTTGACCTTAGAGTTGGTGACAATTATGCTCGTACTTTGTTCTAATATTTTTGCTTATATTGAAAGTTTAGATTTCTAAATATTATTGCAAAGATTATCACTTAGGTAAAACGCTTTGTAAATGAAATGCACAAAGCTTCTTGTCCGCTTCCTTCTGCTGGTTTTTATCTGGCACATTCTCTATATCCGTTTGAGTCCTTATGAACTTAACCTCATCAGAAAGAGAACACCAAGAAACAACACATACCTATCACTTAGTTTAACCCTTTGTAAATGACATGCACAATACCCCTCTCTAGTTATTTACTTTCAGTCCTTCATGTTTCTACATCATTTTACTAGGCCTTGACAACTTCTCATGATTTAATGCCAGCTACAGTTGGCTGGCTGTTATACTTGCCTTAAACATCAATGTTGGATGTACTAGTCTAACTACACACGAATTCAATACTGAAACGGTGAATAAAATTAAGTTTTATTTTTTAATCTCAACAATCATGGTTTTATTTTGACAGCTCTACAGACAATTGACTCAACACAGGCTCTGGCTTCTTGGGAACAGTCAATGGATGGTATCAGTGGGCTTCAGACACGTCTATTAGATCGTATGGTATGTATTTACTATCAACCTGTTAAGTATGATTATGTAATTTACAGTCATTTTGTGTGATTGGTACCAATGTTTCATTTCAAATCCAGGTTCCAAGGAAATTGAAAGTTCAAAATTCAGATATTGAGTGGTCAGGTGTTGCTTGGATCTGTAGTAAACAGCTTAGGCACTACCCAGCTTTTTGTAGGAATGACACTACCATATCTGTAAGCATAAATTCTTCATTGTTTTTTAGTGACAGACAGGTCTTCAACATTTTTTTAATCATTTTCATTTTGGTGCTAGGTTCATTCCTTTGTATTCGTTATGGCCGAAGAAGAAAGTAACTATGTTGGTTACTTGGAAGATTTGTATGAAGACAAGAAGGGACAGAAAAAAGTTAAAGTCCGATGGTTTCACCACAGTCGAGAAGTCCAGGGTGTAATACCTCAGCTGAATCCACATCCCAGAGAAGTTTTTATCACGCCCCATGTTCAGGCAATCAGTGCAGAGTGTGTTGATGGTCCTGCAACAATTTTGACTCCTAAGCATTATGAGAAATGCTTAGCTATTGTTTCGCATGCTTTGTCATCTGGAATTCACATGTGCTTTAGGCAATTTAAAAACAATAAGGTCAAGCCTTTCTCTCTAAGTAAATTGCGGGGATATTCAAATCAAGCTATCCTTTCTTCTTTAGTTTCCCCCCTTTTTTCCCAGCATAGAACCAACGGCCATGATGGGGAAGAAGATGAAAATTATATACATGAAGACTATGCAAGACAAGGTGCCAAAAGAAATAGAAGTTACAGAGGGAATCAGGGACTTGATACTGGTCATTGTGGCGATAAAAGTCTTATCCCCGGGAACCCAAACCCAATAACAAAATATGAGCCAACATATAAGAAGTTGAAGATCAAGTTATCAATTAGGGGACCAAGTAGCGTTAAGCTTGGTGGGCTTCATTGCTCAAGTCATGCATCTTTTGAAGCTGATGAAAGGATAGAGCTACTCTGTCAAGATAGTGGCATCCGAGGCTGCTGGTTTAGGTGTAAGGTCTTACAGGCATCACAAAAGCGTCTGAAAGTTCAATATGTTGATGTACAGAATGCTGATGGGTCTGGCAATCTTGAGGTATGTAAATGTGTTGGCATAACTGTTGTAATCTACATTTGGTTTAGTTTTATATTGGAGGATTGGACTGGAAGTAAGCTTTTACATGGTAGCACTGGCACATTAGTCATGACATTTTCATTTCTTCTGCTTGTTTGGCTTTTTCCCCTTTGTTAGTTTGGTCTCATTCATTTGGTTAGTTGAACTTGCCTTCCCTCAATTGCAGCATATATAGAGCAATCTTTCTTTCGCCAATAAGCACTGAACTGCTAGGTTGCTATTTCACGACGATACAATGACTTGTTTTGCAAGTGTACATGTCACAGTAGTAGTGATAGGCTTTTTGGTTTGAATGGACTTGTCTAGCTGGTTGTCCCGATATGTGCATGTTTGCAAGGAAATTTTGTTTATAGAGTTGAAAAACGACCAAGGAAACTACTTTCCTTGACATTTTTGTTGATGTGTAGGAATGGATTCTTGCTTCTAGAGTGGCAGCTCCTGATAAATTCAGCATGAGATGCCCAGGGCGCCATACCATTCGCCCATGGCCTCCTGAGGATTCTTTAGATTGTTCAGTTGGGATTGGAGCACCAGTTGATGCATGGTGGAGTGATGGCTGGTGGGAAGGTGTTGTGACAGGGGTTAACATTTCGGGAAATGATAATCTTCAAGTGTATTTCCCTGGTATGCTATGATTCATTTTAATCTCTACTCTTTGTATATATCTTATCAAAGAAAACAGCCTAGATAGCACTTGGTTCATTGACTCTCATTCCCTTAGTTTTGCAAACCACATTGTCTTGTATTGTTCACGGGTTGCCACGGAAAATTTGATGTTTCTTTGTGATTCCAGGTGATGACCGGTTTTTGACTTTACAAAGAAGGAATATAAGAGCCTCAAGAGATTGGGTTGATAATAGATGGGTAGATTTGAAGGCTAAGCCTGATATAGTGGCATATGTATCGGCCACTGTCCGTCCCAGCATGGAGTTCCCAAAATGCTCAGTGTTGGCCGAGGCGTCTGAGTGTAATTGCTCTGCATCAGTGGATTGCAATGTTCTGGCCACTAAACTTGAATCAGTTGAAGTAGCTGAACAAAAAATATCGGATTCACCACCATCTAATGACCAGGAAAATACTGAGGGGTTTAAGTTAAAACAACTGTGTATCGATGATGATGATAAAATTGACAAAGGTAGTGATGTTGGTGGTAGCGGTAATGGTAGCGGTAATGAGGCCAAGTCAGTTTTGGATCTTGAACCCACCAACCAGAAATGTGAAGCAGTAGAAGACATGGAAGTGGTACCTTAATCTTGTTGTACGAATCAATGGATGAATGTGGTGGAAGATTTTTGCTTGCTACCTAGATAGTCATATGAGCTTCCACCGATTTGTGTAAATAGCATATAGAGATGGAGGGTCTTGATATATGAATAAGCTGGTAATTTTCTGGTTCTCTGAATGCTAGGGAATTAATTGACTGGGTGTATAGCAGCAATTAAAATGTTACCTTAAACTTGGGTCAAGGTCACTGTAGGATATATATTTGCTTTGGGTCAAGTTAAATTAGTGAGTGTCTGTCGTCTACTCTTAGAATTGTCCGTTGTCTAAAAAATCTCTCTTAAATTGCAGTCTTCAGGATTGCACTATATCTATATATTAGAGTTAAAATGTAAATCTTATGGAAAGTTATCTTTTTTTTTTTTTTGGTTGGGTAAAAAATTGTGGTCATGTTTTTCCCATCTCTCCCATTAGTGGGAGCCTAGTCTGATCCGCGGTTAAATTGGCTGCTGACTCAAAATATTGGAGTTTTCTAACCGTAACTTCATGTTGTTGAGATATTAATTGGATTATTGAAATTTGTTTTAGGGGTGGAGGATTAATTAGGAGCTGAAAATTTTGTGTATTAGGGCAATGAAGCTGTATTGGTTGTGCTTGTGGTTCCTGTTCGGTTTCTAGTCTTTGATGTGGCTTATATATTCGAGTTATGGATTAGGTAGTGAAGGAGACGAGCAATTTTTCTCCTTTCTGATGGAGCTGTAAGTTTAAACGGGGTTATTAGCGTTCAAACTCAATTTTCTAGAAAGTTCTGTTTTGAACACTATATATGCACGTCGGAATGCCAAAACGTGACGTTCAAATGCAAAACGGTGACATTCAAACGTGTCAGACAGTTCTGGTAATTTTCATACTGGTTTTCTGCCAGTTTTTGGAGACGATTCAAATCTATTGCAGAGGGTTCTTTGAGAGTGCAGGAGTGTGTTATCCCTGTAAACCTTGTGATCGCTTGGAGAAGAACGTGCAACAAAGTTTGAATACCAAGATTGTGGATGCAGGTATTTTGTTAATGAGGCTACAATCTCGTGACACTCATATTTCTTATTTATGCTTGTAATTAGAAAGGGATTTGTCCGTAGTTTACAATTCTTGTTTGTTCTTGGTTAAGCAAATTGTGTGGTGGTTTCTTGATTTTCTCTGTTAAAATCACAACAATTCTTGTCAAACCACACAATGCTAAGCAATCAACTGACATTAATTTAGAGATGGCAACGGGGTAGATTGGAGGCGGATATGGTCTTATTTAAATTCAAACTCCAAATCCTCTACTTACTTTCAAATTTGTCCCGAATTCCAAATAGATAGTTTTTTGAACCACCGTTCCCGCTTCAAACGGAGAATAGATGTATCCACGAATATCTAAAATTTCAAATCATTTGTTTACCTCCAAATTTGCCCTTAAGTTGTATGTAATTTATTACAATCAAATAATTCATCTCTAAAATCAAAATAATACATAATAACATCTTTTATAAATAATGTAATATATTTTAATAATCTAGTAATATATATAAAAATACTATAATGATTAAAATATAAGAAGAAACATGAGTTGGTAAATTTTAAAATAAATAAATTTTAAAAGAATTGTAAAAAATAAATAAATATCAAAATGGTAAAAAACATAACAAAAGTTTGTAAATAAATTTTAATTTATTTCATATCTTAATCAAATAAATTTAAATTTATTTTTTATGATTGCTAAAAATATAAATATAAATAAAATTTAAGGTTAAATGCTTTTACACTTTCTGTACTTAAGTCGATTTGTACTTTACCTGCTCAACTTAATAAACTAGCACTAATACCCCTGTACTGTGCACAAAAGTGTTACTGTAGGTAAATCCGTGAGTTTGAACTGAGCGTGGCTTACAAGCGCTTCAGTCTGAAACGTTGACAATCTAAATGACAAAAATACCCCTCCCTGTCTCCCCTTTCTTCTTCGTCTTCTTCTTTGCATATATATATATAACCCTAGGTGGGTTTCTTTCATGGCCGTTCTTCCTTTGGTTAAAAATTCATGCCTTTTCCCTCTTCTTATTTTCTCCTTCTTCTTCTTCTTCTTCTTCTTCTTCTTCTTTTTCCTTCGGTAAAATATATATATATATAGACTGAGAGGGAGAGAGAGAGATATATGATTTCTCAAAACCTCTCATTGTAGTCCATTTGATCCAAAATATCAGTTCAAGCTGAGTTTCAAGCCTTGGATTTGTTCTATCGAGCAAGATTTTGCTCCGTCGATTAGACAAGAGTTTGAGCTTTTACAGAAGGGTAAAAATGACTTTTTAATCACATAATATAATAACGTTTGTCGTATCACTTTTGTGCACAGTATAAGGGGTATTAGTGTTAATTTTTGAAATTGAGGGGGTAAAGTGCAAATCGACTTAAGTACAGGGGTGTAAAAGCATTTAACCCTAAAATTTATTTTAGCTTTTAAAATTTTTTTCTTATATAAAACCTACAAACAAAAAAATACAAGTTGTAAATTTAAATTTCTAATTCTTTTTTGTCCCTATTAACTTTTTACATCAACTTAATTTCAAAATAGAATAACTGATTTTTTTTTCTCACCATTCACATATAGAAAAAAATAAAACTACAAAAAATTTTTAATTTTTTTATAATAACAAATAATTTTTTAGAATAACATAGAACTATAAATTTTTATTATAATAAGATAACTTATTTACATAAGTAAATTTTTTTCAAAAAATTTAAAATGTAATTATCTGCACTTATCAAACTATCTAAGAAAAAAATTAATAAGTTGTCTTCTTTATATATTTAAAAAAAAATAATTTCCACTATAAAAAAAATATTGAATGTTTCAAGAAACATTTTAGCTAAACTATTTGAAAAATCTATTTTCTAGAGAACTCTTTTGAATATCAATATTGAAAAGTTTAAAATTATATTTTAGCTAAAAATGTTAAAAATAAGGAGAAAACAATAAACTATTCAAAGTTCAAAAAAGAAGTTACTTAATGAAACAGTAATTTTTTGTACTAAAAATAAGAAAAATAAAATAAAATAGCAAATAAAATATTTTATTATTTTTTAAAATTTGTATCTAGATATTTTTCTGAAAATAATTGAGTTTATAATTCATAATGGGGTTTGAAATTGTATAAATTAATATAAATTTACAAAAATTATAGTTTCTTAATTCGTGCAATAAATAAAAATTTAAATTTTAAAGGGATTTATATAATTTTGTAGAGTCCCAAATGATATACCTTATAAAATTTTAAATTTACCTCTTTAAGTTTTTGTGAGGGACTGTGAGGGACTTGCCCGTGAGGGACTTGCCCGTGAGGGACTCTGCCTGCAGGATAGTGAAATGGGAGGTGAAGCAGATAAGCAATGCCTCCCATCCCACATTGCCTAGGTCGTGGAAGGAAGTGACATATATGTAATATTCGATATCAATCTAGTACAACGCATTTTAAAGCCGTGAAGGCACTGGGTTCAGTGGGAACTCCAGGGTTAAGCATGCTCCAGTGGAAGCAGTATTAGGATGGGTGACCTCCTGGGAAGTAGCTTACCAAGCCCAAAGCGGATAATATTGTATTATATGGATGCGGGTCGTTACAAATGGTATTAGAGCCAATACTCAGCCGAAAGTGTGGGATCACGCGTGGGCCCCACGTGTAGGGGACCTGCCTGTGAGGGACTCTGCCTGCGGGAGAGTGAAGCAGGAGGTCATGCGGGGACGCGTGCCCTGTAAGGGGGGAGGATTGTGAGGGACCTGCCCGTGAGGGACTCTACCTGCGAGAGAATGAAACGGGAGGTGAAGCAGAGAAGCAATGCCTCCCATCCCACATCGCCTGGGTCGTGGAATGAAGTGACAATATATGTAATATTCGATATCAATCTAGTACGACGCGTTTTAAAACCGTGAGGGCACTGGGTTAAGCGGGAACTCCAGGATTAAGCGTGCTCCAGTGGGAGCAGTACTAGGATGGGTGACCTCCTGGGAAGTAGCTTACTAAACCCAAAGCGGACAATATTGTACTATATGGATGCGAGTCGTTACAATTTTCTTAATTTTTGCATGTGAAAGAAATAAATTGAACTTTTAAAACTTCAATTTGCACAAAAGTAAAAAAAAAATTAAATTTTTAATTTCTTTCCTAAACACATCCTAATTAATACAAAACGATGACAATTTTTGTTTTAAATTTATTTATAAATATTCATTTTAATGATAATAATAGTGAAGTTTAATAAGTTTAGAATATTATGAATGTGAATATTGTTTACCATGGTATAGTGACGAAGTTGTCATCGTGGTTTCAAATGATTTGGGGTTATTCAGATATTTTTCGGGACAAATTAGGACAAATCAAGGCAGATTGGGGCAGATTTAGATTAGATATTGGATTCGGGGCAGATTAGGGCGGAGGCAATGCTATCCCCTTATCCGATCCAATATCCAAATTTTTTTAAAAAATCAAATCCAAATTCGATCCAATCTCCCAAAAAAATTCAAATTTCACATCCATTCAGATCGGATTCGGACGGGTCAGCTAAAATGCCTATCCCTACATTAATTGCTGAAATTTGATGGTAGGTGGTTATATATTGAGTGGAGGGTGAGAATTAATGGGTTTAATATTCAGAAATATAGTTCAATACTTAGAACAAACATACATTAATTATCGAGATTTGATGATTGGTGGTTTTATGTTTAGTAGAGGGTGAGAATCGATAGGTTTAATATTTAGAAATATGGTTCAATACTCAGAACTAACAGACATTAATTATCGAGATTTGATGATAGGTGGTCATATGTTGAGTGGGGGTGATAGTTGATGGGTTTAATATTTAGAAATATGGTTCAATACTCAAAACACTCAAAAGGGGGTTGAATATTAAAAAATATTATTAGCAATTATTGAGGTGAGATTAAGTATGTACACTATTCCCCTCCCAGCATAGGCTTTTGCAAATGTATAACGGCCACTCAAGCATATTATCTTTCCTAGGAGGGGTCAATGTTGGGTGGTGTGCAAGAATTAGAGCCACGTGTAGAATTTTTACTCCTCGACCCGTGTGACACTTAAGACACTTTGTTGAAGAACACGCACAAAGCTCATAAGAAAGCTTAGCTCGCGAGAGAGTGAATAGAAGAGCACACAAGAGAACTTGGAGAATACTTTGCTTCACTCAGACTTGGATTGATACAAATGAGAGGGGGTGACCCCTAATTGATCCAACAATAGAGATTGATGCTCTAGAATCCTCTATCAAAATATTTAAGATATTTACATAGCAAGATTTCAAAAAGCCTTTTACCTATTCTAAAATTCTCTACAAGTGTCTAGCATATTTATAAGAATTACCTTGAATATACAAGATTAGTCTAGCATGGCCTAGAGCCTTTTAGAAAATTTCGAAGTAATGCCATCTTGGTGCAACATGCAAGCATCTACTAAGCGCCAAGTAGGCGCTGACATGATGGGGTGTGATAAGGTGGGGTGTGACAAGGCGCTAAGGGATGTGATGGCCATGTTTGAAGCCAGGCTTACTAAAGTGAAGCTTGTCATGGCAGACGGTCAAGACAAGTTTGAGGAGTTGGGCTAAAGCATAGAGAGGCTAGAAGGTGGGGATACCGAGCTCTAAGGGGAGATGTAAGTTGCCCTCAACACTATCGTTGATGAATTGAGGAAGTATATTGACTTCAACTATGATATGGTTCACATCGAGCCTGTCGCTATAAAGGAAGAAATGAAAGAAATGAAGGGAGAACTGTCATTATGCATGTTGCTGTGGCCCAAGGTATGCTTACTTCTGTTGTTGCTCCTAAGGTTGATGTCCCTAGGCCCAAGAACTTTAATGGGCCTAGAAATGCTAGGGAGCTTGATAATTTTTTGTGGTGCTTGAAGCAATACTTTGATGCTATGGGTATAGCAGATAATCCTAAAAAGTTCAAGACAACCCTTCAATATTTGGTAGATGCGACGATGTTTTAGTGGCAAAAAAGGCATGCTGACGTGGAGAAAGGCATAGGTACCTTGGATTCTTGGGACAATTTCAAGCGGGAAATCAAGAGGCAATTTTATCCCCATAATTCTAAGCATAAGGCTTGTGCCAAGCTACGCCAGCTCTCCCACAAGAGTACTATTCAGGAGTATGTCAAGGAGTTCTTGGAGCTTATGCTAGAGATTCTAGACATGTCAGACAAGGAGGCTTTCTTCACATTTATTGATGGCTTAAAACCGTGGGCTAAGACTAAGGTGCAGCGGCGAGGACCCCAACATCTTGGCATTGCTATTTCTATAGTCGAGTCCCTTATTGAGTTCAAGAAGAGTGTGTCTTCCAAACCTAAAGGTCAAAAGTTCAGTAAGGGCAAAGGTGAGGGAGAGACCTCGGGCTAAGCTAAGGATGGAGGCAACAAACCACCCACTCACAACAAGGGAAAACCAAGTCATGACAAGAAGGGTGGTGACAAAGCCAAGTTCGAGTGCTTCTTTTGCGATGGTCCACACTTAGCATAAGATTTCTTCAAGAGGAGCAAATGTCCAACCCTTATTCAAGAGGAAGACCAGCCACAAGAAGATTAAATAAGGATGGCTTCACCACAACTTCTTAATGCCATCAAGGCTAAGGTGGACGCCCAAGTTCGAGAAGAATGGACATATGTACATGACTATCAAGGTGAGTGGGCTTGACACTAAGGCATTGGTTGATATTAGGGCATTTCACAACTTCATTGAGGCGAATGAAGCTAAGAGACTGGGGCTCTAATACAAGGAAGAAAGGGCTAGCTCAAAGCGGTCAACTCATAAGCTAAGCCCATCTATGGTGTTGCTCGCGACGTTAGACTACACATCAGATATTAGTGTCGCCAAGTGGACTTCTCAATGGTTCCTAGGGATGACTACCACATTATTCTGGTAATGAAATTCTTGGATAGAGTACGGGCTTTCTCCATCCCCTTTGCGGAGAGCATTTGCATTATGGGCGAAGGCACTGCCTACATGGTGCCACTTGCTTAGCAGACAGCTATTAATGCCAAGACTTTGTCTGCAATGTAGCTTGCCAAAGGGTTAAATGAGGGGGCAACCTAGTTAATGGTCTTAAAGCTTAATGATGAAGAGGCCACATCCATTGGAGTGGACTTGCCCAAGCAAGTGTAGCGGGTGTTTAAGGATTACAAGGATATGATGCTAGCCAAGCTACCCAAAAGGCTTCCAACTTGGTGAGAGATGGACCATAAGATAGAGTTGGGGTTGGGTGCCAAACCTCTAGCCATGGCATCCTATTGTGTGGTCCCACCGAAGTTGGAGGAGCTTCGAAGGCAACTAAGGGAGCTTTTGGATGTGGGATTCATTAAGCCTTCAAAGAGTGCTTATGCTGTGGCTGTGTTGTTCTAGTGGAAGCATGATCGGTCTTTCAAGTCTTGTGGGAGCATCAACTCTATGTTAATAAGGAGAAGTATGCTTTTGTCCAGTCAGAAATGATCTTTCTAGGGCATAAGGTTGGTAGTGGGAGGATTGCTATGGATGAAGACAAGGTTTGGGCCATTCAAGAAGGGGAGCGGTTGAAGAAGGTGACCGAGCTGTGTTCTTTCTTTAGTTTAGTTAATTATCATCGACGAGCAATCTGATATAGCCAAGGCATATTTGGTTAAGGCTGCCAAGAGGGGCCAAGTTAATTATCATTGGTGAGCAATTTGATATGGCCAAGGCATACTTGGCCAAGGCCGCTGAGAAGATGAAGAAATGGGTATATAACAAAAGGTGGCATGTGGAATTTAATGAAGGGGGTCTTGCCTTGCTCATGATCTTCTTATACCAAGTCATAGCTTTTAGGCATCTTCTCAAATGGTTGGTGCGCAAATATATGGAGCCATTCCCTATTATTTGATGGGTTAGCAAGGTTTCTTACCAGCAAATGAGCATCCAAGAAGGCACTTGCCAACGTCACAGTATCGCACCACCAAAAGTTGGAAACAGTTCTGGCTCATAGGTTTATGCCCAAACAAGGCTTCCTTCCAGGGTACATTGAGTACTTAGTCTAATGGTAGAGACAGCGAAAAAGCGAAGCAAGTTGGAAATATGAGAACTACTTGTGGTAATTCAGGACACAACTTGTCGAGCATTAAAATGAAGCTGCGAGAGGACATCACTAGCATAAGTGGGGAGGATGTCACACTCTGCCATCTTAGCGCCTACTTGGCGCCCTGCAAATGTGTGCATGTACATACCAAGGTAGCAGTATTTCAGAATTTTTTAGAAGGCTCTAGGCTATGTTAGGCTAATCTTGTATATTATACAAATCTCTTATTTTTTCTAGGCAATTCCTGTAAATATACTATACACTTATAGAGAATTCTAGAATAGCTAAGAGGCTTTCTTCGGAAGCTTGCCATATAAGTATCTTGGATATTTTGGTGGAAGATTCTATAGTATTAATCTTCACTATTGGATCAATTAGATCTCCACAGTCTGTTGAGAAGGTGGAAGGCTATAAGTAGGGGTCACTCCCCCACATTTGTATCAATCCAAGTTTCAGTGAAGCAAAATATTCTCTAAGTTGATTTGTGTGCTCTCCTATTCACTCTCTTGAGTGTTTTTTTTTTAGCTTCCTTGTAAGCTTTGTGAGTGTTCTTGGCTTCTTAGAAAAAGTTAGGCTGACTTAGTACTTTAAATGAGGAGTCAAAGTATCCAAGTGTAGCACGAGTCAAGGTGTGAAAATTCGAAGCTCATGATAGCCTGGCTTCTGCTGCTTTATCTTGTCTTGTTGGAAAACAAGGCAAGTTCAAACATATAATTCTACATCATCGCTTAAGTGTGGTCAATAATCAGTGTCGTCCACCACTGCTAGAGTTCGATTCATGTCTAGATGTCTTGCCCATTTGGAGTTATGGAATTCCTTTAGTATGTCCCGCCTTAGGTTGCCCTACTTGTGTATATCAACTTGATTCCCCTTGGCATAGAGCAATCCATCTTGGAGTCGAATCCTGCGGGTCTTCCCTTGCTTGGCATACTTAATCATCGTCTTGACTTGGGGGTCATGCTCCAATCCCTCCTTGATGTGATCTAGCAAGGGACATCCTGGACAGCTGATAGATGTGAACTCTTTGCGACTTAATGCATCTGCCACCACGTTAGCCTTGCTTGGTTTATACTCCAAGACATAATCAAACTTGGCTTAAAAGTTTTGCCACATTGTCTGCTTGGGGGTGAGCTTCCTCTAAGTAAGAAAATAGCTCGTGGCAACATTATCTATCATCACCACAAACTTAGACCCAAGCAAGTAGTGCCTTGATACAAGACAATAGAGAATAAAGTAAAGAGAGAGAGAAATAGAGAGAAAAGAAAAAGTTTATGAGGGAGGGAAGAAAGAAAAAGAAGAGTGAGAACGAGGCAGGAGACTTCAATAACTCAATTTTTCATATTCATCAATGTGTCTAACCCTAATCATCTTAAACTTTTAAATAGATTAATACATTCTCAAGATTACTAAAAAAAAGTAAAAATCAAAATTTCTAACAAATCCTACTTATAAATCTAAATAAAATCTTCCTTAAAATAAAATAAATCTTTAATAAAGTAAAATCCTAATATAGAATCTAATCCTAATAAAATAAAATTATAATAATAATTATTTAATACATATATATACACACTAGCAATTACCCGTGCTTGAAAGTATAGAAATATAATTTGGTGTGTAAATAAGCCAAATTTAAATTTATAAAGCAAACTTACATAACAAAGTGTAAAAATAACGTATAAAAATAAAATCATTAATGAAAAGAGATTAACGTATAAAATTTTATTATTTATTACAAATATTATCACTTTATTTAAAATATTAATTTAAAATTTTTTATATAAAAAGTATTCAAAAAAATATGGGAAGAGTGAGAGAAAAAAATAATTTTTACCATTTAACAAATTCAACAGTTAAAAATATCTTAAATTTAAAATTTTAAACTTCCTTATTATATAAATGAAATAGAGTCTAAAAGTGTATGTTATATTTTTTAAAATATTAATTTAAAATATTTTTTATAAAAGTTATTAAAAAACATGAAAAGAGTGAGATAAAAAGAAAAATAATTATGACCTTTTAACAAATTCAACAGTTGAAAATATCTCAAATTCAAAATTTTAAACTTTCTTATTATATAAATTACAAATAGTGTAAAAGCGTATATATTTAGAATTTAAGTTTTAAGCATATTAAAAATTGAAATTTTAATTTAAATGTTTATTTTTAATAAGATTTGTAAAAATTTAAAATTTAAATATATTTTTTAAATAAAAATTTCTTTAACTTTGTCTAATAGTTATTCGTACATTATTTAATAATAATAGATAATATAAATAAAATATAATTTGTATAATTTTACAAAATATAATATATATAATATGTAAGATTTTACAAATATAATATATATATATATATAATACGTATAATTTTAAAAAATATAATATATATTTATTTGACTTTCAAATTTCAAATTCAAATTATGTGTTTTATTATATAGATATATAATAAGTGATGACGTGGCGAAATTTTAATAATGACCAGGACATATCAAATCAAAGGATGTGTTTTATTATATAGATAATATATGTATGTTTAATTTTACAAAATATAGTATATATTTATTTGAATTTCAAATTTCAAATTCAAATGATGTGTTTTATTATGTTTTATTATATAGATAATATATGTATGTTTAATTTTAAAAAATATAGTATATATTTATTTGAATTTCAAATTTTCAAATTCAAATGATGTGTTTTATTATATAAATATATGATAAGTGATGATGTGGCGAAGTTTTAATGATGATTGGGACAAATGTCAAATCAAATGATATGTTTTATTATATAGATATATATTTTGCTTCTGTATCATGCTCCATGACCGCAAGCAATACACATTTTCTTCTCTTGCACTATGTAGCGGCACTAAGTGTCATTCAATTTGTAGCTCTCATATGCAATGGGTGACCATTCTGCATTGACGCCCCTCCAATGGTGAAGTCACTACCATCAGTGTACACCTCAAATGGCTTGGCATTGTCGGGCAATGCAAGAACGGGCTCTTCCATAACTACCCTCTTTAGTGCTTGGAAGGCTTCCTAGCACTTACTAGTCCACTCCCACGCTCGATTTTGTTGAGCATGTCCATGAGAGGTGCTGCAATGGCTAAATAGCTTTGGATAAATCGCAGATAATAATTAATTAGGCCAAAGAAAGAACGCGGCTTAGTCACTTTCTTTGAAGGTTTCCATTGTCGAATGGCCTGAACCTTGTCTTTGCCCTTAGCAATTCTCCCACCACTAGCCTTGTGCCCTAGAAAGATCACCTTTGATTGGGCAAAGGCACACTTCTCCTTTTTAACATAGAGTTGATGCTCTTGCAAAACTTGGAAGACTTATTGAAGTCCAGCATGCTCCTCCAAGGATGAACTGTTTGTGACAATATCATCTAAATATCCCACAACGAATCTATCCAAGAAAGGTTGGAGTACCTAATTCATTAATGTGCAAAATGTGGTTGGGGTATTGGTGAGGGTGAATGGCATAACTAGGAACTCGTTGGGGCCATGCCATGTGACGCAAGCTATCTTCAGCACTTTTTTCTCAGCAATCCAAACTTGATAGTATCGCAACCTTAAGTCTAGCTTGATGAACCATTGTGCTCCCCTAAGCCTATCAAACAAGTTAGCAATAAGGGGGAATGAGATACTTATTCTTAACAATTACCTTGTTAAGCACCTGGTAGTCAATGAGGAATCATGCTCCCATTAGAACAACACGGGTGCACCATAGGGACTCTTCAAAGGCCTAATGAATCCCGCATCCAAAAGCTCCCTTATTTGCCTTTGAAGCTCCTCCAACTCCAGTGTGGGCACACGATAGGGTGCCATGGCTAGGGGTTTGGAACCCTACTTCAACTCAATCTTATGGTCCACTTCCTACTTAGGTGGAAGTCTCTTGGGTAGCTCAGCAATCCGAATTATAAGGTTTGAGCCATGTGAAACATTGGCATTAAATGTTTTTAATTTGAGGTAGCTGGGTTGCCTTTTGAACACACATTCGAAGGGGGATTGTTCTGACAAAATGCGAGTTGGCATTCTATTTATGAGCTAGGATGCTGTTTGGAAGGCATCTGACTAGTAAGAGAATGGTGTGGAGGCTTGGTGCAGGAGTGTGAGGCCAATCTCAACAATATGGCGATGCTTCCATTTAGATTTTCCATTTTGTTGAGGAGTATGGAGGCCATGGAGAGCAATGAGATGGCACTTCAAGTCAGAAAGTGTAAAGAGCATTAGTTGACTAATTCGGAGGTGATGGTGGGGGAGGGATGCCTAGGTCTTTGATGCCATCCTTCAAACGAAGTGCGTTCTCCAACAAAGGCAGTAACATTTGGTGAAGTAGTCCTGGATGAATCCAGGAATGGATAGATCCCATCCTCACATTTAACTTGTAAAACTTCCCATGTTCTCTGATCCTTCACAAACAGTTTTTTCATTATTGAAGTGATGCACTGAGATTAGAAAAATCAGAGGTGATGCTATGAGGGGCGCCTGTATCAGTCAACCATGATTTTTTCTTGTTCGAATTGGAGGAAGCATAGTTTGCAGATGCCTTGACTTGAGAAATTTATGGCGATTCTTGGCAACGTGACCAGGCTTGTCACAAAATTGACAAACAATTATACTCGTCTTGTTTCCTTGATAAGGCTTTGTCTTTGATTGTTGACCCTTGTTGCTGCTGTGTGACCTCTTGCTAAATTGGTTGCCTTTGGTATTTCTGCGCTGAGAATTGTTAGCTGTAGCAATTAAATTTTTAGTATTGTCCAGCCTCTTAAGATAGCTTTCATGACCAACGAAAAAAGGTCATGAAGTTCCTCAAACATTAATGATGTCTCCCTTCAGTCATTGTTTTAAAAAGTGGCGTTACGTAACGGTAGCGGCCGTTATGTAACGGAATCGGCTCATTCCGAGCCCGTTAAGACCACGTTACACAGTGTGTAGCGGCCTTCACACTGTAACAGCAAGTTACTGCCGAGTAACGTCCGCCACAGTGGTGTAACGCCAGAGTAACGGCTCAATCAAACCAAAAAAATCAACAACAGACAAAAAATCTAAAAAGAAAAATCAACAAAAGCTGAAAAGTATAAGCTTTATTCAACACAGATTAAAAAAAAATTCAACAAAGGTTTCATTCAAAATCTGAAATTAAAGAAGTACCCACTCTTTTGCTAAATAAAAAATTGTGAGAGAGAAGTAGAGAACAAAAAATCTCAAGTTCTATTATTCTAGTCTTCCAGTTCCAGATCGAACTAAAAAAACTTCATCTCTTTGCCTTAGATCAGCTGGGATCTTGGTTTCATCTTCATCGGGCTCTGATTTCAGCAGCCGAAAGCCTGAAAAGGTACAAAAGGGTTTGGATCTCCATATCTTTTTTTTCTTTCTTCAAAATTTTCCCTCTCTTCTTCGGATCCATAGATAGTTGTTATAAAACTTGTGAATCTGTGATTTTGAAACAAATTTTCAGGAAAAAAATTTGAAGTGGGCGCGGTGCGGGTGTTTGAAACTTTGAACTAGGGAGGTTCAAAGAGAGAGAGAGAGAGAGAGAGAGAGAGAGAGAGAGGGGCTGAGAGCGCTTACCGATCATGCAATCGCCAAAGAAGAGAGATTGAACCAATCCGACCTTGTACTTTTGGTCACAAATCAAGGCCCACTTAGCCACCGTTGAGCTTCCAGAACCGCTGACCACTCCCATGAACCGGGCTCGAGCCCACAAACGCTCGCCAAAGAGCAATCGCCGGCCATGCAGCACCACGCCGGTTCACGGTCGGAAAAGATCATGACCATGGTGTGTAAGGCCTCAAGAGCCCACGGTCCAGGGGAAAACTGAGAGTCTGAGACTCTGAGAAGACGAAAAGAAGAAGACGAAGAGACTGAAGAGTTGAATCTTGGAAGTTGGAACTTGGAAGAGTCTAGAAGAAAGAATGGGTGGGGGTTTCTTGAATCTCGGGCTCGAGCGGCTCACAGAGTCACAGGTAAGGATATAATGATATATATCTATATAATTATAATATATTAATATATATAATTATAATATATTAAAGGAAGCGCCGAACCTTGGAACACGGAAGGTTTTGGCTTTGGTAGAAACCAAATTTTCTTTTTTTTTTTTTTTAAATTTTAATCTTTGGCGGCAAAATAGGTTGTAAGTTAATATGTTAGTATATATACATAATTATAATATATTAATATAATTATAATATATAGTGTTAATATATTATATTTTTAAAATATAAATATATTATGGGTTCATTTGGAATCCAAAAAAATAAAAAAATTTCAAAAAACTTTATAAGTTTTTAAATTCCTTCAATCAAAATTTGTCACTTATCATTTTTACATCACATCAACCTTATCTTTTAGTTTTTTTAGTTTTTTTGGGACTCCAATCACACCCTATAATGTGGTTAGGCTGTTAGCTTTGTTAAAAAAATAAAAAATCAAATATTAGAATAAAATTGATACTTATCAAAATTCCATTAAAAATTTTAAAAAATTTTCAAAATTAATAAAAAATAAAATTTTTAATATTTTTTAGAAATTTAAACTCTCTTTAAATTATATTTAATTTAATTAAATATTATAATAAAAATTTTATATTAAGATGTTATACAATCTAAATTACTTATGCTAAAAATTATTAATTAAGCATTACTATTTTACTATAACATATAAAAAAAAAAAGTTAGTTGTACTAAAAATCAAGTTAAATAAATAAAATTAGTAATATTGTTATATTAATAAAATATATAATTTATATTAACAATATCAAAAAATATTAATTAGGCATTGGAAATTAAAAATTATTAATTAAGTATAATTGTTATACTATAACATAATAATAAAAATGTTAAATCAGAGTTATAATAAATTTTTGTTCCATAACATAATAACAATAATATTAACTATATAAAAAGTTATAAATTACGTACCAAAAAAAGTTATATTAAATTAGAGGTGCAATAAATTTAATTTAATATAATTTATAATATTATATTATTTAATTTATTTTAGTTATATTATATTAAACATTATTAACATATTAAAAAAATATTAATTAAATATTATTATAATATTAGTATTATATTAATATAATTAAATTTAATAATTGTAATTAATTAAATATAATTTAAAATTTTTGCTATAACAAAATATAACACCAAATGTTTAAATTTTATATTTTGATGATTCAAAATAAATAAATAATATAATATTAAATTTTATTTTGTAGGGTAACAATGCTACGTCAATCAAATATTAGGGGTGATGGTAGTGGTTCTATTCCTAGTGGTGGTGGTGGTGATGACACTTCTAGACTTAATCCCAGTGATGATATTGGTTGGAGGTTTGCAACACCTATTGGCACTAGACATGACTCGAAATGCAAATTTTGTGGAAAAATTATTAAATGGGGCATTACATGTGTGAAAGAACATTTGGCAGCAAAAAGAGGAAATGTAGCACCGTGTAGAAGTGTATTTAAAGAAGTGAGAGAAGAAATGATGAAACATTTGAAAGATATCACACAAAAAAAGAATGATAAACAAAAAAGAAAAGAGGAACTGGAAGCACAATTGAGGGATGATAGTCGTGGTATTAATTTGGGAGAAGATGATGATTCTGATGCTAAATTGGCATATGCAAAATATAGAAGTAGACAAGATTATAAAGATTTGATAGAAAGAATGAGAGGTGCAGGGAGCAGTGGTAGCGGGGGTGAAATTAGACATGGATTGACACGGGGAAGAAGTGTACATGATGTTGGTGGTAGACAGATGAATTAGATTGATCAGGACTCACCTGAAGTTAGGTTGAGAGAAATGGATATTTTACTCCAAAAAAGTAAAAGTTCAAAACAACCCAAGCTGAATTTTAAAGGATTAAAAATGGCAAGAGAAAAGTTAGGTAGAGCTATATCCAAATTTATGTTTTTTAATAATATCCCCTTTCGGGCTATAGAGTCAGAATATGCTCAGCCTATGTTTGATATAGCAGCAGAGTTAGGGAAAGGGGTGAAGGTTCCTACTGCATATGAGATTTCAGAGGTATACTTGCCTAAGGAGTACAAAGAGATCAAACAATGGATACGCTCATTTGAAGGGATTTGGAAGGAGAGAGGTGTTACAATTACGTGTGATGGGTGGACTAGACCAACACGTGATCACATAATTAATTTTTTGGTGTATTGTAACAAAGGAACAATATTTCACAAGTCCATTAATGCATCACATGTGAGCAGTAGGACAGCAGAATACTATTTCGGGTTGTTAGATTCTGTGGTAGAGGAAATTGGTGAGTCTAATGTGGTTCAAGTTGTGACTGATAATGAGGCAGCCTTAAAAGCTGCGGGCCACAAGTTGATGCAAAAAGAAACCACTTGTATTGGACTGCATGTGCTGCACATTGTATTGATTTGATGCTACACGATATTTCAAAAAAAAAAAGTGTGGCAAAAGTCTTGGATACATCAAAATCTATCACAACTTTTATTTATAATTATCTAACTGTCTACCACATCATGAAGAAGTTCACTGGGGGAAGAGAATTACTTCGTCCTGCTATCACTAGATTTGCAACAAATTTCATTGCACTTGAAAGTATAGTGAGGTATAAGCAGGAGTTGAGAAATATGTTTACATCAGAAGAGTGGAGAAGATCAAAATGGGAGAGGTCAAGAAGTGGTCCAGAGGTTGAAGTGAAACAAATAATTTTAGATTCTAAGTTTTGGAAGAAGTCCAATGATATAATTAAAGTATATGAACCTCTTGTCAAGGTACTAAGGTTAGTGGCTGGTGATGAAAAACCTACCATGGGTTTCATATATGAGGCAATGGATAAAGCAAAATTGGCAATTAAAAATAATTGTCGCTACTATCAAGAATATTGGAAGATAATTGATAGTCGTTGGGCTTCACAGTTACATCACGATTTACACGCAGTAGGTATATTTTTTTATATTTGTCTTTTTTGTTTTTCTCCTTAAATCACATATTTTTCATTTATTTTCTTATAGTAACATTTTTTTTACATTTATATCAATGGCAGGATATTTCTTGAATCTCCAATTTCAATATGGGACTCAATCTTCCCCTAATGTGTTAATGGAAGTGTTAAATGGAACTAAAAATGTAATCACAAAGTTGGAACCGGTATTAGAAAATCAAAATTTGGCCATGAATCAGGTGATAACAATTATTTTTATTAATTCACACAAAAAAATTAATTAATTTATATTTATGATTGAAAATCACTTACTAAACTTATGATATTTTACAGTTACTTATCTTTAGAGATAAACATGACTCGTTTGGTCAACTTGTGGCTCAAAGATCAGTAACGAGGACTAACCCAGGTAAACATATTTAAAATTTTGCTCGCTACTATTTTAATATATTTAATATATTTGTTGTTATACTTTTATCTCATGCTAATTTAAACTTATTTATACATTACAGTGGAGTGGTGGATTCTTCACGATTCTAGTGCTCCCGAGTTACAACATATAACTGTTAAAGTTTTGAGCCAAACAACGTCTTCCTCAAATTGTGAAAGAAATTGGAGTACATTTAGCCTAATCCATAGCAAAACAAGGAATAGGTTAAAGTATATCAAACTTCACAAATTAGTTTTTGTTCACTATAATATGAGGTTGAGGATGAGGCATAAAATGAGGAGAAGCCAGTTAGAAATTGACTTTAGCTTCAATCCAATCAATTTGGACTATATTTTTGAGGAATATGAACCACTAAATCAATGGCTAGAAGAGAAAGAGGATCGCTTGTTAGACACAGATAAAGATTTTCAGTTAAGAATACATCAAATTATTGGTAGTGGTGATGTCAACCCCTCATCACATGATGTTCATGGTGCAAGCTCTAGTCTAGGTCCTAGTGATGAAGACGATGGCTTGAGCCCTCCTAGTGGTGATGATGGTGGTGGTGATCATGAGATCCCAGAACAATATATAGGAGAAACAGGAATGCATGGTTTTAGGGATGATGAAGAGGTAGGAGAACCTGTACCAATGCCTCCACAGCATCTATTTCATACGGATGAGTCTCAGGAAATGAGAGAACGATCAAGACGAAGTAGGGGGATACAACAACATGAGTAAGAGGGTTCTTCCAATGACATTTTTTTTAAGTTTTGGAGGGGTTTCACTTGGTGAGTCTTCACAAGGTAGTGGTAGCGAGTCATCATATAATTCACTGCATCCATATAGTACTTTTGACCCTTACAGCTACCCTCCTCAATATCCCCCTCAATACCCTCAATATCCCCCTCAATATGCCTCTCAATGTCATCATATAATTCACTACATCCATATAGTACTTTTGACCCTTACAGCTACCCTCCTCAATATCCCCCTCAATACCCTCAATATCCCCCTCAATATGCCTCTCAATACCCTCCTCTCAATACCCTCAATATCCCCCTTAATATACCTCTCAATACCCTTCTCAATATCTTCATCCTCCTGGTGGGTATCAATTTTACAATGACAACAACACGTCTAATAGTAAAGGATGGGATGATGACTCTCAAAAAACAACTGAGCTTGCAAGACATTCATTTTGGTGGTGACTTTTATGGCTACATCACTTGTTTCATCTAATTCATGTAAGTCCTATTATTCTAACTTTATTTTTTGTTTAGTTTTTATAAGAATGGACTATGATTATTGTTTTGTTTCTATGACTTTTTATTTATTAACCAATAGATTATTTTCTTCTAAATTGATATATTATTTAAGTTTAGTAATTGAACATTATTCTTGTATTAATTATTATATAAGTAACAATTTAATATATACGTGGGTGTATGCACACATGCATGCGTGTGAGCTTATTTTATATACATGTCTAAAAAAATAATATTTATATATGACATTATTGATTAATATAAAACTATTAAACAACACTAATAATTTATATTTATACATTTTAATTGTTAAAATATCAAAAACTAATCAGTTGAGGTAAAATGTGAATTTAAAAAAAAAAATTCACGCTTCCGGTTTCCGTTTCCGTTACGTAACATCCGTTACACCCCGCGTCCATGTTACCGTGACCGTTACCGTTACAACACCCGTTACCGCTTTTTAAAACCATGGGTGAGGTGAATTGCAGAACTCTACTGCGCGATGTGTTGGCATAGAGCCGGTGAAGTTTACTCCATGCATCTCAGGATATCTCATTGCTGGAGATAAACGGAAGACAACTTCAGAGAGAAAGAGAAGCAAAAATGGCATTAAGTAGTAACTTGGGCTTGCCTATCCCAATGTGTGGGTAGCAATTTGTGAAGTTGTGGAGGTCGTAGTTTTGGGAGGCTGAGTAACGCTAACATCAAGATACCCCGTGAGATCATAATCTATGAGATGGGTAGATCTATGTACCACCTGTGATCATAATCTATGGGATGGGTAGATCCGTTCACCTTGGGAAGTAAACTGGCAGGGGTTAATTTGGAAGGAAGTCGAGAACTAGCATTGATGGACACGCATGGACGGACCTATATGATAACAGGGGGGCTATGGTCTTTTGAGTTTTGGAAAAAAATCTATATATACAGGGTTTGTTTGGAACTCAAAAAAAGTCAAAAATTTTCAAAAAACTTTAGAAGTTTTTAAATCATTCTAATCAAACTTTGTCACTTATCATTTTTATATTACATCAACTCTACCTTTTGATTTATTTTTTTGGGAACTCCAAACACCTCCGTAGTATAGGTGTATTTATAGATATATACTTTTTTCAAATATTACCACCCGTAACCCTTTTTATTTTGGGTCATTAATAAAATATGAAACTTGATTCTTAAGTTAGACATTAATAAGAAGTAAGACTTGATTTTGAGATAGGCATTAATATTTAAAAAGATGTGAGACTTGATTCTCGAATGTGTTTTATATATTTGCTTGATTTTTTAACCCAATGACCTGTGATTGTATTTTTGAGGTTGAGAGAGAAATGTTAAATTTAATAGAAATTGGCTCTCTCCCTGCTAAAATATTGGTTCCATCCCTGTGGACATGAGAAGTTGGTTTGAGTCGCTGGTATCGTTGTTACCAGTGGGATTTGCAGATGAGGAAACGATGGACATGATGGACGTACTGGGTTGTGGGCAGGATCAGAATTTTCTCGATGGATATTGAGAATGCTCAGATACCATAAAGAATGTGCCCATATTATTCCCATTTCTTGCACAGTTGTATATACAAGAGGATTGCTACAATTATGCTATATGATTACGCCAAGCGACATATACGAGAGTAATTCTTTTGTTGTACTATTTTACGTAAAAGCTAAACTTTTGGATCTATGAAGGGAAGAGCCGAGATTTATTGTTTGGAATTTAATGAGGTCATGATCTGTATCCTTAATATTTCATTTCAAAGCAATGATTCAACATTCTCCACAGCCACACACTTGCATTCTTACACCCAGAAGCTCTATTCTTGTGCAGTTCGCCTTGAGCATCTCACAAATTTCCATTTTGATGATTGTTTGTACCCAAGAATTGGCCTAAGAGAATATTAATGATGAGAAGTTATATGCAAAAAGGACACACAAGGAATTCTTAATTCACATAGAACAATCATGGGTAGTTACAACATAGTGGGGGAGTTATTTTTCTACCGCTGTAAATGTAAATGAAGACATAACAGCAAGAGGTTCCACTGTCATCAACGCACCCTTATCAAGTTTTAAACAAAAAAACTTAAACAGATTTATCAAACATATTTCTGTTACGAGTTTACAAAATTTTTAAAATATAAACATAAAAACAAAAAATGAAAACGTTACCAAACGGAGTCTTACTATCCCCACCATATTCTACTCCATACTCACATCAGAAGTTTTATGAAGAAATTGGTGAACTTGAAGCCCTTGCAGTGGCAAGACAATGATAACTCCGCTGCCTGATCACTCTCATTTTTGAAGTCGTAAGCCTGCGTAAATTTATTCTAAAATTGTGATAGAAAATGATTTGGGGGTTCATTTTCTTAGCGCAAGACATGATTCTTCTTTTAACTATGTCTGATTCACCAATATGGTCTGGGAGTGATGCATTGTTTTTATACCTAACTCTCTTAAATCTAGCAATGTACATATTAACAAGCTTTCTTCTTAGTTGAGACATTTTGGCCAAATCGGCCTTTGTTGTCTCTGGTTCAATTTGGTAAAATTGGTTATGAAACATATCCTCTAATTGTGGCCAATTATTCACCGAATTTGGTGCCAAACTTGTATACCATATAAAAGCTGTGGCTGTAGGTGAATTGGCAAACAACCTCAATTTAAAAACATTATCAAAGTTTTCTGCTACTTCACATTGAGCAAGGAAACAGCCAACATGTTCAACAATAGATTGTATATCTTCCCCCAAGAACAAAGAAAAGTTTGGGACTTTTATGTCCTCTAGGGAAATCTACCTAATGATAAGTAGCCAACATGTTCAACAATAGATTGTATATCTTCTCCTAAGGGGCCGATTGAATGCTACAAAATATGGTCTTTATAAATAATACACCCTTATAAGCTTTGATGTGATATTTTTTACTTGGTTTGGAAAGTAAAATTTCTCCTCTCTAAAAATTATCCTTCTTTCTTAATTTTGGAAGAAGGTTTAGTATTTTTGGAGAGGGTTTGAGCTCTACAAAAATTATCCCTCCTTACGTGGACTAAATTAGACCATTATACCCCTTCTCATCCCCCTTCTTACCTACAAAATGTATTTTATATTAGAAATAAATTCTTTTTTTTCTAATGGAAAAATGTATTAAAAAATTATATTAATAAAAATAAAAAAATATAATTTTTTTCTAACTAGGGGGTCGTCTGATTAAAAAATATATTTTTTCCAAATAGGAGATGATGTAATTTTAAGATAATAATATTATTTTTTAGAAAATATAATAATATTATTTTTTAGCAAATTTATACAAAATTACACATATATTGATATTTTTAAATAAGAAGAAAAAAAAAGCGACTAATGAAGTTTCAGATAAATTGCGATGCTATTGTCTACTAAATTAATTTATATATTTTATAAAGTTTAATTTATTAATAACATAATTTAGTTATAATTAATTTGTCTAAAATTAATTTGTACTAGTTGGTTTTCACATTATATAATTAACATAAACATATAACTAATAACATATTTTTTTTTTTACTTACCAAAAAAAAATATAATTAAGTTTGGGTAATCAAGTTTAATTTAATAGGTAACCAAGTTTGGGGCACCATAAGGATAAAAGAGTCATTTGATTGTTTTTTCCATCATTCACCTCCTCTTATTTATAAAACAGTTAAACTAAGTCAAAAGTTATCCCTCTCTATAAACATCATATCAATGTGGGCCAACCCTTTAAAAATAATATTCTCTCTTATCTTATACCCCTTCTAAAACTTATCTCTCTGAAATTTTAGCACCATCCAATCAGCCCTAAGAACAAAGAAAAGTTTGGGACTTTTATGTCCTCTAGGGCCCGATTGGATGGTGCTAAAATTTTAAAAGGATAAGTTTTAGAGGGGGTATAAGATAAGAATGGGTATTATTTTTAGAGAGCTACCCACATTGATGTGATGTTTATGGAGGGGGGATAACTTTTGACTTGGTTTGGATGTTTTATAAATAAGAGGGGTGAATGATGGAAAAAATAATCAAATGACTCTTTTGCCCTTGTGGTGTCCCAAACTTGGTTACCCATTAAATTAAATATTAAATTGCAAAACCCACTCTATTTAATTATTTTTGGACAATTTGAAGTTATATTATTTATTTCATTGAAAATTTAATTTTTTTTAAATTATTTAATTTTTTTTTAAATATGTACTTTTGAATGGTTGGTTATTATCTAATTTTTTTAATTATATTTATTTTGACTTGTTAGTCTATCTATTATATTTTTTTATTAGCATTATATTTATTTTAATTAAGTTAACAATACCATTATCGAGGGTTAAAAACGTCAAAAATCCATCCACTTGAAGGGGGATAATTTTTTACTAGTCCCAACCCAGCTCAAAAATTATCTCCCGCGGAGGCTAAATTGAAGCGGCGGCAAAATGAAGACCGGAAAAGAGGGGAGGGGCATTCGGCTGCCAAACTAAGGAAAAGCAGTGGGGCCCACAAGTAAAAGTTTTGAGGGTTGCCTTTAACCTCGTCCAAGCGAGGCCCTAGGGAAATCTACCTGATGATCAGTCCATTCTGCATAACGTTTTGAATGGGCGGCCTACCCAACTTCTTTAGGGGCTGGGCCAAATTGTTCTTGTATAATATCAGCCAGATAATTCCAAATTTACAAAATTATTTAGGACCAACTGGGTCTGCGTGCCTGCCGCTACTGGTTCATGTCTATGATTTTGAATGTGTGGCCGATTGGGCTACCAGCCTCTGAGGGATATCATTGTCCCGTGGCTGTTGAAATAATGGATTTGGAGGCCTCTGTATCAGTGGTGCTTGATGTTGATCAGTTGGAGGTTTTTGATGCTGCATACCGACATTTTGATTCTGATGGGGGGGGGGGGTGGGTAAAATTTCTAATTGCACGGTCGGAAGTTGGCTGATTCCCAACATCTGATGTAAACTTTTGAGTCCTTTGTGTTTACTTCCCCCAACCAAAAGATCACGAATCGTTAGACCATAACTAGGCTGGCCAAAAGTTACGAAGCATCAGAAACGGACTTGAGACTCCGAACAGCTGCATCCCGGCTGGCAAATTCATGTCACGTCTAATATTGGCTCCGCTTGGAATTTTTAAAAAAAAAAAATTTATAAATTTTTATAAATATGAATTACGAGATATTAAAATTAAAATTTTTTATTTATTACATAAATTACGAAATACTTATTTTTATAATTTTATATTATTTTATATAATTTTACACACTCCCAAACATACCCATTAGGTTGGTGCAATCGGCCATTCTCAATCTGCCCAAAACCTACTCTAGCAATACCAGTCGAGTTGAGACTGACATTTGATCCCTGTAACACGGCCAAGTTTTTACCCTGGTCGATATTGGATTATTGCCCCCCAACCAAACGGGATTTAGTTCCGAGTGACATTTGTGATTATGATGGTATGGTTTGAGAATTATGATTGGCCACTGCCAATAACTGATTCGTGATCAACTTTGAAGCTTGAGTCGTATGAGACATCTTTTCTTGGGATTTGGGTGGTCTAAAGTTACTTTTCAATTTTAATTTTTAAAATTTAAATTTCAGTCAATCATTTACTTTCAACTTAATCTTATCAGTATTTTTAAAAATACAATTTCTTTTAAAAGGTAAATAAATATATAAGGACAAAAAAAAAAAAAAACATAAACATAAAACCCTATCCTCTTATTGCTTCATGCCCCCTCATCTAATTCTGCAAAACCCTATCCTCCTAACTGACCACTTCGCCGGTTGCTTCACCTTACTGGCACCCCCTCATCTAATTTCGGTAATTGATTTGGCATCCCTGTCGACTTTACAGTCTCACATGGCTAACTCCGTCGATCCAGAGTCGTCACCCATGGTCGTTTTCGGCCTATCAGTGCTATCGCTATTGGTACCATGGCCATCGCTGCTGGTCCCATGGCCGCTGCTGATGCATCTGTCCAAGCCCGATCCTTCCTCGAGGCCGCTCGTCCGAATCAACCTACACCATCACGTAGCCTCCCATCCCCATGGCATTATGGATCTTCATGCAGATGGTTACTGATTATATCGGCGATCTCCTTCGATTTATTCGTCGTCTCCCATGGTGGAAAAGCTAATTTGAATCGGCGAAGGTCGAACACTTCCAATCTAATTGTAGAAGAAAACCGTGTAGTTGGAGAGAGAGAAAGGAAAGAAGATTTTACTGATTTACCCTTTGAAAAGTAAAAGATTATATTTTTAAAATGAATGATCGGGTTAACTTGAGAGTAAATGAATGGTTAGAATTTAAATTTAGAACCTGAAGTTAAAAAAGCAATTTTAGGTCCTTCCAGATCTCTTTTTATGAGCCCTGAACATGTAGTCCTTGACTTGCATTAAAACTCCGTAAATCTCTCTTGTGGGGTATTCATATTTTTTCTGGAGTCGGGGAGAATTTTGCAGCCGTTACTCATGGATGTGCACTGAGTGAAACCTGTCCCATGACCCTAGCTGGCAAAGAACCACGAGGAGGTAAACTAGCCTAGGCAAGTCTTGGCTGACCGACTCAGCCGAGAAGGCTGTTAGATGGCCCTCCACAATTAGAGGAAGGACTGTCCCCAAGAGGAGTCGAATCCAGGACGTATTGGTCCCAGGCCCTTCAATCCGCCATCCGAACCAACTTAACTACGCCTTTCGGGGCGAGGTATTCATATTTCTAATTTCATGCAAAGCGGGTTCACTTAATGATAAACTAACAACTTGTGATACTTCTTCATCTACCATAACTACTTTTCCTTTTCTTTGGTTTAAATTCACCAAAGTGTTTTGACTCTGTGTAGTTACCATATATTATACTTGCCTCCCCCTAGATGTGCAAAAAATTATTTGTGTTAAAGAAGGACCGTCAAACAATTTATGTTCTGAACATTTTTTTTAGAATGTGTTTGTGTATGGGTATGTCAGAATTTAAAAAAAAAAAAAAATTCAAAAATAATAAAGCATAGTCAAGTATAAATAGACACAGGCAATTGCGGTTTGATCTTTTTTCAACACTTCAAACAACAAAGAATGGTGGATAATGCAAACAAACACAGAATTAAAATTTGCAAACTTTAAAATAATTGAAATTTGGCGTTCATATGTATTGGTCTTTACACAAATTTTCATGACGAATTAAACCTTATAAGGGAAATCTATCACTAGTAATATTAATGCTATTAACGCTATTAACGAAATATTAAACACTCTACGCTTGTATTAAGAACAGGTAATCTCAAATATGAGATGAATTAAAAAGAAAAATGCTGAAAAGATAAATTCTTGCATAGAGGTGGCAGTTGAGGAATCTCTTCTTCTGTAGTAAAATATTATATTCTTGACTATTTGTATCTTTTAATCACTCATTAATTTAAAATTTATGTACAGAAACTTTTAATTACTTACTATATGAATGATTAAGTAATTTCAAAATCTAATTTTATGAGTATTATTTAATTTGATTTTTCTATTCCTTATAATTTAAAATTTTCAAAGTGATGTTTTTTTTTTTTTGGTAATTAAAAGTGATGTTTATACTTCAACAAAGACTATAATAGTCTACTTGGTAATAATTACAGATTATGAGCTGGAAAGGTAATTGAAATTGCTTTTAAAAGGGGGGTGGGGTTTAAAATTGAGTTTTACCGAACGAGCATACATATCGAGTTATCCATGGTTGAATCAGACACTGGCAAAAACAGAGAACCAAGAATAGAGGATAAGTCTAGTGGTTGGATTGATCTTTTCCGACACTTGGTTCGATCCTTTTGTCATATTAATTCTGGACTACAAATTGATGTTCTTATATTACTCGATTAAATTTAAAGAGCAACTTAATGGTTGTATGATCAACTAGTATACGATTGCATTATGTAAAATTACAAGATTAATGGATCCTTAATTTTTGACAGCAAACAACAAACAGAGGTACGCTAATTAATTAAGATATTAGTTGGTTGGCTCGAATAGGGAAGCGCAGAGTTGGAACAAGGTGGAGACTATTAGTCTTAAACAAGGTTATACCAAGGGTCTCATTCATCTCCACATCTTCTGGTTTCATTCCGCCAGGCAGCTTCCAATCAAAATGGTAGAGCAGAGCAGCCAATGGGAGCTCGATGTTGGCAACTCCAAATGATATCCCCGGACAGATCCTACGCCCAGCCCCAAACGGTATGAACTCAAAGTTCTGACCCCTGAAATCCACCTTTGCGCGTTCAAACCTCTCCGGTTCAAACGTCTCTGGGTTTTCCCAGACCAGTGGGTCCCGCATAGTAATTGATAATGACCCGAGCTTTCTCAGGGATCTCGTAACCATTGATCATGCATTTCTCCACCGACTCTCTTGGAATCAAAATCGGCGACGGTGGATGCACTCTTAGAGTCTCCTTGATGACCATCTTTACATACTTGAGTTTGTGGAGATCACTCTCTTCGACAGTGGTGGCACTAGTAGTAGTAGCAGTAGTAGTTGTTGGAATATTATTGGACTTTCATTAATTATTTGGTGAAAACTGAATATAATACAGTTATAATGAGACAATTATTTGGGCTTTATTTGTTATGATCCAATTTAGTGTTAAGCCCACACACACCTAATTAATAAGATATAGTTGGACGGCTTAGTATAGGCCCTTGAGTCTAATGGTAGCCCGTAATGGGAAGGCCCTATTAGAGTTTATAAATATAACATATTGGTTAGGTCCCCACTCCACTCTTAATATTGAAAACCCTAATGTCTTGGCTGTTCTATTGAGAGCCGTCATTGTAAATAAGAGAAGGAGTGGAAGCCCTAGCCATCCGCAGATTTGCGCCTATCATTCATACTAAACGATTCAGATGGCAATGATGAATACATGTATGAATTCTATCATTTGATTTTAGTGTTCTAATATTCATATGTAAATTTTAAGTTTATTACATGTGGTATCAGAGCCAAATACATATGGATTTAGAACCTTTGTGATTTAGTTTTGCTAAATATTTGATTTCAGTTTTGTTCAATCTGGTTATTGTTTTACTCTATTTTGCGCCAGATCTAGTTTTGTGCAAAAGTTGAATGAAATAAAATTTTTCTGTTTGATACTCAGACCGTTTCCTTTGACATGAACTCTGTTAATCCGTGTTCCTCTTATAAAACGCATTCTTCTTGATTCTTGTTCTAGCAGTAAAGGTACTGCGAGTACCTGCGTTAATTATTATAAAAAAAAAAAATCGATTCCGAAGTCACTGTTTTCGTGTCGAGTGGCTATATGTATTCATATGTGAGTTTTCACAGAACTTCAAATATATATATATAAATACATACATATACGTGGGATTGGGTCTCTCTCCCACATACATATATATATATATATATATACATGCCGAAGGATTGAGTCTGGAATTGAAGTCCAAATAAGCTTCGCTTTTAAATTCAATGTCGCGTGGGATTAACGAATCAAATCACTGTTTCGGTGACAACTTTGAATTCCAAACGTGTAAAGTCCACTGGCAATTAAAAAAAAAAAGGATTTGCGTGAGGTTGTGTAACTATTACGGAAAGAGCAAATATGTATATATAGATAATTTATATAACATATATATATATATATATTTAATATGTATGTTTTAAGAAGTTCTATGAACTTTCACAGAGTGTACGAGTACATATATGCACACATATAAATATGGATTATTTATATAATATACATATCTATTTAATGTGTATATTTTAATTAAATATTTATATTTAAATATTAAAAAAATTCAATAAAATAGAATGCAACTGATATTATATTAAAAATTAGTGTGTGCCTATGTATATATAAAAGCACACCAATTGTGATGATTACATAAGTGCATATATGTGTTTAATACACAATTGTGCGTTGAGCAATTTAAAATATATATATATTTAAAAATTCCAATTTGAGTAAATTAATTTTATGAATTGTTATGAATGGTTACCATCAAAGTGGTCTATTTATGATAATTTATAAAATTTTCTCATATTTTGTGCAATTGGAATATCTCAAAATTACTATATCCAATTACCTACCCAAATGGGGTAATTGTATATTTTAATTTTGAGAGCTTTGTGAGGTATTGAGTAGAGGTACACTAGTGTAGAAAATTTATCTCCCAAAGGAGTTAAAGTTTCTAACATCTATGTATTCTCATTGTTTAGCTTCACTTAAAGAGATCCTAATACATGTTTGCAAACCTGCCCAAAGGGGGATTGTAAGTGATGTGTTGGATTCTCATGAGAATTAAATCATATTTTATTTTGAGTATAATTTTATTGCCTAGCTTTATTAATTAGTTGCATTCTTATTGTGTTTTGTAGTTAGCATTGGTGTGAATAATAATACTACTACTATTGAATTTTGAATGGTTCTAACTTTAAAAAATGGAAGCAAGATATTGATTTTGTCTTGGGAATTGCTGATATTGATTTGGTATTGCGTGAGAATGAGCCACTTGCACCCACAACTGAGAGTTCTGTTGAACAAAAGGAGTTTTATGCTAGATGGGAAAAATCCAACCATTTGAGTTTGATTGCCATGAAACGTTCTATTTCTGAGCACCTTCATAGTGGTTTGCCTGACACTAAGAATGCTAAAGAATTCTTTACTGCTGTGGGCAATATGTACCAAGTCTCTAATAATGTTGAGGCTGGAAGTCTAATGAGTGAATTAACGGATATGAAGTACAATATTGTGGGTAGAGTTAGAGAATATATCCTCAAAATGGTCCATATATAATCCAAACTGAAAAACTTTCAGATTACCCTTCCTGACAAGTTTATTGTTAGCCATGCCCTCAATTCTTTACCTACTGAATTTAGCTATATCAAAACTGCCTACAACATCCATGATGGAACCTGGTCCCTTAATGAGCTTATCACCAAATGTGTTGCTGAGGAAAATAAAGTTAAAAAGGAGAAAGGTGAGAGTGTTTTCCTTGTATCCAAACATAAAACCAATTTCCATAAGAAACAAGAAAACCAGAAGAAACCTAATCCTCATACTCGTAAGGGGGTTCAGGATCCCAAAAGGCATAGTACAAGTCAGACACATAATGTGGGAGGTCCTAAGGCTGCCATTAGGAAAGATGTCAAGTGTTTCTTTTGCAATAAAGTGGGTCATAAAAGAAGCGAGTGCACAAAGTTTACTGCTTGGTTAGAGAAACAGAAGAAAGAAAATGGTAATCCACTAGCCCTTGTTTGTTTTGAAACTAATTTAGTTAATGTTCCTATTAATTCTTGGTGGCTTGACAGTGGGTCTACCATTCATGTTGCTATTACCTTGCAGGGGTTCCAAAACAAACGGAAATCAAATGAGTCAGAGGCCAAGCTAAGAGTAGGGAATAATGTTGAAGTTGATGTTGGGTGCATAGGAGTTGTCTGTTTAAATTTAGAAACTAGTTTTCAGGTTATTTTGGAGAATACTTTTTATGTACTGACTTTTAGAAGAAATTTGATTTCTATTTCTTTATTAGACAAAATGGGATACTCTTTTAGTTTTGGAAATAAAAAGGTTGAACTGTTTTTAAATTCTTAACTTCTTGGTCATGGTATTTTGAATAATGATTTATATCAAATGTGTTTGGCCTCTAATAGTGTGTATGCTTCTTTGAGTACTGAAAATGTAGTACCCAAGAGACCCTTAATCAAAGAAAAGTCTTCAATTTTGTGGTATAGGCGTTTAGGTCACATATCTAGAGAAATGATAGATACATTAATTAAAAATAACATTCTTCCTTCTCTTGATTTTGGAGATATGGAGACTTGTGTTGATTGCATTAGAGGTAAGCTAACCAAAGTTAAAAATAAAGGTGCAACTCGCAGTTCAGATCTTTTAGAAATTATTCACACTGACATCAGTGGACCCTATTCTCCCACATTATGTAATAATAAATATTTTATTACTTTTATTGATGACTTTTTTCGTTATGGTTACATTTATTTGATAAAGGAAAAATCAGAAACTTTTGAAAAATTTAAAATTTTTAAGACTGAGGTTGAAAAACAATTGGGAAAAGTTATCAAAATTGTGAGATCTGACCACGAGGGTGAATATTATGGCAAACATGGTGATATTGGGCAGCATATGGGGCTGTTTGCCAAATATTTACAAGAGTGTGGGATTATTACCCAATATACTATGCCTGGGAGTCCTGAACAAAATGGTGTTGCTGAGAGACGTAACCGTACTCTCAAAGACATGATGAGGAGTATGATGAGCCGTTCTAACCTACCTACTTTCCTTTGGGGTGAAGCAATCAAAACCGCCTTATATATCCTTAACCGAGTTCCTAGTAAATCTGTCCCCAAAACACCTTTTGAATTATGGACCAATAGGAAACCCAGTTTGAATCATTTTCGAGTATGGGGTTGTCCAGCTGAGGTGAGGATTTATAACCCTTTTGAGAAAACCACTTATCCTAGATCAACCCGTTATTTATTCATTGGCTATCCAGAATGATCTAAGGGATATAGGTTCTATTGCCCCACACGCAGTACTAGAATTGTTGAGTCTATGACAGCAAAGTTTCTTGAATATGATGTTGCCGATGCTGTTGATGTTGCATGTGATTAATCTGCTGATGTGGTTCAGGAGAAAGAAATTGTGACTATTCCTTTGCCTGTAATACATGAAATCGCACTCCCTGCACCTACACCTGCACTTATTGAGGAAATTGTTCCTCAACAAGATGTGACTACAATACCAAATGATGAGGTTAATCAACCTCAAGAACTACCAATAGAAATGCCATTGAGAAGATCTGTTAGACAGAGACGTTCTGCTATCTCTGATGATTATATAGTTTTTCTTGGGGAGACTAGTTATGATTATGATGATATTGTTGAACCAGTAACATACACTGATGCTGTAACTAGTTCACAGGCTAGTATGTGGTTGGGTGCTATGAATGAAGAGATGCAATCCATGGCCAATAATGGAGTATGGGATCTTATAAAACCTCCTGAAGGTTGTAAGCTTGTTGGTTGTAAGTGAGTTTTTAAAACCAAAAGGGATTCTCGAGGAAAGATTGAGCGATTCAAGGCAAGGTTAGTGGCTAAGGGTTTCACTCAGAAAGAAGGTATTGATTATAGTGAGACATTTTCACCTGTGTCAACTAAAGACTCTTTGCGGATCATTATAGCTTTGGTAGCTCATTATGATTTAGAGTTACACCAAATGGATGTGAAGACGACATTTTTAAATGGTGTTTTAGATAAGAAAGTATTTATGGTACAGCCTGAAGGTTTTATTGAAAGCTGTAAGGAACATCTTGTATGTAGGTTGAAAAAGTTTATTTATGGTCTTAAACAAGCATCTCGCCAATGGTACTTGAAGTTTGATCAAATAATTACTTCTCTGGTTTTCATTGAGAATAAGATAGATCAATGCCTTTATGTTAAGGTCAATGGGAGTAGATTCATCTTTCTTGTTTTATATGTTGATGATATTTTGTTAGCTAGTAGTGATTTGGGCTTATTGTATGAGACTAAGGAGCTATTGTCTAAGAATTTTGATATGAAAGATCTTGGAGAGGCTTCATTTGTTTTAGGCATTGAAATTCAACGAGATAGGTCTCGTGGGTTGTTGGGACTTTCTCAAATAGCCTATATTGATCGAGTGTTGAAGAGGTTCAATATGCAAAATTGTAGACTTGGAGAAGTACCCATTGTGAAAGGTGATATACTCAGTAAGAAACAGTACCCTAAGAATGATGTTGAGAAAGAGAAAATGATGAATGTGCTCTATTCTAACGTTGTTGGTAGTCTAATGTATGCTCAGGTTTGTACAAGACCAGACATTTCATATGCTGTGAGTGTTCTGGGTAGGTTCCTTTCTAATCCAGGACATGATCACTCAGTGGCAGCTAGGAAGGTTTTGAGATATTTACAGCGAACCAAAAATTACATGCTGACATATAGAAGAGTTGAGCATCTTGATATAGTTGGCTACTCAGATTCAGATTTTGCTGGTTGCCCAAATGATCTAAGATCTACATTTGGTTATAATTTTATGATGGCTGGAGGAGCAATCTCGTGGAAAAGTGTTAAGCAGACTCTAATAGCTTCATCTGCTATGCACGCAGAGTTTGTAGCATGCTATGGGGCGGTAACACATGCTGTTTGGTTGACTAATTTTATTTCAGGGTTTATGAAGATAAAATCTATTCCAAGACCTTTGAAAATATATTGTGATAATAGTGCTACTGTATTCTTTTCTAAGAATAACAAAAGCTCTGGTGGATTAAAGCATGTTGAGATAAAGTATCTTACTATTAGAGATCACGTGAAGAATGGAGATGTTATGATTGAGCATATCAATATAGAGGCCATGATAGCCAATCCATTAACCAAGGGATTGAGACCTATCATTTTTTAATAAGCATGTTCATGATATGAGTGTTCTAGAATCTTTTGATGTACTTGGTTAGTGGGAGAGTTCTAATTTGCGTCACTATATTGTCTTGGCATTGTTTTTGTAAACAAATATTTTGATTTTATCATTTTTTAATGGCATTATTATTCTTGATTATTATCATTATTTGATATGATAAATTGTCATAGTTTGAGTTTTATTGTTTATAACTTAGCATATCTCATTAAGATTATTAGAGATATACATATTATAATATGTCTCGTATGTGACACAGAGACAATAGAGTTATAATTTAATTTGTGGATTTCTTCCTGTAATCTATAATTGAGGCATATGTGTAATGGAGAAATCATACGTGAGAGGACCGACAAGTAATAGTATAAATTTTTGGATCATATGAGAAAACTATTACTTGCTACACTACTATATCTTAATTCATGTCAACATTATTATTAATATTTGTAATCACAGAAGGTTTTATGTCAATAAAGGACATATATACCAAATGGTTCAATATTAGTAATCTTGTTGGACTGAATTGTGTTGAAATGTGTGGTCTCAACTGTATTAGTGTTATTTGTGGCCACCTACGAGTTTTTACTATTCAGTCTATTGAGTTCATAATTAATGTTGCCCAAGTGGGAGAATATTATAATATTATTGGGCTTCCATTAATTATTTGGTGAAGACTGAATATAATACAGTTATAATGAGACAATTATTTAGGCTTTATTTGTTATGATCCAATTTAATGTTAAGCCCACACACACCTAATTAATAAGATATAGTTGGACGGCTTAGTGTAGGTCCTTGAGTCTAATAGTAGCCCGTAATGGGAGGACCCTATTAGAGTCTATAAATATAATATATTGGTTAGGTCCCACTCCACTCTTAATATTGAAAACCCTAGTGTCTTGGCTATTCTATTAAGAGCCGTCATTGTAAATAAGAGAAGGAGTGGAAGTCTTAGCCATCCGTAGATTTGCGCTCATCATTCATACTAAACGATTCAGATGGCAACGATGAATATAGGTATGAATTCTATCATTTGATTTTAGTGTTCTAATATTCATATGTAAATTTTAAGTTTATTACAGTAGTTGCCTTCTTCTTCCCACGTAAAGCTGCTCTCACCTCTGCTTGTGCTTTCTGCATTATTTTGGGGTTCCTCATCATCTCCGTCATAGCCCACTCTACTGTGTTTGAGGAATTTTCGGTTGTCCCTGTGAAAATATCCTGGAATGGATATTTACGATTTCGTTAAAAAAGAAAAAAAAATGATGAATGTGACTTCACTAACAGAATAATCACAAAATATATTTAAAATTTTTGAATGTATATACCAAGAACACACATTTATATATATATATATATATACCAAGAGGATGGACTTGATGTTGTCAATGGTCAATGGCACCTCAAGCCCTCCATTGTCCTTAATCTGGAGGAGGATATCAATTAGATATTCCTGATGATGGTGATCTTCTTTTTCCTCCGGCAACGGCATGCTCACATTGCGTTTCTGATCAACACGTTCTTGAATGATCCTGCTCATGATTCGGTCAAGCTCAGTCAAGTTTTTCTCCAACCTTGATTTCATGCCAGTGAGTAGTGAACCAATAGATCCAAGACAAGGGAAGTAGTCCCCTACATGGAATCCCACCATCAGAACTGTTCCTTCCTTCATTGCCATCTTCAACTCCTGCTGATGATCCAGCTCAAAATTCTTCCCAAAGGCGATTCTCGTAATTATACTGTGATTCATAGAGAAAAGCTTTTCAACCAAGTTCACTGGTTTCGGGCTTCCTTCCGCTGCAATGGAGCGAAGGAGCGCAAGTACCTCCTCTTCTCTCACAAACCGAAATGAATCGACCCTCTTGTTGGTTCGAAGCTCGAGAGTGCAAATTTTTCTCAATTGTCTCCAGTAAAGGAGCAAAGGCAATATCGGTGTAATTGTAGCTGAGGATCTTAGGAGCTACCAGCCTTGGCCTGTTGACGAACACATGGTCGTGGATCTTCAAGAACTGCTTGGCAGCTTCTGCTGATGAGACAATGATGGTGGATATGAAGCCAAGTTTTAGGTGCATCACTGGTCCATACTTGATGGCCAAGTCCCTCAAGGAGCGGTGCGGTCCTTCCCGCGCCAGATGCTTCATGTTTCCAATGAATGGGAGCTTTTGGGGACCTGGAGGAAGTCGGTTTTTGGGTCTCACAATCAGTTCCAACAATAAGATCAGAAAGAGCATGACAGAAATCGTGAAGAAGAGGAAGATAATTTTTCCATCTGTAGTGTCAATGAAAGCAAGATTTTCCATTGCTTCTTGCGGAGGCTCTCGAGGGGGAATGAAATGCACTTGTACAATTAATCTTGTAATTATATAACATTTTAACTTAATGTGTCAAGTATTTTAAACTGTTATGTTAGTATCTCTTCTCATCATTTTGATTAATATTTTATTAGAAGAAAAACACGCCCCATTATCATTCTTCTTAATTTTTTATAAGTTCCTCTTGTTCTTTTCTCTTTTCTCTATTTTTATTATTTTTCTATAGATTCCTTTTTTTTCCTTTTTTTTATTAATTAATAGAGGTTATGGGGATGTTTGGTTGGCAAAAATTTAGTCAAAAAATATAGTAAAAGTACAAAAATTTGATGTAGGGGTGAATTATTATCCTTATGCAAATTCTTAAGAATCTTAACCATCTGTTGCAAAGGGTGTGGGATAACCTGGTTTAACATTCAAATTCGTTGAAGATTTCTCTAATGTTAAAACATCTGTGTGATTGTCTTTCTAATTTTAGTGTATAAAATTTATATTAATAAAATCAACAAAACAAGAAAAACTTTGTATGATTGTCTCTCTGATTTTATAATTGTAGAAATTAATAAAATTATTTTCATAGCACTCGATTAGCAAGAGTACATTGTAATTTTCATGAATGGTCTTACTAGTTGGGTATCAAGGTAAATTGCCTTAGAGGTTAGACCCCATACTTTTGATAAGCCACCACACACATGTACATAGAGGGTGTTTGATTGGTCAAAAAGTACAACAAAAGTACAAAGATTTGATAGAAGAAAGGCAGAGGAGTGAAGCGAATTTTGCCCTCCCTCTAGAATCCAAATTTTTTGAGTTCTGATCATAAAGATAACGCTCTTGCCGGCTTTCTCTAACCACATGCATTGGGGGGATGTATATCCAGGACAGTTACGGTAATTATTATTCTTCATCTGTAGAACAAAATTTACTTCGATATTTAAAAATAATTTTGGTATTGAAAATATATGCAAGGGGGAGAAAACAAATGATAGGGGTGAGAAGTCTTATGTATACCAGGTCCCTTGTGTGCTATATCTCTCGATTAAACCAAAAGTTTATGCCAGTCGCGCGTTAACTTATATATATAGCAAGAATTATAAACAGCCGGACGCAAGCCTTACACGATAGTGGAGTTAACTAGATACACTATTAAACAAAATCTTTTGGATGCTGACATGCATGAGAATATTCGGGTCTGAATGAAAGGCTAGGTTACCCCCTGCATCTCCCCAACCTTTTAATATAGGTCATACATATCTTTAGCCCCACAATTATTTTAAATTGCATTATAAGTTACAACATCTCATGTAGTGTGCATTTGGACTGTCAAATTAAAGAATTTTCAACTTTCTCCAACCGATCTTTAACAATTTCCTCTAACTTTTTTTCTTTCAATACCAAAAATCTCCTACTTTCTTCAATTTGTCAAAATTTTTTCTAATTTTTTTAACTTTTATTAATTTTCTCAAATTTTTCTAATTTTTTCACACTTTTTGAGAAACATATCAAACACCTAATAACCTAAAATTTACTCACTTTTTATTTTTTTTAAATCAAAATTTAGCATTTCAAATAGGCACGTAATCACATAATAATTTTAAATTATACTACAAGTACATGCCTATTTGGAGTGCCAAAGTTAAGAAAAAAAGTACATAAATTTTGGATTATTAGCTGTTTGGTGTGTTTCTCGAAAAGTATGAAAAAATTAATAAAAATTAAAAAAAGTTGATAAATGTTAGAGAAAGTTAGTAAAAATTGGAGAAAATTTAGTAAACGTTGGAGAAAGTTGAGGGAAACTAAAAAAAAATGAAAAATTTTGGCATGAAGAAAATTAGAAAAGATTAGGACTTATTTGGTTTGTTTTTCTATTTTTTGTTTTCTGTTTTCTGTTTTTGTTTTATATTTTCTATTTTGAACTCATTTTCTATTTTATACTTTTGAAAACAAGAAAAACAACTCAAAATGATTTGGTCACTTGTATTTTCAAATTTTATTTTAGAAAATAAAAAATAAGTTTGCACATAAAATAAAAAATAGAAAAAAGTCACTTTGAGCGTTTTTTAACTCAAAACAAGTAAAATCTCAAAATAAGAAAAATTAAACATTTTCTATTTCCTAATTTTAAGATTTATAAAACATAAAATAAAAAAAATAAAAAATAAAAAAGTAAACTAAATGCCACCTTAGAGATGCACTCTACATATAACTTGGAAAACAATAATATTAATTTTTAATAATTAGAGAACATACTTTCTTGGACCAGAAACTTTTCAAATATGCTCCTCTAGTTGTCTAGTCTTTGATGTCAGCAATAAAAACGTACGCAAATATTTAAGGCATTTTTTTATAAATATTTATGTCATAAATAAACACTCACATAATATTAAAATGCCTAAACTATTATGGAAGAACACTCTAATAATGCAAGAAGAGCAGAAGGTTTTCCTTTGATGCATCTATAATACAGCTAACCCTTATTTATAGACTCTAAATCCGGGTTTCAAATTTTAGACTTCAAACATAATTTACTTATAGATTAGAAAAGTACAATAATTATGTAATCTATTTTGATTAAAGTTGACTCATTCATATGAACTCTAACGTTTGCTGGATGAAGTGTCCAATCGTGTATAATCCTTACTAAAAAGTTGATTACTTTTATTTTAGTAGCTTACTTATTTGGTCCACTGCGCTTCTACTCGAATTGCCTTATTTACGAATTCATTTATATGATTTCTTTGATTCTCAGGAGCATTAAAGGTATGAAAGATGCAAATAATCTCTTGCAATATGTGGTTATATATTTTCTGAATTTTTTTTTTTTTTTTTTTATAGATTTGTCTTTGTTGATTAATTCTCCTCAGGACCATATCAGAGTTCGTTCTTTTGACACAACTTCATTTTTAGGTGTTTTTGTTTTCTAATTTTTCTATATAAAAATTTAATTTGCTATATTTTCTCAGTGTCTGGATCTAATATAATTCATAAAATCTTTTAATATATCTTCGTCCTACAAAAGTGGTTATTTCAAAGGCGAGGACTTTTCATTTAAAGTCTTGCAAAATTTTGCTGATCATTACTTTGAACTTGACTAGAAATATTTGATAGGTTATTACTTCTAATAAATTGAAGATGATCATTTTGTTTAATCTCCAGTTAGCTTTTTCAAAACTTCAATTGTATACTTGCAAATCAAACATGAGCTTTTTGATATGAAAAATTAAAATTAAAGTTGATCTACCAAAGAATTCCTCAAAGATTGGTTTAATCATTTAAGAATTGACAATTTTGTTAATAGTAGAAAAACATTGCTTTGGGATGGATTGGTTTGGCCTTGTTGATAAGCGTACAATATTATGTATAGTTATATCATTTGAGTATGCACATTATATGTCACGGCCCTAATTTTTTTGTAAAGCAAGGTGCATGTTTAACAAACACAAATCATTCTCATCAAATAAACCTAATCACTGATTATAACAATACAACAAGATAATATAAAAATAAATATGAACATTTAATTCCAAAATAATAAATCAAGGCTCCACAACCTATGTAACTTCACTGAAATCAGTATATATAATATATACAAAAACTTCACATCAAAATACATGATCTATCAAAACAAAATAAATGCTTAGATGTATGTCCAGGATAGTTATGTTTCAGGACTAGGTGGTTTACCCTACTTATTATAAGAAACTTCATCAGAACCTGTAATGATGTCTATGGGGAAGATAACACACACAAATGTGCCAACAAAATAACATCAATGACATATCTTATCGTGCTACTAAAATGAAACAAAACAAAGAAAATCTCAACATGTTATGATCATAATATCATCATATCAACTCAATTTTCATGTTTCAATAATATCATAACAAAAACAATAAATTTGACTTAGGTACTTTGTAAAACAATAAATTGCTTGACATAATTGATTTGAATGATTCAAAGAAAAATATTATTTGTGGGAAGTGTTCATCAAGTTGTGTAGGAACAGAAGATGCACATAGTCCCCTTAGTCCTTTAAGCAATAGTGGTAGTTAGGTTTGGCTCTCGATGCTGTCCCAAGTCCATTTCCTAATAACTTGATAAATTTACTGAAATTTGTATTATTTTTTTGAATTATAGTTGTCTGGCTTCATAGTATCGAGATTTCAGATAGCTATGAGCGAATGTAAGATCGGAATCTGAAGATGATGAATCTGATAAGATGGAAAGCAAAAGAGAGCAAGTATCTGAGCACAATGAAGTGGAAAATGAGACAAAGCCAGCCATTGTGAGTCATTTTCAACTCAAAACAAATGTTGATTGATCTTTCACTGTGCAATCTACAATAAACCCCTTCATGAAGTAGCTTAAGGCATGCACTTTCAATATAATAACTAGTATATTAGCTTCAAAGAAAAAAAAAAGGCGGAAACATGGAAGAATCGTGGGTGATTGTTGACCCGTTCGAATCATATATATGTTTTTTTCCCTTTCTATTATGATCTAAGAGGAAGGAGTTGGAAAGGTAGGGCTCCCTCGTGAATTTTCTCCTTGGAATGGTAGTGTCTTGATGTCCTATATCTCTGTTTGTCCCACACATTACCAATGACAAGAACTTAAGTTAATGGATGCGTAATGTATAATCTTTGAGCTTGGGTGTTTGTGTGTGTGTGAGTCTCATCCATGATAGATTGGGAGTCAAATGATTCATGCAGGTTCTCGATGCTAAAAGAGGCTTTTGGTTAAGTTTTGTAACCCTTTAGAAAGGCCAATTATGTCCATTTTTATTTTTATTATTATTATTATGATGGAAGTTGGTGGTGGGTGTTCCCTGATGATTTGCATTTCTACCATTTAAATGTAGAATTGGCTTGCTTTGTTTGTCTATGGAACGTGTGCCTTGGGTACCACCTGGTTGAGTTAGACTAGCAAATTTGTGCTTAGGTTCAATTTGAATTTGAAGTATGTTTGTACATTTTGTGTAGTTAGTTGAAGTAGGATATAGTAAGTATTTTAGTGTGCTCACGTCGATACAAGCGAATTAATATAGTATTGTCAATTAAAGGTGCGCTCAGGCTTAATTTGAATTTGAACTATATTTGTACATTTTGTGTAGTTGAAGTATGATATAGTACATATTTCAGTATTGTCTATCTAAAGTTTTGGCATTCTTTCTCTTACTTTAATCATGTAAAAAGTAGTTATTTGTAATATAATTTCTCATTATTTTAGTCACTTCTTAGCTTCTGCCTCAATGCATCATGAATGAGGTTGAATAGACTTATTTTCTTTTTTACATTCTAGAAATTACTTCTAACCTGGTAATTTAGATTTCTATGGTTTATTTTTAGGGGGGGGGGAGGGAGATTATTCATTTAGGCAATAGAAGTAAATATTGGAGAACTAAACTTATTGACTTATTGTGTCCTTCTATTAACACACCATGATAGTCTTCTATTAACTTACTGTGGCATTACCTACAGCTTGTTTTGTGGTTGGTCTACGGGTAGGAAATCCTATAGGTCTTGATCAACTACAAAAATTAGATTTTCATTACTTTTTTTTTTAATGTTGAATTATTATCTATTTTTAATTGTTAACTTTTTCTTTAAATTTAATATATAAAGCTATAAATATTATAATCATGTAAAAGTTAGTTATTTGCAATTTAATTTCTCATTATTTTAGTCACTTCTTACCTTCTAAGTCAATATATCATGAATTAGGTTGTATAGACCTATTTTCTTATGCACATTCTAGAAATTGCTTCTAACTTGACAATTTAGATTTCTACATTATTTTTTGGGTGGGGGGGGTGGAGGGGTGGAGGGGGGGATAGATTATTCATTTAGGCAATAGAAGTAACTATTAGGGAACTAGTTTTAACTTCTATTAACATAGTATGATAGTCTTTTATCAACATATGGTTGCCTTGTTTTACAATTGTTTTCAGGCTAGGAAATCTTGTAGGTCTTGATTAACTACAAATAAATAAATAAATAAATAAATAAATAAATTTTCATTACTTTTGTGTTCTAAAAATTCGAGAATATACGCTAGATGATCCAAACAATCTATAATAAATAAAATACGAAGGCACCGATATAACGAGAAAAACCTCATCTAGGGAAAAAAAACTTAAAAAAAACTTTCACTCCAGAAAATGTTGGTTACAGAAATTTCAATCTTGCAATAGATTGACTCCTCGACTCTATATTATTGAATATTTTTGCTCGACTTCTCGATTCACCAATTCTCATGTGAAAGCTGTCTTCAACTCCTCAAAATACACACACTGAATCCTCAACAACTACTAAATTCTCACCTTTGAAGATTCGAAGGAGTTCGAATCAAGCACACTCAATAATTTTGGCTAAGTAGTTGAGAGAACACTTTACAATATTGCTCTGTCATTTTTTTAAAATTGTTTTTCTCTATCAGTGAAATCTTAGATACGTCCCAAAATATATAAGGAATGAAATCTTGACGTGTAAAGTTTTGAAAACACAATTTGAAAACTAAAATTACTTATTTACGGGCTTCCAAGCTTATTTTGAGGCTTTTACAATTCATACTGATTGAGACTCTAATATCTTTGTCTACATTTAAATCTACAAATTACACAACTCTATTTTGACTATGAATTTGACAATTTTACAATTTTATCTCTAACATGTTCTTTTTACAATGTTGAAGTGTTATCTTATTTAAATTTATATATAAAAATATAAAATACACGTGCATTACTCCTTGTATTGTAAAGAGCATGTTTGGAACTAAGAAAAAAAAAAAAAGGTAAAAAATCTCTACAAATCTCTACAATTTTTTACAAATCTTTATAAAAGTTTTTCTACTTTGAATTACGTAAATCTCTATAAAATTTATATAAATCTCTATAAATTTATATAAATCTCTATATATCTCAATAAAATCTCTATAAGTTTTAAAAAGTTCTGACACAAAAATTAAAAAAGTATTTGTTAAAATTTGTTCAAATGGACTAAAATCCATCTGTTCAAACGAATTTTGGTTGCTCATCTTTATTTTTTATGATTTGTTGATTACGCTTCAAATATCAAAAAAATAATTCAAATTGTATTTTATCTTAGTTTTTATAACCCCAAATACCCTCAAAGTGTGCTAGAAATTTAATAGTAGTGATTAGGGCAAGAATTCTTTTTTAACTATTATATTGTAAGGCGCACTAACATGTGATATTTTTATATAAAAATTATCTGATACTTTCTACCAAGGCTAGTTTAATGATGAGATTCTTTAATATGCACTTGCATGGACGTGTGTCCGTGGCTTGCACGTGCCCAAACCCCGACTAGAATCATATAAAAGACGCCCTGGCGGGTTGCTCGTTTGTTTCGCAATAGAAGGAGTTAAAAGTGGACCGGGATAGGTCTGGTACACCACAGATCGTTAGATCAAACTCAAATTACTGTGCTGAGTTTGATTCATCAGACCGGTGGATTAAACTCAGCACAGTGACCTAGGTTTAATCCAACGTTCCGTGGTGTACCGGTGCACCGGACCTACCCCCTTCCCATTAAAAGTTTTACCTTCCGACTGGTGCACGTGATTGTATGATGAGAAAGCAATTTATTCTCTTTTTTTATATATATGAAGAGTGCAAAAAAATAAAAAAATAAAATAAAAAATAATATAATTGTTAACTCTCCTTCCCTCTCTTCTCACTTTTCTCAATATTTTTATTTCAAACAAAAAAATTTAAGGGTAATTATATTTTATTTCATTATAATTTAGATAAAAAATAGTTGATCCATCTCTAGTTTAAAAGTCAACTTGTAATCCTTTTGTAACTTAGACTAAAGTACAAAATTAACAAAAATTATTAAATTTAATCATATTTATGTCGCACGTGCCATATAAATTCATATGTAATTACCAAAAAAATATTATTTAGAAAATAGAGACAGATTAAGTATTTTTAAAAAAATAAAATAATATTTTATTCTAACACAAAAATGATTAAAAACATATTTTTATATATTCATCTTGGTAAAAATCTTTTTCTTTCAACTAATTATGATTCATGAGGCACTAATTCAATAAATTTAATAAATTCATATTTTTACACATTTATTTTGGTAAAATCTTTTTCTTTCAATTAATTTTGACTCATGAGATACAAATCTAATTAAATTTAATAGTCATTTTGCAATTTAGTCTAAAATACGACGTATTTTCAAACTAAAGTGAGAGCATATGTCTTTGAGCTAAACCCCAAGAGAGCAAAGTGATGTTATACCATGAATTTAGTACTAATAAGATAAAAAACCCAATGCCTAATGATGAATTTAAGTGACTATTCAACTAGTTACGATGCATAAAATTTTCCTAAAATAATTTTACTCACATTTCAGCATTTGAATATAAAATATTTTATTTTTAAAATATGAGTAAATAGTTTTACAAATAAATATTTTATATTGAAACAAAGGCAAAATCGAAAAATGGACATAACATATAAAAATGAGATTTAACTAGATCTAAAGATTTATGAAAAATAATTATTTGAAATTGTTAACATTAATGGTTCAACTTTTACAAAAATTACACCAGAAAATGCTCTCAATTTACCTACAATAACTTCCTTATATTTTTGTGATAATTAGCCTCAAATCAGTGTCTTTAATGTCTTAACATACATCACAAATCTTTAAAGATAAAAATTACCAAATTGACTTGCAAATGACTGGGGGATATGTCTAGTCCCAAAGCTAGCTAGCATTCTCATGGAGTTCAACTTCAACCTTGCAGCATTGCAACACAATAGACAGAGATGGACCTTCAGAATATAAACCAACAACTAACATCTGATTCGCAATTGACGGTCCAACATCACTTGCACACATGTTCCATACTCTAAAACTAACGTTATAATGAACAGGGCTAGCAGAAAATAAGTATAAGAAATCAAGAAAATATCAGAAGTTTTATTTCTCTAGAACTGCATTAATTCAAAGTTATAAAGCCTTTCTTACAGCAGTTACATGTATGGATCAAGGAAATATCTGCTAAACCATAAGACTGCCAATTTAGATACACTTTGGTTCTCACTTCCTCAGGCCATTCCACCACTGATAGCTGCCCTGATCATCTGAAATATATCTGCCAACAAACAAAAGCCAAAGAATATGTGGTATTAGTCATCTTCCACGTTAAAGCTAGCTAAGAAGTCCTGAAGGGAAATTAATTATTACTTTTTATCTTTCTTTACTTTCCCCTATTTCTCTTCCCTCCAAATCAAACATCAAGGTACTTTAAAAGGAAATTTGGATAGCTTTATAATTACCTCTTTTTGTTTTTCTTTTTTAATTTTGAAATATCAAACCTTGAGACAATTTCTTTCTCAGGATGGTCCTTTCCAAGTACTTGGTTAAGTTAGAGATAAGGAGACAATGCAAGTTTTATGCATTTCTTATCATCAAGTCAACTGTAAGATATAATTCAGCCAAAAAAAGCCTTCGGACTCAAATTAGTGGATCCAGGGGAGTTGTCAGCTTGGTGATAACCAAGATCTGGGTCGTTGGATTAAAATCCAATAGTCCAAACACATTCACATTTTTTTTGTTAGATTGAAAATGTGTAAATATATTTGGATCGTTAGATTAAAATCCAACGACCCACAACTCGGTTATCACCGAGCTGATATGCCCCCCCCCCCCCCCAATTTCAAATTAGATGGGTCAATTAGATGAATCCTCTTCATTCATTCATTCCTGTCCCATCTGGATAAATTGTACAATCAATTGTGAGCAATCATAGAATTTTGAAATCATGTAAATATTTTTTCTATCCTTCATGCCCACTCTATTTCAAGAACTAAACACATTCTCAACTCAAGAAAGTTAAACGACAAGCTAAAACCAAATAGTGAATCGTCTTCCTCCAATCATTCCTGCCCCATCTAGATAAATTGTACAACCAGTTTTGAGCAATCATAGAATATTTGGATCACATAAATATTTATTTTATCCTGCATGCCCACTCTATTACAAGAACTAAACACATTCTCAACACAAGAAAGTTAAATAAGAAGCAAAAAAAAAATCAAATAATAATAACAGTAGAAAGCATCAATGCATGGGGTAACATGCAAGGAGGCCAGTACAAAGAAGAATTGCCATTTTTTATCTGCAAAACTGGAATGGAAAACTCAGTTCTTACGGCGACTATAATGAGAGAGTCTTAAACATCTGCCTTTAATATGTATGGCTACTTTAGTTATACATAATTGCATCTTCACGGGCAGTAATTTTTCAAGTGTCAAAGCATTGGTGCGAGCATTGTCTTTGGGTTAATTCACCACTCAGAATTGGAAATGTACATAACAAAAAGAATCCTTACTCATGCACAGACATCGTAACACAAACAGATTAACATGGTAGACAACTCCAGTCAGGATTCAAATTATTATGAAACAAATAAGTGAAATATGAAAAAAAAAAAATAATCTAAGAACAGAGAGGGCGTAAAGCGAATACACGCTCCAACAATCACAATAACAAAGAGTCCAAAAACAATAGGGGCAACAGGGTAGTCATATCCTTTCTTGGCTGATCCCCTCTTAGTGATGTTCTTCTCAAACTTCTCAACTTTCCTTTCTGCAAGGCGCTTTGAGGTAGTCTGCGCAATCAAAAACAAACAATCAAAACCAATTTTGGGGAAATTCATTGCCACACAAACAGACACACAAATTGATGCATTCACCAATACAAGCACTCTAAAATCCTTATTTTGCAAATCATTTTTTTCCTTAAGGGCAAAAATGAAGCTACAAATAAACAAAAATTATTTGAGGTATGAACAAATTTTGTTCCTGGAAACATCAGGATCCGTTTGGTTTACTTTAAATTTTTGAAAATCTCTGAAATTTTCAAAAAGTTATTTGTTTTTTATTTCACTGTATGAATTATGTACCCGCAACTTATCTCATTTTACCTCACTTTTTATTACTCCGAACACACCTTACGTATACACAAACTATATGAATTATGATCAAGCATCTATCCATAAAAATGCAATTGTAGAAGTGAGAAAAGTCTTTAACTCTTGGAATATGTAAACAATTTTTCTTCTAAACAAACAGGCCACGTCATTGAGACTGTACCCAAACCTAAAAAACAAAATCTATGACTTTCTTATACATGTAACCCTGGCTTCAGAAACAGGAAAAACAAAAATTGGAAATATAAAATGATGAGAACAAGGAAACAGAAGCCCTAATCTATTGATGTTGTGTGCAAACAAAAGGGAAATTGGCCAAAAATTGAAGGAAATGGGACTAAAGTGTAAGAGCTTTCCAAGACAAAAATATGTATCTATGAGACTATGACCCAGCATTTTCAGGACAAATACAAGTAGATCAAAAGAGTTCTATCTAATAACTTTCTGAATTCAAAAACGAAACCAAAAAAAAAAAAAAAATTATATGGAGAGCGGCTAGAACAGGAAAAACAGATTAAAATAAATCGCCAAACAATAAAGAATTTCGAGAGGGTCACAGCTGGTGGTTTTACCATCTTTCTCCTTGCTTGGTGAGATTGAGACAGTGTGTGCGTGAGAGAGACTTGGGAAGCAAGGGCCCCTTTCAGACGTACGCAAACCTAGGAAAGAGTCCCCACTTTTCAGCTCCGTGCCAGCCTGTCGGAATGTCTCCGATTTTTTTAATTTTCTTTTCTCCTCCTTGCACAATTCTCTGTTAATTGCCATGTCAGCATTAACTTGGGCCCCGTTTGAAGGGAAAAAAAATCTTTTAGCAATTTTTGCCTTTTTTTTTTTACATCAAAGATTGCTAAAAATTTTTAAAATTTTATCTAATTTTTTACCAAACAACTTAAATTACTAACAATATTCAAAAGTCACTAAAAATTTTAAATTTTTATTAAATACATAAAAAATTACATCTAACAACTTTTGTCAAAAAATTAAAAAGGCATTCCTAAATATTAGCTTTCAAATGGGACCTTACTAGTTGGACCAATAACATGTTCACACACGGGATGGACATACCAATTCTAACTAATCACAAATTATTAAGGGTGCATTTGGACCACCAATAAACATTAAAAATCTCTAAAAATTATGAAAATCTTTAAAAATTTTTTATCACATTTTGCTCACCTTGTATTTTGTCAAATTTTTATAAATTTACATATCTCTACATTAATAATTTTTTTTATAAACCTAATAATATTTTCACAAACCCCAATAATATATCTACAAATCCCAAAAATATTTCAACTACTTTCAAAAATTTCCGACATATATTCTTAGGAACGGATCCAGAAATCCTTTCGAACAAATTTAAATTCAAAATCTCTAACGCAAAAGTCAAAAAGTTTTTACTGAAATCTATTCAAATTGACAAATATTCGTTCGAATAACACTATTCATCTTTGAAAAATGTGATTTGGTTGCTGAGCACCAAATGCTAAAAAGTTACCCAAACCATATTTTATTTTGTTTTTCGACACTCCAAATGCCTCCTAAGTGCTAATTAAAAGTTCAATTAAATTGATAAATTAGATATATGCTGCGTGTCTTAGAGAGGATTTCATCAAGTTTATGCAAGTTAATGAATTACATGCTGCCACAAGTAAAAATGATGCAGTTCTTAGGGGGTGTTTGAAAGACAACAGGTTAGAAAAAAAATAATGCGCCAGTTTTTGGCATTTGAAAGACAAACTAAAAGTTATTGTCACGACTTGTTAGAGCGGGGTTGAATGATCCGTTCCAACAACTTTTGCATGATGTGTCAAAATTTTGAACTGACAGAATCTGTTATAATTAGTTAAATGATCCCTCCCAACTATTTTCATATGATATGTTTGAATTTTGAGAAAAAAGTTGATAAGACTTAAAAAATACATATGAAAACCAGAAATAAGTGAGAGTTTATAAATATTTGTAATTTTGATTGTAACATTTTGGCAAATTTTGTCTCCCAAACACCGTTTGAATATGACAACATTCGGCGAATAAAATTGGATCATTTGTCAATAGGGTCTACTACAAAAGATAATTAATATTTATTGATTTTATCTATTTAAAAATAAATAAATAAGGAAAAATTATTAAATAAGTATATTATTATCTTAATTTCATTATCTCTTATAAATAAATAAAATAATGAGATAATTATTTTAACAAAATTCAAGTCTATTGTGCCTCACATTTCTACTTTTATAAATAAAGGATTACTGTCAAAGAGAAAATTATATTTATTTTGCCAACAAGGAGGTTGTTGATTTAAATTACCAAAAGTCTGAAAATTCTTAGGTATCAAGAAAACTTAAGTATTGATTCGAGAATAAGCTAGAAGCCCTTGAATTGATTGAAGGTTTGAAAAGAAGAATCAAATGATACTTTTTTTTATTATGAAATTTTCAGATATTGTAATCCATCTTTTTTGCAAATAAATAAAATTCAATTTGTTACTACAATTTTAATCTTAATTTTTTAGATACGAAATTTGTGTGAATTTCTAGCACATGCAATGGAATAACCTTTACCTCTTATCTCCTCTTTGTCAAGTCAAATTCTTAATGGCTCCCAAGAAGAATTATTCAAAGGTACCATGCCCCAAAATAGAAGGCTCCAAACCTATTGTCAGCACCATTGGTTTGGGTTCCACCACGCAAAACTCAGGCAAAACTCAGGCCAGACCACACAAAGTAAGGCAAAAGTCATAGCTAAAACACTCAAGCAAGCCTTGTTGATGCTAAAATTCACACCTATTTTTGGATCAAATCTTTGAAAGAAAGCATCCACTTTAAGTTATATAGGGGCAAAGAAGATACTGTTGCAAAACCAACAAAAGATGTTTTTACGATTTTGGAGTTGTCTCAAGGGCCTAATTCAAGTGTCAAGCTTTAATCTGACCATGAGAAAAGTGGTCATTCTAAAAGTTTCAAATCCTACTCTCCTCAAACACTCCTCAATCAAAGTTCAAGCCACATGACGATTGCATTAGTTCTCAAAGCTCGATGGTTATGACTGTTATGATAACAAATATGATATCGTTAAAGAGGAAAATGAACCATTTATCGAGAACTATTGACAATTTGTGCAAGGTTGTGTAAGACCATTACCTCCAAATCGCTTATATAATGAACAAATTGAATAACATGAGAGAACCAAACCAACTCCTATTCTTTCAAAAGCACAAGAATCGATTGAATCATCCAACAAATAACATAAAACTCCAAAGATCTTATCGATCTCCGGTAATGGTTTTTATCCCTATTGATTAGTTAAAGGAGTTCGTTCGGCCACCCTCAAAGACAAATACAAGTATCGCGTCCCAAAATTCTTGGTGAACGTAAACATGGGCTAATCACATGTAAATGTAATCAATCATACAAACTCTATCCCAAATTAAAGCCAAACATCTAACTGAAGCAAAAACTAGACAATCGCCACAAAATAATGTACAAGACAACCTCAATTATCAATCGAGCAAAAGCTACCAAAAATAAATAAATAAATAAATAAATAAATAGAAATAAAAAATAAGGGCTCCCAAGGCCCGTATAATGCAATTGAAAATAGTATATAAATATATACAAAACACCTCACTCTAAAAGTAAACAACAGTCTCTCAAAATAACATATATAACAAAGCAATGAATAGGCATATTTATGTATTATGATCTAATGATCCGACCTATCTCTCATGCACAATCAAGTCCTAACCTATGACAACATTTATATGAGAGTGAATACCAACACAAATGATCACAATGCAACAAAATATATAATAATGTCCTAACATGTCATTATCATGAATATAGATGACAATAAGTAGAGTATGGATAGGATCTGCCTACATTATCCATACTCATTTATAATATTTTTACTCATACCTTACTTATAACTATATAGATGTAGAAAAAGATATCTATATCCTAACCATATCGATTAGGAGATCTTTTATTTTCCTTGTCATTAGATTTTTATAATAAACTAGTAAATTGGAGTCTCTTATTTATAGCTATTTATATCCATTAGATAGGGATGTCCAAACTATTCGCACCCGACGAGTACCTGCTTCACTCGCCCCGTTTGAGGAGAATGGAGATACTAATAATGGGAACGGGAATGGATATGAGGATTTTAAGGTGTTACTTGAATAGGTACGAGAACAGGTATGACAATATCTCTCTCACCTCGTACTTGTTTAATTCCTTATTTATTATACATAAATATATTTTAATATTTGTTTAATATATATAAACTATATATTTTTATTTAATATTCCATCTAACTTATAGATGCAGGCCTCGCTAATATTTACAATAAGTTTTAATATTTATTTTATGTATATAATATATAATTTATAGTTATTATGTTTGGCAGGTAAATAGAGACAGAGATAAGGATAGAAAATCAGTTACTTAGTAGAGACGAGTATAAGAAAAATTTTCATCCCCAAAACAGGAACAAGAACGGGGATAGGGAAAAGTATTGCTAAACGGATACAGGGACGAGCAGACCATACCCATCTCGTTGACATCCCTACCATTAGGATATAACCCATACATTCACGCATTAGGTTTGTAAGTAAGGTGTATACCCTATTCATAGTGGTTAGGGTACGTAGTACCAATTAAGTATGGAAAAAATTCAAATCTCTAATTATGAATTATGATAATAGTTATCATCCAAATCCAACTATATGCAAAATCTTAGCCAATTACAAGTTGTCATGTGACCAATAGCAAGATTAATTCTTATATTGACACGTGTCAAAAATTTTATTAAATCTTTACGAAAATAAATATCATCTTTTAATTAAATTTAATTTATCTTGAGATAATTATTAATTTTATCTTTAGATAAATATTGGTTTTGTCTTTTAGAAAAATAAGAAAAAATATTTATCCTTTTATAAATATTATGACACTCATTCCTCAACTATAAAAAAAATAAAAAAAAAATGACTCAATAAGGAAAAAGTACACAATTATAAAAAGTGAATAAGACAATAATAGAGGAAATTCAACAAGTGGGGGAAAGAATTATTGGAGAATCATCCTCATAGCACCTCTTTTATTTAAAGTTTAAGAGACACAGTTACATTTATTTTAAAAGTAATTAAACAACTTGTTTGAATAATTGAACTTGGAGTTATTTCATTCTTTCAAGTGAATCCAATCTTATACTCACTGAGTTAAGTTACGGCATAAATTTTTATACTTGGAGGTTAATCATTACAATTAGAAGAGGCAATTGCGTCGAGCGGATTAAAACTCTTGTAACCCTACTCTGAAACTCTCTCTCTCTCTCTCTCTCTCTCTCTATGGAGAAGAAAGAAAATAAAAAAATGAGAATAAAAATAAATAAATAAGAAAGAAAGAAAAAAAAAGGTGCTGGGCCTCCTTGGCCCATTCCTAAGGTCCAAATATAACTCTATGTCCAAATCAACATAAGAAAATAAGATAAACACCAATGCCTATACTATTCTCAAGTTTATAATTTAAAATGACTCAAAATCTCAACAAATGACTCAATAAATATTAGATATTACGGTAAGAGGGAAGCTCGTGTTTGTCAGGTACACAAGTGTCTTTATAGCCTTAAATAAGCTTCACATAACCAGTACTCTAAGTTATCCACAATTTTAATTTCTACAAGGTGTTTTAGTCTCAAGTGAACATTATCTCTTCACCTGTACTTGTGGTACTTACTTTGTTGTGGTACTTGTCTACATGGATGATTTACTTATTTATCTAGGAAATTAAATATTTCTTGGGCCTATGGTCTCTCTCTCTCTTTTCCCATGGGATCTTTCTAAATCAATGGAAATATGTGTTGGATATCCTCACATATGCTAACAACTTGGATGTCGACCAGCATCCTACCTAATCGAGTAACATCTAAAGTTGTCAAGTAACAAAGATAATCCTATTCCTAAACCCTATTTATATTGATGCCTTATTGGCTGACTCTTATATAGCTAACTATCTTTTGTTCATGCATCTCCTTTGCTATTAATATTTTATGTCAGTTTTGCACTCCTCAAGTACACCTTATTGTGCAGTCGCACTCACATCCTTCGCTACCTAATGGCTAGTCCAGCTTATGGCCTCCTATTTCCCTCCACTAATGACTTACAAATCACGGTCTTCATCGATTCTAATTGGGCAAGTTGTCTCCACTTGACCACTAGATTCCTTGTTAAGCTCGGTCACAGTCACATATTTTGGCACACTAAAAGGCAAGGCGTCATCTCTCACTATTCTGCAAATGCTAAATGCCATTGTGGCCTCCACCACACACAAATTGGATTGGTTAAAAAACTCTCTGTTTGGATTTAACTATTGTATATTTCCAACTGATGGCCCTTTTTTGTGATAACTAGGTTGCATTGCACATTGAGCGCAATACATTTTTTTACGAAGGAACGAAACACATTGAGATTGACTTTTAAATTTGAAACGATCTCATTTCTCTACAGCACATTTGTATGGCTTCCCAAGTAGTTGATCCTTCACTAAAGCTCTTGAGGTTACCCATTTAGATTTCCATCTAGTTAGGCATTTCCTCCCTTTATACTCCAACTTGTGAGAACGTGTTCAACCAAATCGACAATCCTTGTCTTGAAGGAAGATAACCGATAAACTTGAACTGAGAAAGGATATCAACAGATTCAACATTTCATCAACAAATTTGAATTTTCTTTATTTTTAATTATTTGATTTTCGTCAAATTTGAATTTTCTTTATTTTAGAGATCTTCAATCATTTGATTGTGTTTGAATTTTCTTAATTAGTCGTATCTTCTACTTCTTTAGCTTTGCAATCCTCGATTGTTTTAATCTTATAAAACTTATCACAATTTATATAGGAAATTTTAGTTATATATTATTAAATCCATATGAGTTATTTTTACCACTGATCACAAATAAATAGTAACACTACAGCTAGCAAATGGGTGGGTTTGGACGGATTTGAGTTGAGTCATAATTGAGTTGTGATTAAACAGGTTGAATCTAGTTATGCCCATTTAATAATCGGTCATTATTGGGTGAGTTAGATATAGGTTATATCAAACTCGCAACCTAAATTCAACCCATCACTGCAACAGAATGCATTTTTGGCGACCAAAAAGTTGGTCGTGAAATGTCAATAATTGGTCGGTAAAAGTTTTGCTGACCAAAAAATTTTGGTTGGCATTTGGTCAGGGAAGCCTCGTCGGGAAAGGAATTACCAACCAAAAAATACTTTAGTCGGCGAATATTACTTTTCAACGACCAAAAATTGGTCGCCGAATACTAACATTCTGCGACCAGGTAGTCGGGCAAATTTCAACTTTCCGCAACCAATTGGTTGGGAATTCACTAATTTTCAGCGACCAGTTCATTGGGAATTTGCTAATTTTCCGCGACTAGGTAGTCAGGCAAATTTGAACTTTCCGCGACTACTTAGTCAGGAATTCTCTAATTTTTCGCGACTAGTTAGTCAGAAATTCTCTCATTTTCCGCAACAAGGTGGTCGCCAAAGGTTCCTTCAACAAGGGGTCTAGTTGGGGGTCTTTGGCGACCAGTTGGTCGGGAATTGTCCGGAGGGGAAAAAAAATTTTTCAGCATTTTTTTGTTTCTTGAATTTTTTTCTCTTGTGCAGAATTCAATTTCCTGTAGTATTACACACAAACCATTACACACAACCACATAAATTAACCAATAAATAAAACAAAACATCCACTCTAAAGTTATATACCTTCTCAACACTTGAAATTACTAAAACACTTTGCCTTCAAAACTCACATACAATTTCTACAGACCAATTCAATATCTATGAAAAATAGTAGTTGAACAATAATCTACACACATGTATGTGCACTAATTCTTAACTAGAAACAACATAGCTGCAAAAATAATAAAACAAACCATCAAAACTCAATAACTAGAAAAAAAAAAGTAGTAACATTGCTGGAATAGAGAAGAGAAATCCATCCCTGAAGCATCAACAACCATCCACATGAAAACTTTGCATGTTCTGCATTCTGGCAACAAGCTGTAAAATTAGGCTTATCAAATTTAGTCACTAGAATATATTATTCCAAAAATACACACTTAGGACACCAAAAAAAGCATTGTAAACAACAATTATCACTAGAAATTAAACTTCAATTCTATCGAGAGAACAAATGAACTTTCCATTGAAGCCAAATGTAATCAATGAAATGATAAACTTGTAATTCTAACAATCAAAAGGTAACACATACTAGCACAAAGTCTATATCTTATTAAGTGCGATTATACAATGGTGTTAACATTGATATGTTGATAGGATCCATATATTAAACAGCGTTAACATTGGACTAGGCGTACTACATGTAGAACAAAAATAAAAGCAATATACATTGATAAATCTAATGCAATCATAAGCAAAAGCAAAGAATGAGCTAGATATTTTAGTAAATAAAAATAGCACAATCAAGAAATGAGATGGAAACCATTTGAATGCAGCACATTCAACTCCAACTCCAACATTTTTACAGTACACTTAGAACAGATTTTATCTAGTTACATTTTTTAGTAATTATTGGATTTTAGTTGCTAGGATTTTATTTGATTTGGTTCTTGTTTGATTCATATAAGGTATTTTATGAGATTTGATGCTCCTAGACTTAGTCTACATAAGTATTTTTTCTATCCTAAAAAATCTCTTTGTTTTTAACCTCTTTTTGAAAGGTTCCTGAAATGAAAAAAAAAAATCTCATTCATAATAATCCTAAACATGAATACTAATAAATTAGATATTCTTCTATGCTAGCAAGACCAGTTTACAAACTTTATATGAAGATACTTGCTATATCTGGTGTATACCATCTGCTGCTACATTTAAAGGCTCAAAACACAAAATAAAAAGAGTAACAAGAATAGGACATGCATGAAATATATAAATAAAGGGTCACTTATATATAACATCAAAATTAGATTTCCAATAGTCGTAAACAAGTATACAATCCTCTCAAGCACAGGACATGAATTAAACAGAGTGGAGGCCAAAAAAAAAAAAATATTATACCAAGCTTGGTTGCTTGCTAGAAATAATACAGTTTCATTTCTTTCTTGAAACAATAAAGAAACAGAGAAAAAACATAGACACTTATATGAATTAATCTAGAGATTAAAATTACTTACCAGATCAAGTCGATGTACCCTCAGAACCATCCCTTCTATTTTTATCCCGCATCATCGCAAATATTAACTCAATTTGATTTTGTGTTTCCTCGTCTTTTGCCCTCCTACCCTCTTCCAGCTTTCTCCTTTCCTTTTCCATCCTTATTTTCTCTTCATAGTTTTTCCTATCATCATTATATTGTCACATCTGCTCATTTTGTTCTTCAATTTGTGCCTTCAGCTTTTCAAGCTCAGTGTAACATGCTTTAGATGAAGCCGAAGATCTTACTGAGGAGGATGGCTTTGGACCTTTCCCAAACCCGAACAAATAACCTGATCTTGCTCCAAGCACCATCTGAGAGAGTTGCTCTGGTGTATAGCGTGAGTCACCTGACTCCAATGTCTCAGCCTCGCGTCTAACAATTTCATCCCGTACATGTTTTAAACATATAAAAAATCAAATTATATAATTTTAGTGAAATATGGAATAAGAAAAGAGAATTCTAAAAAAAAAAATATGGCACTTACATAATTTTGCTGACATTGTGGATGAATGTAATCATTCTTTTTCCTACTCTAATGGGTGTCTTTATAAAATGTTGAAAATGGGAGACCCTCATCTCTAAGCTTCTCAGTCTATTTAATAAGTAATAGTTACAGCATGCAAATTTAAAACTAAAAATCAAAACTATAATATTGAAGACCATTTTAAAACTAACATATTACCTGAAGGGATAATTTTGCTGGAAATGATTGAGATCCAGCCATGTGATTGTAAGGCAATTGAGCACGATTACTTTTTACTTGGGTCGCTTGTTTCTTAAAAAATAACTTAATTAGTAAATTATACACTTGTTTAAATATTTTTGGAATTCAAAATTGTGACTATTAAATTACCTTGTGTTGATTTGAACTCTATACAGTGTCTATCATATAATTCTAATCCTCTTGCCTTACCGGGTCAGGGGCATTAACATAAGGGTCTTTTCCATCCTTTAATAACTCCAAGTACTTTCACTTCCATGAGAATTGCCAATCTTTGTATAATGAGTAACATTTTTTTTCAATGGCCTCTTGAACATATTGCTCAGAGAAATCCTTGATGTCAAACATTAGCTACAATATATCATAGGTAACAATAGTGGCATTAATTAGAAACACAAACACATATACACTTAATAACAATACATAATCGAAATAATGCATTACCAACACATTTTGAATGATAGCATCCTTACTGCTCCTATCAATTTGGCTCCAAGTACTAACACCCTACAATGGTGTTGACAGACAAATCTGCACGCCGAGTTGGTTAGCAATCTTTGTGGTATTTTTTCTAACGAATGTAAACGCCAATGGACAAATTTCAACTTGAAACTTGTCTCCTTTATTTTTTTCCTTTTCCCGCTGCACACCTTTACCCTTTGTTGGGCCACAAGTACGCGATCTTACTGGGGAAGCTGTCATGATGCCAAATAATTAATAATCAAATAAATATAATTAAACAATAAAATATTCAAAAAAAGTAAAACAAAATTACTGTTGCCAACACAAGGTGATCCTCTCGATATAGTAGGTGCCTCTCCGGTCACAGGTGCCTCTCCAATCACAAGTAATCCTAATAGTAATGATCTATCAACATTATTTGGTGACTCGGTCGAATGCGTGGCATTAGTAGTCGAGCGCTGACTCGATCCTATTCTTCTACCAGCTGGCATATTGACAACCTACACAATATTATATATGAAGAATATGTTAGTAAACACTTCTATTTAATCAAAATCATATTGATTATAAAACAAAATGAAATATAATAAAATAAAATAAGAATATGCGAGTAAACACTCCAATAAAATAAGAACATGTGAGTAAAAACTTAGAAATTGTTATCAAACACAAAAAATTAATAAGACGGAGTTTGATTCAACCTTTTTCTACTTCAATGAAATCAAGGTTCCACATCACAATCATTGCTAGACTCAGAATCATCACCTTTAGACTCAGAATGATAATGGAACTCGTCTTCATCGACATCATGCTCGATTCCAACAGAGTCCTCGCCCTCGTCACATATGAAATTATCTAGCCTAAAAGGTTCATCACGAGTCTACCTCTCTGAGTTAATTAAGTTATTTTGAACGATTTTAGCATCAATGTCATTTCTATATAACTCATCTCCAATTTGATCTTCAGTGACATTAGGAGGAATATCAGTCATTTCATTTTGTTGGAACACATCACGTATTTCATCATTATGTATCTCCTCACTTATTACTTTTAGTACATTCCACATTTCACGCTGTTCAATACGCTGTACAACTTTCTAGTTTCCTCCTAATTTCGTATCATTGACATAGAAAACTTGTTTTACTTGATGTGGTAAAACAAATGGGTCATCTTTATACCATCGACTTCCAGTATCAATGGCAGTGCAATGTGCATCCATGCATATAGTCTTACTACTTCCAATATCAAACCATTCACACTGAAACAAACCACATGATGATCAAACATATATCTTATTTCCCATACTTTACATATAAAACCGTAGAAGTCATGAGTTTGGCCCTTGTGATCTCCTTCAACTACCACCCCACTATTTTGACTTCTTCGACAATTTTCCAGATCTTTCGTATGGAATCGAACACCATTAGATATACAACCTAAATATAGACTTATTACTGGATTAGGGTCATTAGCTAATGACCATAATTCATCAGTGGCTTTTGGCAACCCCTGAGATCTCATTTGGTTCATCTACATAAATGACAATTAAAGCACATTAATTGATGTTGAAGTCAATTAGGTGAATATATAAGTAAAGGACATATTATAAATATATCTTACACGGCATTTAAACCAATTAGGAAATAACGCCATATGTCTCTTCATAATGTCCCTTGTACTTTCAACTTCCAAAATACGTTTATGCTCCCTAAGTAAAAAAGGAAAATACGTAACAAAAACTATAATTAATTGTTCATTTCTTAAATAAGAAAGACGTATACACGGAGACGTACTCTAAATATGGGTCTATTTTAGAACTATTATAAAGAACAAACTAATGAGCCATCTCCTTTTCTTTAATGGAAGCGTCAAGAGGTCGATACATAGGAAGAATAGGACGAACACCTTGAGTAAATATTGCTAACCCAGGGCCACGATCACCACCATCAACATTCTGCTCTTCTCTATTGTACACAGTTTCAGTCTCATCGAGATACATTAAGCAAAAGGCAAGGCATTTTTTCACAACATATGCCTCTACAATTGAACCTTCTGGATGAGCTCGATTTGTGATGAACTTTTTTAGTGTGCCAAGAAACCTTTAGTATAAAAGACATAAAACCAAAAATAAGTTACATGTCTGACATTTTATATCGGACTTCAATATATAATCGTATAAGTAAAACTAGAGAATATATTACCGTTCAACAGGGTACATCCACTGATATTGCATTGGGCCTCCAAATTTGGACTCGTAAGGTAAATGAAGAGGTAAATGAACCATAACATCAAAGAATACAGGAGGAAAAATCTTCTCTAACTTATAGAGGATCAAAACAATCTATTTCTCTAATTTTTCAAACTGACTTATATTCAATGTTTTAGCACACAATTCTTGGAAAAGATTACCCAGCTCAAACAATGGAGTGCAAACATTTTTGCTAAGGTACCCACGCATCCCAACTGGAAGAATTTGTTGCAATAGAACATGGCAATCATGACTTTTAAGACTTAACAACCTACCAGCCCTTGTGTTTACACATCTAGAAATGTTTGCTACATATCTATCTGGATACTTGATGGATTGTAAGAAGTCTAAGAACCTTTTTCTTTCTTGTGGAGACAATGTGTACAATGCAGGAGGCATTATAAGTTTGCCATCAGGACACTCTTTGCAATGCAAGGTTTTTCTAATTTTCATATTTTTTAAGTCCATACAAGCTTTTGGGGTATCCTTGTTTTTTCCATGAATGCTCAATAGTGTGCCAATTAAACTATCACATATATTTTTTTTTCTATGTGCATGACATCAAGATTGTGCCTGAGATTGAGTGTCTTCCAATAAGGTAGCTTGAGCAGAATGCTTTTTTTTTTTGGTTCCAATTCAGGTTGAATTTCTTGATAATAGCTCCTTAAGATTTGCTCATCAAGTTTTACCTCTTAAGATTGTTTGGATGCTTCCCAAAGGGCTCATACGTACCTGCCAACACTTGTTCAAATATTTGTTCACCAGTTAAAACTCGTGCCCTTGGTCGATTCTAAGCTTTACCATTGAAAAGTTTACTCATTCGCCAAGAATGATCTTCAGGAAGGAAACGACGAGCACCCATATACCTAATCTTACCTCTTAATGACTGAGTTGAATGTTCTTCGTTACAATTAGGGCAAGCCATATAGCCTTTCGTTGTCCACCCCAACAGATTACCATGAGCTGGGAAGTCATTAATAGTCCACATGATAACTGCACGCATTTGAAAATTGCATCCCGATGATGCATCATAAGTGCACACACTATTTTCCCACAAATCCTTCAACTCATCAATTAATGGCCGCGTATAAACGTCTATGTTTCGACTTGGTGCACTTGGTCCTGGAATAAGTAATGACATCATGCAAAATTGCTCCTTCATACATGTCCATGGTGGCAAGTTATATGGTGTAACCATGATAGGCCACATACTATATGAAATGCTCATGTTTCCAAAAGGATTAAACCCATCAGTGGCTAGGCCTAGCCTCACATTTCTTGATTCTCTAGCAAATTCAGGATGTGTTCTGTCAAAATTCTTCTACTCATCACCATCTGCAGGATGCCTCAATATCCTATTATCAATTCACTTTTCCTTATGCCATCTCATATCTGAAGTTATTTTCCTCGACATGTATGCAATCTTCTTATCATTTCTACTTTGTGGTTTGTATCTGAGCACTTTATATACTGGGCATTTATCTAGGCTTGCATTCTCCCTCCAGAAAAGTGCACAATCAAATTTACAAGCATCAATGCACTCATACCTCAAGCCCAAATCTCGTAACAGTTTCTTAGCCTCGTAAACAGTCCAAGGAGCCCTCTCATTACAATTGGGAAAAAGTTTCTTTAATATCTTTAATAAATAATCTACAGATTTGTTGCTCCACTTAAACATCGCCTTTGCATGCATAATAGTGATAACAAACGACAACACACTATACTCTTTACAACTTGGATAAAACTCACGTCGAGCCTCGTGTAATAGCTTGTTGAAGTTTCCAGCATCCTCCACTTCTATGTCATCAAGACTTTCTTCTATATCATGATCATTCCTCAAATTTCCAAAATAAATATCTTCTAGCATATCTGCAAACTCATTATCATTTCCTTGCAATTCATCATTATTTTCACTTTCATTGATTGTCATTCTGTCTTGAAAATCATCATCATCATCATTCATGACAACATTTTCTAGATTTGACGAACTAGCAGCAACATCTTCACCATGATGTAACCAAGTTGTGTATGTCGTTGACATTCCTCTCAATAATAAATGATACCTGACTATATTAATGTCAAGGTATGAAATGCAATTCACACATGGACAACGAATCTTTCCATCCAATCCAATACTTGTAGTAGCAAATTCAATGAATGCATTAACCTCTACTCTATACTCATTGCTTACTCGATCTTTAAGTTTCATCCAACTTTTATCCATTTCTAACAACCTATAATAAATAATCAAAACAACATATTTAATATTTTCTACTAAAAATTATGACAATTATTATTTGTAAATAATAATTAAGCATATCAAAACACATTCTCGTTAAATAAAAGTCATGTAGTCTAAATAAAATCATGTGAACATGCAAAATTTACAAAGTAATCAACTACAGTGCCCTCATAAATGTTTATTAATATCCAATGGAGATGGATTCTGGTTGTTGACTACCTTGGGGCATCAAATTCAAGGAGATGTTTACTACCAATTTAGATCATGCTTCAATCTTTTGGTCCTGAAGTAAAATATTATTTGGACTCCAAGCTGTGCGAAGCTTTTGGTTGGTGACTGAGTTTAGGAAGCGACATTATTTTTCGCATGTTCAATACAAGTTCAAGATCTATACTTAGCTACCAAGTAAGTGATTTGGTATGCTATTTTACTTCTTATGGTGGCTTCGAATTGGGGGTTTAAAAAAGAAGTGTAAAGGATTGTGAAAGTAAATTTTACGTTAATAACAGTTGTGGTGGTATTATATTATTTTGATTAATAAATAATTATAAATTAATTCTTCTAAGAAATAGAGAGGATAGAAATAGGTATAAGAAAGTACAAGATTTTTTTTTTGTTTCAGTTTATTAACCTAACACTTGTAGACTTAGGGCCCTTTTTTGTTTTTTGTTATTGTTATTGTTTATAAATGAAAACTAAAACTGCGTTTGATAATATAGGTTTATTTATAATTATTAATTTTTTATTTTAGAAAATATTTAATTTTATTAGTTTTACAAAATTAATAGAACTTAATAAAATATATTTTATATTAATTTAATTTAATTAATATAATTAATTAAATTAATACAGTAAATTATTTATTAAAATCATTTAATTAATAAATATAAATTATATTAAATTATATTATTTATTAAAAATAATTGAATGAAATATAAATATTATATCATTTAATTTAATAAATATAAAATATATTAATTATAATTTAATTATATTATTTAATAAAAATAATTTAATAAAATATATTTCATATTAAATAAATAATTAAATTAGATTAATTATTAAATTAAATTATTTATTTTTAAATTAATTAAATTCATTTAATTATTTATTAAAATAATTTAATAAAATATATTTTATATGAATTAAATTAATTAAATTATAAATAATTTAATTTAATTATGATATTTATTTAAAATAATTTAATAATTATTATTAAATTAAATTAAATTAAAAATTAAAGTAATTTAATTATTTATTATTAATTATTTTTTATAAATTAATTTAATTATTAAATTAAATAAATTAATTATGATATTTATTTTAGATAATTTAGCAATTATTAATTATTAAATTAAATTAATTAATTTAGTTTTATTATTTATTAAAAATAATTTATATTAATTTATATAATTAATTTATTGAATAATGACCTGTAACTACTTTGTAATACAAGCTGCAATTTAAGTTAACTCATATCCTATAAACATGGTGTAGGGTTTTTATACGGGGAGACCAAGACCAAGAAGTTGAAAACACATCATGGGGGAAACTAGAAAAGTATGAAAAGAACTAGTAATTTCAAGGTCAATTTTTTTTTCTTTCAAAAGAATGGCGAATTGCTGAAGTCAAATAATGGGGCAAATATGACAGCTCAGACGCAAATTGCAAACACAAAGACAACTTCCCCAAGTTAACAGTTTTGCAATTCAACCATTTTGGCAAATGGTTATGCCGTCTCACACAGGAGATGACTTTCTTTTATTAAATTCTCCTACCCTTTCTTCCTTGTATAGAGGCTTCTACAAATTTTGGCACAACAATAATCTGAATGCATGTTGAAGGTTCTGCCAATGAATGGGTAGCTAAAATATGTCAATCTATAGTGCTAAACATGAACTTTAAGGAGATAGAAACATAGATCTTCTCCCATCAATAGCTACTACATCGCATGACTTATAAAATAGGAAAAAAAATGGGGGTTTATCATTGGTCAATTCTCAAATACCCTACTTGTTTAGATATCTAAATCGGCATATCCCTAAATCCATCAATAGAAGCAGTAGCATTTGCACTGAAAGTCATACATGTATGAACATATTTTTTTTTTTTTTGGAGCCAATGGGGCTTAAGAATATTGCCAGACCAAGAGATTGAAAGCATAAAGAGAAGACAGTGAAACCTAAAGGTTACTGTTGGTATGCTTCCAGCACATCAATACTGATCAGACAACAATCTAAGAATCAGCAAGCTCATTTTTTTGTGACCAACATGTTTCATCTATTGCATCAACTCTTGTTAGACTAAAATGGCAAACGAGTTAGGCGACATTGAGCTGCCAATTTTTAGTAGCGTAAGAATTAATCGACCCCGATGAGCAGCATTTGGCTGCAAAATTACAAAAGCACTGATAACCTATAATTGAAAAGAAATCCCTATAATTGAAAAGAAATAGTATTGTTGAAGTCCATATAATTATTAACAAAACTTCATAAATCATGCATCATCTCACAATGGTGGTATATATAACTTCAGACAAACAATGAGTTTTGTTTAATAAATAAGAACTGAGGCAACTTGAGAGTTATAGAGACAAGGCAAAGAAAATACTTCACATGTGGTCTACAAAAGAAAAAGAGGACACAACTTTGCACAAGGTCACAATTTTCAAATTACCTTTTCTCAAACCAGGGGAAACATCTTCTCCTCTGAATACAAGAGGAACATCAACCTTCAATAAAGCATGTGATGGAGCTCGTATGAAGGTTACATTGAGTACTGCATTTGTACCTGCATGCAGATGAAGCTGAAGAGCAATTACAGAAATACAAAATCAGGTGGTGGCAAACTGGGGAGCAAGCAGCTGATGAGACCATTATGGTACAAACCAATTCCTAAAACCAAAATTACCAAAAAAAAAAAAAAAATTCCGAAAACCAGAGGAAACTAGAAAGACATCTTCCTAGAATTCCATATGTGCTCCAAATCAGAAGAATCCTTCAAACTTAAACCAAACTCGTCACACTCACCAATCCAGAGACAGTATAATCCTAGCTAGGATAAGATTGTGCTCCCTAATTTGACATGCTTCTGCAAACATATTAATATACCACACGAGTGACAATAGTGCTTACAATATAAATCAAATCACATAAATGGGGATAAAACATTAAAAATCCCAAAATGAAGGTGATCATTAAGAAATTTGTGCACAACTCGAAGCTCACTCAACAGTTATATATATATAATATAAAGTTATATGGGGTGAATTGGGATGCATCAACCTACTAGTTTTCAAGGTTCTCAATTGTTCATTACAATATGCATACAATTAAAACAATATTTCAAAATCTTTTTGTAACTCAATTAAATACCATTACATTGCTAATTAGAATCAAAATGCTAGAGAAACCATAACCAGAACACATACCTTTCGGGGCAAAACTCGGACCTTCTCGACGATGTCTTCGGAGTCGAAATCGAGCCAAACCTCGAGATCGAATAGTCTTGAGAGAAAGAACGACTGTCCTAGGTGGAACACAAGCTTCTTGATCTAATTGCTCTGGACCGAGATGTGACACTTGTTACTACTGTGCTGGCCGCCCTCTTGCTCGAATACGATGCTGGGCACGCGACCTACCTTTTGTTCCTTGGCCGAGATGTTCTTGCTAGAGGTGGCGCATTGGACGGCGTGGATTGTCTCGGCATATCTGGGGTCTGGTTCTGGGAGAAGGGTTTCGGCAATAACCCAAACAGATCGATGCGAATGGGAGAAGGAGGGCCAATTAGTTGCGGGAGAAGGGTTATTAATTTTATTGACTGCGCACTCAGCAAATTGAGAGGCGTCTTTTTTTTTTTTTTTTCTGGTTTTTTAACACCTTTTACCAACTATTTGGTCAGGAAAAAGAATGAATTTCAACCTTCCCTGACTAGACTCTTGGTCGGCAAATTTATATCTTTATGGAGCAGTCGTGGGTTCTTTTTACCTTATTCCCGACCAATTAGTCAGGGAATATGGGCAAGATATATATTTTTGACTAAAAGTTTGCTCGGGAAAGATAAATATTTGTTTTTTTCCACAACTTTTACTGACTACTTAGTCGGGAAACATGTAAATTGGAATTTCAAACCTTCCCCGACTAATCACTTGGTCAGCAAAAGATAAAAGTTTTTGCTGGGAGTTTGTGGCGGGTATCCTTTGGCATTATTACCGACCAATTAGTCGGAGAAAAGGATTACAACATTTGCCAACTAAATGTTTGGTCGGGAAACATCAATATTTCGTTGGTAATGGTTTCCTACATCAGCCCATCTATTTCTTTCCCATTGTCGACTAATTAGTTAGGGAAAATCAACAATCTGCGACCATATTATTTTTGGTTAGGAAAAATGGTCGGCAAAACAGCGAGCTCTTGTAGTGGATTTAAAAATTCAACTAATAAAATGGAAGTGAATTCATTATTCTATACCAACATATATAACTAATATACCACTATATATATATATATATTTCAAAACAAAATTTCACCTCAAAATAGTACATAAATCTAAAAAAATGTATTTTGTACAGGTAAAAACGAAATGCATATCCAATTAAAAATAAGAGAATGTACAAACCAGTCACTTTTCTAACTGTATATATTATTTTATTATTTTTTTAAAGAACCAAACGCAACCTTAGGCCACTGCATCGGCTACCAGTGACATTCAACAAATGAGGGAGTTAAATAGGTTTAGAAAAATAGAAAAAAATGTCAAAAATTCATCTCAATAATCATCGTGACATTGAATCAAGAAAGCGCATAGCAGATTTAGATGTTGATGACGATCATGTTCTTCTTCTTCTATTTTTCTCACAATTTGTGCAGCATTAATATTATTAACAACTAGGTCAATTGATAAAGAAGAGAAGCAAAAAGGGGATACAGTTGCAGACTACTTGTCTGGCCCTCTCTCCTCCTTCAATCCTTTCGTTGCTTTTATTAGAAACCCCACAAACTCTCTCTCTCTCTAATTACTGTGGGCGATCTCGAACAATAGCGAATAGTTGATGGCTGCTTGCAAACCTTTGGAATGAAGAAGCAAACGAACTGAGAGCAATGATGACGAGTGAGATCGAAGGCGATGGCTGTGTGAGAGAACAAGAGAGCATCGATTTAGGCCCTGTTTGGTTAGGCCAAAAATCATTGAAAGTTATAAAAAGTTACAACTATGTACCTACTTTTATCAACTTTTGTCATTTTTGTTTTTCATGCGTTTATTTTCAAAACTTAAAATTTTCAAACTTTTACTAAAAGTTACAAAAAGTTACAAAAATTTACTCACTTTTTCTCACTTTTTTAAATATTTATCAATTTTTCATACCACTTTTTGACCGAAACTGTTGGAACAGCTTGTTTTGCACCATTCTAATTGATTATTTTGGTCACTTTTGGTTAGTCTTCTAAACGTTAAAAAATAACTGACATTCTTCACTTTTTCGAACTTTTGACTACTTTTGATCATTCAAACGAACCCTTAATTGGGTTTTAACAGATTTGTATTACAACTTAACTAAACGCACTTAATATTTGAATGTTTTATATTAGACCACATTAAACTCGTTTTGTTATTTTAATTGACCCAAAATTATTTAATTTTAATTTAAAGATTAGATTTGCCAGCCTTAAGTAACAACTAACATGTGGTGGTATATCAAACTTTCAGCCATAATTATGGCTCCGTTTGGAGCTATACAAAATAAAATAAAATCCGACAAATCTCTACAAACATGAATTACGAGACAGTAAAATTTAAATTTTTTACTCACTACACAAATTACTAGACATTTACTTTTACAATTTTATTTTATTTTATACACTTTTATACAACCCCAAACACACCTTATATCCATGACATAAACAAAATGCAAGTGTATGTTAATCCCTCAAATGATTTAATGACCCAAAACTTTCAAAATTAAATAATTCAAGATCATAAAAATTAAAGTGGTGTTAGGTTTACTTTTCTATTTTTTATTTTTTGTTCTTATTTTATGTGTTAAAAATCTCAAAATAAAGAAACAGAAAATACTCTATTTTCCTTATTTTGAAATATTTTTTATTTTTTTAAAAATTTTCAAAACGATTTTTTACCATTTTTCATTTCATGTGTAAACTCATTTTCTATTTTCAAAAATAAATTTTGAAAATACAAGTAACCAAATGAGTTTTGAACTGTTTTCCTTATTTCCAAAAGTATAAAATAAAAAATAGCTCAAAATAGAAAATAAAAAATAAAAAATAAACCAAATGACGTCTAAATATCACGCAAATAAAATATTACATTCCCCATCTTTCGTTACATAAATAGTGAATTTACAAACTAAAATTTGACATAGCACCGTCATGCTTTAAAATTTTTAATTAATTATCTTACACGTTGTGTTGTTTTTTTCTTTTGGGGGGGGGGATGAGACTATCTAGAAGGTGAAAAATTCTATGCACTTATTGAGAGATCTTTGGGACACAATCAAGGACTCTAGGCAATGGCGGACCTAGAAATCTGTGTTAGCGTAGGCTTAAACATAAGTAAAATTTTAAATTTCAAAAAAAAGCATAAAATACGATAAAATACAAAATACTATGCATTAATATTAAATGTTTCTTACACAAAATAACCTTCAAATTGACAAAACAAGCTATGACAATCTCCTTCATTCTTTCATATTCTGAAAACATTGCAAAATGGCTTCATTGTCAATAGTTTCAAATATATCTCTCTTAATATATGTCACCAAGCAATCATTCATCCATTCATCCCCCATACGATTATGTAGTGAAGTCTTTATAATATTCATTGCTCTCTCAACTAGTACAGTTGCAACTGGTAAGATTAGGGCCAACTTCACTAGCACATATACCAATGATAGACAACATCCTTTTTCGTCTCAAGTAATTTTTGAGCATGTTCACCAATCCCCATCACTTGAGAAAATTGATCATCCGACCTCACATCTATAATATAGGTCTCAAGTTGATTATCAAGTACCATGAGATCTAATGGGGAAAAATCAAGGGGATAAAATTTTGCAAAATGAAGAAGCTTTCTCTTATCAAAAGCAAAGAATGAATTGCTCGGATCAAGAGATGCCATACACAACAACAGTTCTGTACTCACCTTATTAAAACGGCTATTCAGTTCTTGAAGTTGCATATCTATCATTGTATAAAACATATCAACCTAATAATGGTAAAGATTTGTAGTTTCTTGAGCATTGCAACGTGATCTTCCTCGAGGTACAAACAAATCTTCTAGGTTTGGAACAACTATGCCATGCTTAGTACAAAAGGCAGAAACTTCATCCATTAAATTTTCCCACCCATCATCTTTCAAGTTTTGTAGTCGTTGCTTGGATACATTGATAAGAGTCATGGCATTTATAATATCTTGATTTTTCCTTTGTAATGCTTGTGACAACTCATTTGTAATTCCTAACAAAGTTTTCATTAAGTGCAACTTGAATGCAAATTCAAAAGATTGGATGGCATCTGATACATCACTTGTTTGGGCTCTTTAATCGGAATATGTTCCATCATTATCTACAACCTCAAGTACATCAATCATTGAAGGGAATAATACAATCAAACTCAACAATGTATAATAATGTGAACCCCAACGTGTGTCTCCAACTCTTTTCAATGTTGTTTCTTGATTCAAACCCCGCCCAGTCATAATTTCACCACTACAAATACCTTTAGACACCTCTTCAAACTATTTCTCTCGTAGAATATCCCTCCTTTTACAAGAGGCTCCAACAATATTTGACAAATTTGTAACTAAATTAAAAAATGAACCAATCTTCTTATGCTTTTTTTGCAACTGCTACAAGGGTCAATTGAAGTTGATGAGCAAAGCAATGGACATAAAAAGCAGATTCATGCTCCAACATAATCAAAGTTTTCAGACCATTGAACTCACCTTGCATATTGCTAGCTCCATCATAACCTTGGCTGCGCAAACTTGACATACTCAATCCATGTGTAGCAAAAAGAGACTCAATGGCTGCCTTAAATGATAAGGCAGTAGTATCTCCAACATGTACAATACCAAAAAAGTGTTCAATGATGCATCATCTTTTGTCCATGTAACGTAAAACAACTGCCAATTGTTCTGTCACTGATATATCACGGGACTAATCAACTAAGATAGAGAATAATTCATCTCTCATGTCTCTTAGGATAGTACTTGTGGTCTCAACTGCATAAGCATTTACAACATCTTTTTGAATTGAGGGAGCTATCATTTTCAAGTTTTCAGGAGCATTTTGTAGTACAGTTTGCTTGATAATCTCATCATGGTCTACATACCATTATAGAAGTTCAAGGAAGTTTCCTTGGTTTCTTGATTGAACTTATTCATCGTGGCCACAAAAGACAAGCCTTGACATAAAAGAAACCTAATACAATCAACCGATGCTTTCAAACGAATACGATAATCAATTCGAGCTTGATCGGATTGATTTGACAAACTCACTTCAATATGTTGACTTTGTTTCATTAAATCCTCACAATCCATCACACATTTGCTATGTATGCTGTTGTGGTCTCCAACATGCATATTTAGTCTTCCTTTTGTTTTCCAATTTATAAACCCTAGACCAACAAATGAATCACCACCCCCTTGTTCACCATGTTCAAGCTTAAACAGATAATAACACAAGCAAAAGGCTGCATCTTTTGCTATGCTATATTTCAACCAATTACCATGTTCATTGAACCACACAGGAATAAATCTGCGTTTATCTTTTCCAAATTGCCTCCAAGAAAACACATGATTTCTAGGTTGATAAGGGCCTCTTTGCAAAGATGCTCTTCAAACTCTATCTCTATCATTAACATTATAAGTATAAATACTTTTCCTTAGTCCATGATCACCAGGAAGGTCATCTAAATTGGCATGCACACTGGGAGTAGGAGTGGGAGGAATATTTGAAGGGACTTGTGCATTATGAGGACTTTGACATTCTTGAGAATTGGAATCTTCCACTTTAATTCTTTTTTTCTTATAGTATCTTTCCATATATATTCAAAATAAAATAACAGATATTACTACCATAATTAAACATAGAGATAGCACACTTATGGAAATTTAAATAAATTTTAGCAGCAAATATTAGATGACAACTGAACAACCCCGCAACAATTGTCACGCCCCGGATTTTCATAACCCGAATGCCTGAGGGTGACTAAGGATTATTTGTTCAGTATAAAAATGAGATGATAACAATACGCCGTCACACCCCAAATTTTCTTTCAAACTGGGGTTGACTCGCAATAAAAATTTAAGGTATTCAAAATCCCTAGTTTATCCGAACCAATATTTATAAGCCATTAGGCTGAATCATTTGGTAGGCTTCAATCATAGAGTACAAAATAAAAATAGAGAATAGTATTATAGAGCCATCTAAGCGTCCCAGCCATACGATTAACATTACATATCAAATAAAAGTAACTAGGTCTAAACTTAATTATTACAATAATCCAACAATTATTATTACAAACCACAATAATAAATAAAGTCTTCCAATACTGTGCAAAAAAAAAAAAAAAAAAACATAGATAACTCTTCTGGTGAAATATTTAAGAGACATTAATCTCTTTCCAGCTCATCTTTAGTATCTCTGTGCTTAATATTCTGAAAAAATATTCCCACAAAGTGGTGAGCTACTAAAGCTCAGTAGTCAGAATCTCCTAGATGTCTATATGCAGTAGTAGTAATATTACACTGTATTAGGTGACCCAATACAGTGAATATGATTAGGTGGTATACTATTCATGCAACAATTAATTCAATAGATCCCAACTGAATAATGTAAATTATATTTACAACGGTTCGATGAAACCATCACTGCAACTACTATTTTACTTTCACGTCAAATAGTTTAATGTTGTTATTTGTACCACAATGAAATCGGTGTCGCAGTAATGGGGATCTCAGATTCAAATCTTCAAGGTCTCGGGATCAAACCTCATAGCGATACAGGTTTCGTATATATATATTTTTCTGCATCTTTTTATAAAATATTTATCTAAAGAAATTAAATATAATTAAATAATTTCAACACATCATTCATACATAAGCAAAAGAGATTGTTAGTCATAGTAAAATTTGACAAAGGAGTTTAATCTAAATCCTCCTAGGATAATCATACTCCTATCCTCCTTTACCCCCAACCTTGGAAACCAGTGACTTTACAAGCTTAGCATCCAATGCATTCCGACAGTGTCACCCACCAAAAACCTAGCCATCGCGACCGGCTACCTGACAGGCCAAGTCAGAAGGGAGCATCTCGCAAATAAAATGCATATGTTCCCATCTCCATCTAAAAGGCCATTTCTACCCACCCATCACCCAAGGTAATAAAGAAACTTGTAGTGGATCGGTGTGTCATAGGGCAACTACCCAGTTAGAATCGAAAAAGGCAGAGATCTAAAAATCAAATGAGGAGGGGAATAGAAAGCCACGGCCAGTGTAGGCCTTTAAGGTACTGTAGAATGTGAATAGCAGCATCATAATGAGTAGTTCGTGGTGTATGCATAAATTAACTTAGGAGGTTGACTGAGAATGTGATGTCGGCGGAAAAATAGTGAGGTAAATGAGTTGGCTAATAAGACACGCGGTAAATCCTAGCATCAGGTAATGGGTCACCATCGTTATTGGAAAATTTGAAATGTTGCTCCATAGGGGATGAGGCCAGATAGCATCCCAATTGTCCGAAGTCAGCATAAACGTCAAGGGTATATGAGCGCTAACTTCAATGCCAAGAAAATATTTGAGGGTACCAAGGTCTTTGATGCGGAACTGATCAATGAGAAACTTTTTGACAGAAGTGATGGTCTCCATATTATTACTAGCAACAATCAAATCATTAACATAGATGATAATGGTAGTGAAGGTACTTGCTTGAGCACATGTGAAAAGGGAATGATTTTCTTGAGACTGGATAAAACTTGCAGATGTTAGTATAGATCACAATTTTGCATACCAATTGCGGGAGGCTTGTTTGAGACCATAAGTGATTTCTATGAACGACAAACACGCTTCTCCCCTTTACTACTATATTCGGATGGAAGGGACATGTAAATGTCCTCGTGTAGATCGCCATGTAAAAAGGCATTATGGACATTGAGCTAATAAATATGCCAATTACGAGTTGTAGCAAGAGTAAGAAGGCATCGAACAGTAACTAATTTAGCAATTGGAGCAAAAGTGTCATGACAATCCGAACCCTCAACCTGGGTAAATCCCTTAGTCACAAGATAGGCCTTGTAACACTTAACTGACCCATTTGCTCAAAGTTTGGTTTTGAAAACCCATTTACAGCTAATGGTTTTTCCCCCCAGGGAGCAACAGGGAAAGAGACCATGTATTGTTGGCCCTAAGAGCAGCAATTTTAGCAGCAATGGCATTATGCCAGTGAGGCTCTTTGATGGCCTGAGAATAACATGTTAGATTGTTGTGTTAGAAAAGAGATGAGAGAAAAACAAGATGCAAGCAAGAAATATAAGAATAAGAAACAAAATTTGATAGAGGATGAGTAGTACTTAAGGGCGAAGAAGGAGTTGGGGGGCACGCAGTAGAGTTAGAGTTTAATGTAGAACAAATGTAATCATGTAGACGTGTAGGAGGGCCAACACTACGGCGGGGGCGGTTGGTGTTAGTATAGGGAGGTAAAGGGGACAGTGGTGATGAGGCCCATGCAGTGGTAATGACAGGTGTTGGAGTGGAAGGATTAGATAAAGGTGGAAATGCTATTGTTTCATGTAGAGGAAGGGGTATGACTGTGGTGGGAATTGAGGTAGAGTTTAGGGTGAGAAATGAGTAAGGAAATGTATCTTCTAAAAAGGTGACATCTCGGGATATAAAAAATTTCTTTGTTTGTAAATTATATAAGCGATAACCATGATGGTGAGGTGGATAACCTAAGAAGAGATAAGGAAGGCTGCATGTTTGGAATTTGTCATGGTGTGATTTAGGACTTTGTAAGTAGCATAGGCATTCAAAAATGCGTAGGTGGTCATAAGATGGAGTTGTATGATAAAGGTGCTTGTAAGGTGATTGTACTATAAAAAGTACAATCATTAACCTTAATTAGTGATTTGTTAAGTGAATCTATATCTTAAAAAAGATGGTAAATTGTTTTTAAATGCATTCATGAGGAATTTTTGTGATTTGCAGGTGTTTGGGACTAAAATGGATGAAGTTGGGCTAAATTGGATGAAATCAAGAAGTTGGTTCAAACACATGTTTGAACCAACTATTGTTCAAACCAATGTTCTAACCACAGAAGGCAAACCAAAAAAAGTTGCAGCAGATTTTGGCTAAGTGTTGGGAAAAGTGGTTCGAACCAATGTTCAAACCATAGGTTGTTTGAACCTTGGTTAGAACAACAGAAGCCAAGTGTAGACCAACAAGTGCTGAATTTGACTAAGGCAAAGTGGTTCGAACCTTTGTTCAAACCACATGTGGTTTGAACCTTGGTTCGATCAACAGAAGGGTGAAAAGTTGCAGAGCTCAAAAATTTGCTAAGTCCAACCTTTGGTTCGAACCCTTGTTCGAACCAACCCTTGTTCAAACATTGGTTTGATCAACAGAAGCTGTGCAAGGTTCAACTGGAAGAAAATTTTCTAAGTCCCAGACTTTGGTTCGAACCCTTGTTCGAACCAACCTTGGTTCAAACACTGGTTCGATCAACAGAGGCTGTGAAAGGTCTAATTGGAGTGAGATTTGACTAAGTCCTAGAAATTGGTTCGAACCCTTGTTCGAACCAATCAGTCTGTTCGAACCTTTGTTCGAACCAACCTGCAATTTGAGGATCCTGAAATTCAGCTTTTGAGAAATGGGCAATTATGTACTTTTAAATGTTATATTTCATATATATAGGTACGAAGGAGGTTGTTTAGGGGCGATATACAGATTCATTTTCTTTCAGTTAAGCTTTCCTTTTAGAGAGAGAATTGTAGAGAGAGAAAGTGTATTCATCTTCAATTTCTTGAAGTTTTGTAGCAGATTTTCAGTTTTATGAATGGATTTACTTCAATTTCTACTGTTTTCTTCTTTTATGATGTTTGAGTAGACTTCTCTCTTGGATTCAAGGCAAGTCTTGTAGTTGATTTGCAAGAATTTCAAGGTAATGGGATTAATGTTGAAATCTTATGTGTTAAAGGAAGAATCTATGTTTGATTTGAATTGATTATTGAATTTTGAGTTGAGATTTCAATTGAACTCCAATTTTGTATGGTTTATGGCTTTTACTTACAGATTCCTATATAGAATTATCATGCCTTTCTCTTGAATTTGTATGGTAATTGCTATTCTTAGGATTTATATGTAAGAACTATAAGCTATGCATATTAGGTGTTTGATTTGAATTCTCAGCAGAATTTTGTTAATTTCTTATTCAAATCAGATTTGGATTGTTCTAAGTGGTTTTATATTTAGAATATCTTTTGATCTACCCTTTTTAGGTGTAGAATCCTTGAAATTTATTGTCAATCACTACGAGCTTGTTTTGGATCCAAGGTTTTCTTAAATTTGTTTCTAAGAACATTTTATCCAAACAACCATTTCTAAAACCAAATTGAATCTCTATCATTCATTGTGGGGTTGAAAATTTGTCTAAAACCTTTTCCAAGAATTGTTTGTTCACTAATTTTTACTAAGGCTCTCTGTGGACACGATCCGGTTCTCACCGGTTATTGTGCTTCAATAGACACCCTGCACTTGGGGTCGAGCCAATATTGATACATTGGAATCGGGCAAGCATAAGGTGTATGTAAGTTAAGATTTTTACAGAGTGCGATTGATAAGGTAAATGGCAGTGAGAATGCATTCGACCCAAAAGGTTAAAGGCAGATGGGCTTGAAAACGCATACATTGAGCCACATTAAGTATGTGGTAATGTTTGCGTTTAGCGATACCATTCTGATGATTTGTATCAACGCAAGTGAGTTCATGGAGATTGTCATTTTCTTGAAAAAGAGTTTGAGTAGGGCCGATAGTAAATTTAGTGCCATTATTAGAATGAAAATGTTTTATTGTAGTGTTAAATTGGGTGTGTACCATATTGAAAAATATTTATAGTTTTGACAAGGTTTTAGATTTAAAATGCATTAAGTAAACCCAAATAGAATGAGTAAATTCATCAACAATAGTTAGAAAATAAGGAGCTCCATAGGTGGAGAGAGTGTGATAATCTCCCCAAATATCACAATATATCCATTCAAAAGGTAAAGTGCTTTTAGTAACTGAAAGTTGAAAAGAAAATCTGAAATGTTTTCCTTGTAAAAAAACAGTACAAGGTTTATTTTGATGCAAAATAGAAATAAATTTAGGCAAAACAGAGAAAGTTGGATAGCCAAGTCTACAGTGCCAAATGTGCACAGAGGTAGATGAATAGGCAGTTAAGGCATGTGGTGATTCGGTCTGGAGGTAGTATAGGCCATTGGATGCCTCACCTACTCCAATCACCTTCTTCGGTGAGGGGTCCTGAAAGATACAGAAAGTAGGAAAAAATCATAGCACGGTTTAAAGTTTTGTTTAGTTTGGAGACAGATAAATGATTAAATTGAAATGTCAGAATGTGCAAAACATCATATAATATAATGCTAGAAGTAAAAGAAATGGTTCTAACATGTGAAATAGAATGAAAAGCACCTAATGGTAAGCAAACAAGTAAGGACTTGATGTTTGGAGAATAAGAAGTAAAAAATGATAAGTGCGGAGTCATATGATCCGATTCCTCACTGCCATTAATCGAAGTATGAAAATTGGCGTAAGTGAAAATTCATTACCAACATAATTAGTAGAGGCTGGAGTAATTAAATCTTAGATTTGGCGTAGTTCATCAGGGTTGAGATTATTACTAGAAGATGGCTGCTGTGAAAAAAAAGCACATGTACTAGTGTGAGGAGCCCCAAAGTGGTATGGCATACTGGTCTGAGCCTTCTGTAATGGCCCGAATGGCAATCAACCAGGGAAAAACAAGCCAATTGGATTGGCTAACAGAAGGATTGGATAGTAGGCCTGAGGTTGGATTGAGGGACTGGGCTAAAGCCTATGTGAGCAGTGCCATGATGTACTGGTGGACCTGCATATGGAGTTGGATAATGGGTTGATTGCTAACTCCCAAATATAAGTGCAGGAGAAGCAGCATTGGAATGGTGCTAAGAATTAGAAGAGTATTTGCCATGATTTTTTTTGCCATTGTGAGTATTTGTTCATTTGGACCAACCTAGGGGAAAACCAATTCAGCGATAACATTGAGTCTTTGAGTGACCCGATTGGCCACAGTGATCGCAACGAGAGATTGTAGGTGTGGTGGTTTGTGATGTTGGCATGCGTAAAAGAGGTGCATTTGAGCAAGTAGCTGCCATGGTAGAAGCATCAAGAGTTATGAAAGACATGGAGAGTAAGCGTTGGCTTACGTCTTGTAAGCGAAGGGTGGGAAGAGCTTCCATGGTGAGATTGTTGCTGCCAAGTTGGGAATAGGTGTCATTCAATCCCATAAGGAATTGAAACACATGTTCTGTAGAAACAATTGCATTAAGAGTGGAAAGCGCACCACAATTACACGTGGGAATGGGTTGTGTCAAATCAAGTTCATCGGTGATTGCTTTGAAAGCATTGTAATAGGCAGTGATGGATTGAGATTCTCAGTGGAGAGTGGAAAGTGAGCGTTTGAGGCAGAAGAGAGTCGAGTTATTGCTTCGTGCAAATCAAGCCTTAAATTCAAGCTAACAATCTCGGGGTGTTTTGCAATAGACGAGACTCGTGGAAAGTGGTTTCTCAGCACTGTTTAAAATCTATCCAGTCACCATATCAGCACAATGATGCCAAAGAGCGACAGATTCGGGATCAGTCCATTGAGATAATGAAACCCAACTTGTGTTTGGCGTTAAGAGCCATTTTCATAGCACGATGCCATGAAGAGTAGTTGTCTCCATCGAGGAGATGATCAACCAAAGAAAACCGTGGTTGATTAGAAAGATGAAGATAATATGGAGAAGCCATATCTTTGACAAGGTTTTGAAAAGAGGAGCCAGAATTAGTAGTATTAGAAACTACAGTGGCTTCTATTTCATTATTGACTGCCACGATACAAAAAGGCTTGCTGTAATATGTGAAGAAAGGAAAAGAAAAGAAGAATTAATGTTATAGAAGAGAGAGAATATAGACCAGTGGGTCTGCTGTGCGAGGAGAAAAATATATATATATATATATGGTTTAAAGAAAGAAATATCATAGACTGAATGATGGCAGAATGTGGGGTTTCGATGGCTGAACTCTAGACAGTGGAGGTGCAAAAAGTTGCTGCCGTGGGAGAAGAAATTTGCAAGTCTCAAAGGACCTTGCTCTAATACCATAATAAGAAGGACTGAAGAAGAAGAATTGCTATATATATATATATTACAATGACTGCATAGTCTTTATATACCAAAAGAAAAAAAAAAAAAAAGAAAAATGACTATCCAAATATAGCTAATCTATCCTACAATTAAGCAGCAAAATAAAAGTAATTGATTTACAATAAACTAACTATCCAAATATAACTAATCTATCCTACAATTAAGCAGCATAATAAAGGTAATGATTTACAATCTTTGATTTGGGATATTTATAGAATATTTACAATTTAATTATGTTTATGCATAGCCTATAATTTTTACATGCCTGATCAATTCATCTAGAAAATAGAGCTCAAATATTGGGAAGAGTTTTTCCAACAAGCAACTGGTGGTACTACTTTATATCCTCATTCCTCCTCTCCATTTGCGGTGTCCATTTGTGGTCTTTGAATTGTCTAGTCCCTATACAGGAGCTTGATCAGTTGCCAATAAACAAGTAAGAATTGCCTCAACAAAAATTGATGGAACTAAGCAAGCAGGTTAGCTATTGCTTGCACTGCTGCAAATCACGCTCCATAATGACAATTGGGTTGGAAATCATCAAGACCGAAAACCAGATTACCGCAACCGTGAACCAAGTAATGCCCATGGTAGATTTAATCACCACTAATTTTTACAAGAACATTACTAATCAATAAAGTGATTAATACAATTCCAGTCCTTAACAATGATATCACAACAATAGAAGCTTGACACAAGCTTAGTGACTAAATGACAATCATTAGATACTCAAGATATTCTTGACAATCCCAGTTGGGGATCCTGGAGCTGTTATAAGAAGCCCTTAAGCAATTGCTAACTTCCTACTGTGATAACTGATAAGCTAACGCACTCTCGTGTTCATAAAAGTTCTGTAACACTGAAGCAATTAGTGGTTGATATCCCGCATGTTTAAACCTACCCATCATCTCAGCTAAAATTTGAAAAACTTCCTCCCACCAGTGGTGTTATGTATCACCAGAAACAAATTCATGAACTGCGATATCAACCTCGATTGAGCTGCTTCCTGGACTCTTCTGAACATTTATATTTCCATCATCATCCTAGCATTCACAACTTTGTCCCATTTCTTGGTCTGGGATGAGGTTCCAGTTCAAGAAGATTCATTGTAGCCTTGTTTGCTAATTGAACATTCTTGTGAATTCTGCCAGCTCCGAGAAGAGCTCTCCAGACAATTGCATCTGGTGTGAACGGCATATTTTTAATAAGTTCTTTAGCCTCTCGAAGCTGCCCTGCTCGGGTCAATATGTCAACCATGCATCCATAATGTTCAAGTTTGGGACTAATGCCATAAACATAACTCATGGACTTGAAGTATGTCCAACCCTTGTCAACCAAACCAACGCGGCTGCATGCAGTCAAGACCCCAATAAAGGTAATGTCATTGGGTTTGATTTGTTTGGATATCATCTTGGAGAAATGATCAAGAGCTAACTCACCAAGTCCATGGTTTGCAAGTCCCATGATCATGGCACTCCAAGCAAACACATCTTTTTTATTCAACCGACTGAAAACTCTCATTGAATTATCCATGTCTCCGCACTTTGCATACATATCCACAAGAGCAGTCCCAACCTTGATATCTATTTCGACTCTATTTCTCTGAATGTACCCATGAACCATCTTGGCCATTACTAAAGATCCCACATTTCCACATGCCAACAATACACTAACCAAGGTGATCTTATCAGGCACTACATTTCCCAACTGCATCTCACGAAAGAGCCTCAAGGCCGTATTAGATTGCTTGTACTTGGAGTTGGCCACAGTCACTAAAGTCCAGGAATCTGTCGCAGTTTCACAAGTTCTTTCAGATAAATTCTTTTTCCCCAATTCACCAATTGAAGCATACGCGTGAATTATTGTATTCCAAGACACCAAGTCTCTCTCAGGCATTTTATCAAACAACTCTTGTGCTAAACTTATTTCCCCAACATTAACGTACTCAGCCAACAGAACATTGTGAGAAACAATATCGGGGTTACTTATTTCATTAAAAATTTTCCTTCCAATATCTATGAAACCACATTTAGCGTACATTTCGATAAGAGCCGTTTGGACAAACAAATCAGAACCAAACCCATGTTTGAACACCTTTGTATGTATAATTCTACCATTTAAATTATCAATTGCCCTCCCACATGCTTGAAGAACAAGAGAGAAGGTAAAACTATCAATAAAAACACCTTCTTGAAGGTGCATTTGGACAAAAAGTGACAAAGACTGATGAGGATTTTGGGAATTCAGGTAAGACCTGATCATGGTGTTCCAAATGAAAGTATCAGGAGATAGAGTTGCACCAAAGACGGACCAGGCATAAGTAAAATCGTTGGGTGACGAACAAGAGAAAACTCGAGCCAAGAACTTGGAGAGAATGAAATTGTTGCAGTCTAGTGAGTTTTTGATAGTGAATGAATGGATTTGAAGGAGGTGAACAAGCTTTGTTGAGCCTTGGATAAGAGACATGACCTTCTGTTCTATGGTTCTCGTGGGAGAGTTGATGAGTACAGACCACAGTCCCATGGCTTGCGGCACTGTGTCATGAACTTTGAGCAGTAAAGAGTCTCTCCTTCCCCATTTTTTTTTTTTTTTATCTCAAATGAAAACTCTTGGATTACGCTCTCTTGCGAGCGCTCCCACTAACTTTGCCCTAGGCTAACATGAGGAAAGTAAATCGCGAGATATGCAACGCAACAATCAGGAATAGAACCCGCATCATGTCACTGGGAGTACCAACGAAAGACAAGGCCTATCCTTTACCACTGTGCCATGTGCCCTGGGGCTTCTCAAATGAAAACTCTTGATAATACATGGAGTTGAACTTTCAATCGTGCAAGTGAATTTTGGGCAGGGGGTGGTGATTCGGGCACGTCTCAGATTTATAATTTTGTCTATTCACATTAAGAATTTTTGGATGATAAAAAAATTCTGAAAAAAATAAAAAAATATTAAAGAGTTTTAAAAATTATTTACTTTTTATATTATTAAACCTGTAACTTACCTCATTTTATTTTATTTTATCTCATTTTTTATCACTTTAAACGCACTCTAAATTTTATTTTAAAATTTAATGAACATACAAAATAATTTTTATTTGATAGTTAAGCAGGAGAAGGGGGAACACCTCGGGTTTTAAACCTAGGTGGTAAGAAGGCTTGAGGAGGGTTTCAGCCACTTGAGCCAACAGCCATGCTCTACAAAATAATTAATTTATGGTCTAATTAAGTTGAATTCATGTTAACTCTTGTCCATTTCAATTTCAGTAATTTGTGTTGCAGGTCATGTTATCAAAAATGTCAAACATTGTCAAACCTAATTTTGGACTTCAAAAAAAGGTAAAAAAATGAATTTCAAGTTAAATAGTGGCATAAATCATATTGCATTTTTTCCTTTTTCGGCCACAAAGGACAATGTTTTAAAACTCAAATCGGATCAGTCGGTTCAACCGGGAACCGGTCTAAGAAATGATCCGGTTAACCAGTAAAACCCAATTGGACGTTGAACCAGCCTAAAATTGGTGAACCGATGCCGGTTTTGCCGTTTGAACTGGGAATTTTTTTTTAAATTTTTTTGAATGGTAAAGTAAATAAACTAATATACACTAACCTAGAATCGAACCTAGGTTTATTTTGTGGTAAAGTACTACTATCCCACTATGCCACTGATGTTTATTGTTTCTTATTTTTGTTTGATTTTACCTATATAATATATTAGTTTTAAATGATTTTATTTTATAACACATTTTGTTGACACTTTTTATTAGTAAAACAAAATAGAGTAAAGAATATATGAAAAAAATATAAGTTTTTAAAATTATTATATAATTCTAACATATTTTTATATTTTATTTATATATTTAAATATATTTATGATATCAAGATTCAACTCCGATTCAATTCCGATTTAACTGACGGTTGAACCACTGACTCATAACCTGATCGCTTTTCCGGTCCGATGAACAGTCCGGTTTTTTAAACATTAACAAAGGTTACATAAATATCATATGTAGTATGATACTTATATTGGGCTCTTTCAATTTAAAGAGTTGCAACCAAAAAAAAAAAATTATTTTTAGATTCATTCGTTTTATTTTTTTAACCAAATTCAAGTGAACATCCAATAAAATTGAGTTTGAATAGTTCAATATTTTATATTATATTCATTGATATTAGTTTATTAAATCGAACTCTTGTCAGATTTAATACTAAAATAATTTTATAAGCGTGATTGAGATTCAATTTTTTATATTTTAAATTGAATTCGAGTAATTTTATAATTGAATCGAATTCAAACAAGTCTCAATTAACTTAATTTATTTTACAATCCTATTTTCACAATATAGAATTTTATGAGAATGAGGAGGACGGCACATGATTATGTAAAATGTGAATAGCTTTGATAATTGAAGCACTTTATATGATTGAACAACTTTGTCCCCAATTTACTATTGAAATTCAATGATATTTGAAAATCAGGTCTTACATAATAGGTAAGCTGCAAATGAACTAACCGTTCAACAAATTATTTGTGAGCAAATTATTCAAAAACTCATTACTCTCGTTTGATAAAGTAAATAAACAAATTTGAACATATTTTAAAACTCAATAAATAAACAAGTCAGACTCAAGTAAAGATAAGATTAGTTTGATAAAACTCAAGAAGAAGCTCACTTATTATTTATAATCATAATAATTTATACCTTATAACGTATTTATTAAACTGCTTGTGAAAATAAATACAAAAATATTTAAGGTTTTAAATCAATTAACCAACCATTGTTTAAATAATTATCAAAATTGAGTAATATAATTTAAATAAAAATTATATTGAGCCCAATAAAATAAATATAACACAAAATATGTACAATACAAACATCGAGTCATCACATATAATTTAAAAAATGGTGCACTTTACTCCTTCAAGAAGACCACGGATGTTGTGAGTGCGGCGCATTTGCATTGTAAAGAAGTACATCGGTTGTATGGCCTACTCCACTTTATTGTCTGTAATTAAGATACACCTTTCATGGGGCACTGCTAGCACTGTTTATGGAAATTAAATAGTGCCCAAACGAAATTCCATACAACTTATATTATCCTTAGACTGATCCTTAGACTGATGGACAAACTATGGAAGTCAATAGGTCACTAGTTAATTTTTTGCGGATCTTGGTGAGAGCCATGGTAAAAGTTGGGATTGCACTCATTGCTTAGGTAAATTTTCTTTCAACAATTCAGTGAACCATGGTACTGTTTTTTTCCCCATTTGAAATTGTGTATTGCCTTATTCTTCATTCTCCGATTGACTTAGCTGTTTTTATTGACCTTAGGAGAATTCGTGGGAATATTGAAGATTCTATTCAAAATATTCGGCAGATATAACAATTTATCAAACAAGCACTAGAGGAATCTATTGTTAAGTGCAAAGAAAAAGTTGATCACAAGAAACGTTTGGTGGAGTTTGAATTGGATGATCACATCTGGACAATTCTCACCAACGATTGCTTTTCTACTGGTGATTACAACAAATTTGCAGCAAGAAAATTTCGGTCAGTTGAGATCGTTGAGAAAATTAAACCTAATGATTATCATTTGAAATTACATAGTCATGTTTGCACATTTGATGTTTTCCTTATTCCATTTCCCAGAGATAATTCTAATGATGAGCTAAATTCAAGAGAAGATGACGCAGCCATAATTGCACTTGATTACATGCGAGGGGGATTGCCACAATAGAAAATTTGGCTAAATTTGAGAAGTCATCTCTTTAATTGCATGGAACTTACCGTCTAAGTTAAGCACTGTTTTATCAACACTGATAATTTTACCATGACTTAAGTTGGATTTTAGGCAAATTACATTATTTAGATCCTGAAACCAAAAAATTCATTTTTTCTACTTTAAAAAATATTTAAACTTGTAATAATTTTCCATGGAAATATCCATTTTCAGTATCGTTTTTTCTGGCATACTTCTTTTGTATTCTAGTATCCAAATTTGGCCTTAATTAAAATTTTATATTTTTTTCCTAATTTCTTAACTATTTCCCCTCTTGATTAGGATTTTAGTATTCAATGATTTTTCTATTTATACCAGTATGCTTAAAGATTAGACAATTGATTTTGAATTAAAAAATTTACTATTAGAGAGTATTTATCTTGTGATATTTCTTTAAAATTTCTTAAAATCAACAAAATTAACACTATCTATCTCTTTCCATAGGAGTTAATTAATTTATACTCTTCCATTAATAAGCCTTTTAGCGAAGTCTAGGATAGGCTCCTTAATTTCCTGCGATGTTCAACCATAAGCCTTAATTTCCTTATCACTTAGTTTCCTGCAAAGTTGTTTAATTGTTCAGAGTGGCCCCACTGTAATTGTGTTCTTATGAATTTACACTCTGAAAGAATTATATACAAAGATCCAGAGTTTGGGTTGTTCTAGAAATATCCACAGGGAATGTACAGCAAACCCATCCAAACTACCCAGCCAACACCTCACGTCAGTGTACAAAGAGTAGTGAGTTTGATTAAATTAATGGTCTAAATTAACTTAGCTATACCAATTATGAATTCAACTACCACTTTCTATCAATTGATGGTTGATTAATAGCAGGGGGAGCGTATTATTAAGTAGACATGACTTGTGTGGTGGCGAATAACTTTATGGATTCCCATTAGGGTCTAGACAGATCTGGACTCCTCATCCTTTATCTCAACGATAACGCAAAACCATACTGGCATTGCAGCTAGAACCTTCAAAGTGGCACCTTTTTTTACAGCATGCATATTCCATTTTTCTTTTTTCTTTCTTTTTTCCTTTTTTTTTTTTTTAATGTATGATCCTTTCTCCCGAAATAGAATCTTTCATAGCTCATGTAACAAACCCCCCCCCCCCCCCCCCCCCCACAAAAAAAATTCCCCACCCACACACACACAGAGAAGGTCAAAAAATGCATATAAAAGGAACCATATAACCTAAATGTACGTACCAAACACAATCTACACATATAGCCCTTCAAAGCTAGCTCCTCTTTCCCTCATCTTTTCCCCTCTCATCCCAACCTCAACACTCACGAGCAGACTGAGATTCAAAAATGGACAAAAATGAGAAACAGAAGGTTCAAACGACTAGCCATCAGTTTCTTAGGAAGACTTTGCCGTTTATCATTCCCGTCTCTGTTTTATCGTTCCTTCTCACTTACATCTCAGTCATCATCGAGTACTACTATTACAATTTTCACTTCCTCTCCGCATTGCTTTTTCCGCTACTTAACCAGGTGTCAGAGAGAAAGTATATGTTCCTTATTTGCAATGGAATTGTTGCTCTTCTCGCCAAAAGCTTGCGCTTTAGTAGTTCTGATCTTATTGATGAGTTGGCAGAGGCGAATGAAGGGGGTCTGAAGACAGCAGTGTCCGATCTAGAGGCCATGGGATCGCAGGAGAAGAATGTTGCTTGCATGGAAGAAGAAGTGGAAGAAGACGAAGAAGAAGAAGAAGAAGAAGGAGAAGAAGAAGAAAGAGATTGTCCCGCTCTCATCACAGGAACTGAAGATGACCAAGATGATGATGAAAAACTAGAAGAAAGTGGGTCTTTGATTCCCCCAACATCAGCAGAAGATGAAGTGAATATGAATCCAGAAGAATTGAACAGAAAATTTGATGAGTTCATAAGGAAGATGAAGGAAGAAATCAGGATTGAAGCTCAGCAACAACTAATCACCGTGTAATATATATTAATTGCACATCCTTTTCTGCCTGACATATATATATTATTAATATATATTAGATAATTAGTAGTAGGGTTTGGGTAATAGTTAAATAATTAATAGTAGAGTTTGGATAAACTTATAAAAATAAAGTTTGTCTTTTATTCTATTTCTACTTTATAACCTTATAAATAAAGTTGCTATTTCACTGTATTATACATATTTAATTTACATATAATATATAATTTTTCTAATTTTTCCATTCATTTTTTTCTTTTAACAAGCTATTAGAGCTTTGGTGATTTTAATGTTTTTTAGCACTTACTAGAAACAACTTGTCTCGCTTTGGTGATTTTAATTTTTTTTTTTTTTAACACTTACTAGAAACAGCCTGCCTGGGACCACGTTTGGGAATCTGATCTCTAATCAAATTGTTCCCGTAAGTGATGTTGGGGTTTCTTTAAATTGCTCAGGATTAACCCTTTGAATGATTACACCTAAAGTGCTTAGCAATGTTGATTGATCTCATAACAGAGCATAACTTCTGAATATTTCCACTAGCATAAATTCTGAATTAATACCAGTAATTTTGTTTCTTTAACACCTTTTGATCATATTCATTCTGATGTATTTCCTCAATGTTACGATGAGAGGTTCAAAATATTTTGTGATTTTTGTGGATAATTTTTCTCGTTATACCTGGATATATTTGTTACATAATCGTTTACAATTACCTCAAATTTATTCTGAATTTGCAAAAATGATTCAAACCCAATTCTCTCAACCAATTAAAATTTTTGATCTAACAATGCCATAGAATATAAAGATTCTAGCTTCCTTCAATTCCCAAACACACAAGGCAGTATTCCTCATCGCTCTTGTCCTGACACCTCTCAGCAAAATGGTCGAGCTGAATATAAACATCGTCACGTTCTTGTTACTGTTTGTACCCTCCTTATATCTTCATCTTGTTCCAAACAATTCTAGGGTGAAGCCACTCTTATTATATCTTCATATTATCCCAAATGATTCTGGGGTAAAGCCACTCTCACTACCATCTATGCTATTAATCGTGTCCCTTCTCCTTTTTTTGGGTATTATCTCTCCCTATGAAAAGTTTTATGGTCATTCCCTAACCTATGTTGATCTTCGAGTCTTTGGGTGTGCTTGTTTATTTTATTAAAACCTCATGAACATTTTAAACTTGAACCTTGTTCATGTCTATGTTGCTTCTTAGGCTATGGTGTTGAACATAAGGGTTATTGATGTTGGGATCCTCTCTTTAAGCATCACTGCATCTCTCGTCATGTCATTTTTTGAGAACATAAAATGTTCTCATCCATATCTTCTTTTTAATTTTCTTCGTCTTCCACAAATTTTTTTATCGACGCCTCTGTGGCTTTATTCGTTGATGCTGATGACAGTGATGATGACTTGCATAAGCTCCCTGTTCCCGATCATCCTGAACCTTCTGCTCCAGTTGTTGATCCTGCACTAGAAACTTATTTTCTTGACTCTATTGAGCATAATTTGCCTCCTGATTTACCACCTTGAGTTTGAGGCGAGATGTTAATGTATATCTATAATTCTCAGATAACTAAAAGTAGATTTGGGTTCGTTACCTTATAGCGTGTAATCAAAGTTACGTTTATGACCTCTAGGCGTGTAAGTAGAGTTGGATTTGTGATCTTACGGCATGTAATCGAAGCTACGTTAGTGACCTCTCAGGGCATGTAACCAGAACTAAGTTTGTGATCTTCGGATGTGTAACAAGAGCTATGTTTATGGCCTTTAGGCGTGTAACCTACGCGAAGTGAAAGGGTGTGTTGACTGCTTTCCAGTTCTTAGTCTCCAAACTCAAGTTAGTCTCTAATTTTTCACCTTGAGTTTGAGAAGGGATGTTAATGTATATCAGATAACTAGTAGTAGAATTTTAGTAAACTTACAAAAGTAGAGTTTGTCTTTTATTCTATTTCTGCTTTATAATCTTATAAATAAGATTGTTACTTCATTGTATTATACATATTTAATTTATATATAATATATAATTTTCTCAACTTTTCCATTTATTCTTTTCTCTTAACATATATTAACTTTGAGCCATCACTATATATCATTTAATTAATATGGCCATGAACTCTAATAGTGTAATGTTTCAACTTCTTTAGTCCTTGTCTGTGTAAATTGTGGGGCTTTGTTCTCTCCCCTACCTTAGTTCTTTAGACCAAATTTATGAGTAAGTACTCAAAACTATAGCGTACATCTCTATATGTAAATTTTCGTGTTCTTCAATTTTATGAACAGATTGAAAGGATAGTTGGTCTAAGGTTGGTTTGCTGATTCATGCACCAATGGTTGTAAAAAATGTTTAGACATCATGTGTCCCAATTTTAGTGTCGCATTCACGTCCTAACATAAAAACCACACACTATAATGAAACCGTTCATTTTCAATGATTAAAGCAGTAGAAAGTAAAAAAGAAAAATTGTCGAAAAATAGTATTTTTCCAGGTTAGGCAATCATCATTAGCTGTTGAATTTGAACTCCTAAAAAGAAGACAATCTTTCACGATTATGGCTGTTAAAAATAATGTACGATTACGAGGCGTTAAAAATAATGAGCTTGATTTTTACAATTATGACCGTTGAAAGATGTCTCTTTTCAACAATTATGGTTGTCAATACTGACATTTATTTAGTGATTTTTTTTAACGACCAATTTTTGTTATGGATTTTGTTACATTTGTTTTTTACAAATAAGGTTGTTGATAATGTTTCTTTTTTTTTTTTTCTTCTATGATAGTAATTATTGAAAAATTTATTTCATTTTTTAGAAAAATTTCAATTTCACAAGATGACCGCTCAAATTTTACATTCAAGTTTAATGGTCTTCAACTGTAAAAAAAAAAAAAAAAAAAAATGTATGCTTGATTTTAAAAATATTCTAATTATAATATAAAAAAATTCATATTTTTTTGAATTGATCGATTGCAATATTTTACCATTTTTATACAAGTTAATAAATTTAAATATTTCAAACTTTTGAAAAAAATACTAAGCTTCAGAACCTTTTTTTTGGGTAGTTACTAAGCTTAAAAACCTAGCTAGTTAAGTTTAAAAAAATGTAATAAACACATTCATCTTAAATTATAAGTTAAAATTACATAGTCTATTTTTGTACCATTTGCAAATTTGTTCCAAAATAACAAAATAGTTTGTCTTGGCGAAACTAGTGAGCATATAATGGATTGGATTGATCATCTAAAGTTTTAGATGGGGCGGAGGTAGAGCCATCAAAGTATCCCACCAAGTCGTAACAGACCGTGAGAGATTCGAGTTGGCACTACTAGTAATGGTTTTAGGGACTGCTAAGAAAGGTAGCGGTCGCTATAATTTCTTAGAGACTGCTAGATAAGGATTACAAATGTGTCGTCGTTAAAAACTATTAGCGACTGTCGTGGTGGTTGCCATAATATTAGCGATCCAAGTGGCAACCGTCAGCGAATTTACTCTGGAAATATTAGCAACCACTTAAATGATTATTAGCGATCGTACTCTCCGCGTAGTCCATGCCAATCCTTGCCATGTGGCGGGAAGGCAGTAGCGACAGTATGGTGCCTATTAGTGACTGTCATTAGCGGCCGCAAAAGACAATTAATTTTTTATTTTTCATTAATAATTATTTTTTATTTTTTACATTTAATATTATTTTCATTAGTGGTCACAATGAGCTTTTATTTTAAAAAAAATTTATTATTTTTTAAAATATTTTAATTACTTTTTGTAAATTTTTTAAATTCATTTACTATTTTATATTATTTATTTTAAAATATTAATTTCTAAATTAATTTTTTATTATAATTTAAATTGCACCTGTATTACATGCACATGTAGTAGAAATTTTTTTAAATAAAATAAAAGAAAAATGTTCATCCATATATAAAAAATAGTACGAAATTTAATTACAAAATTTGTTATATACAAATATATACAAAAGGAAAAAACAAACAATTAATTTACAAAATACGAAACATAAAATACAAAAATAGAAAATACGTCAATCAGATGAAAATCACTTCAATCCAGTCTAGGAGGTCCAGCTGCCATCATTTAGGTCCTACAATAAAATAATAAGTGAATGAGAATGTAACAACAAAATAAAAACAAATTTATAAATTTTAATTAGCTATAAATATGAAAATTAATATTTCTAACATGAGGAGAGGGAGGATAGCTTTGACTCTAAGATAAGTGTCTCTCCATCTTAGCCACCATCTTGGCCCGAAGTGACGCCTCTCGCGCATACATCTCCGCACGAAGGTTCTAGAGCAAGTCCTCGTCGCAGCATTTAGCTTGGGAGGAGCTAGCTGCGACTGCATCTACTCGTGTGATGAACTAACGTGGAATACCTGTGCCTCGTGTGAGCTTGTATACGTGGCTATCACGTTTGACAATAAAGTGGAATATCTCATCCTTTCTCGCCTCAGACTCCCTCTCATCTGCCAACAGCTCAGTCAGACGCGCCTTAAACTGAGCTTAAGGGAAATAAGACAAGATGGATAAGAAAGATAAGTAACTAAATCACATAAAGAAAATCTTAATATGCTCAGTGGCCAAAATAAAACCTTAATTTGTATGGCCCAAATCTCCACAGAATTATCATTGCGGGTTGCTAACTAGATGGCCATCTGATTAGCCCTCTAGCCGCGCTCCTGCAACTATTAAATAGTAAATTATATTTTAATAGTTTATTGTAGGAAATGATAAAAAAACAAAATTTTTACGTGATAGAGTAACATTTTACCTCGTAGCAGACCTACGTAAAGTGTCGAGTCCCCTCCTTGTGGCTTAGGCTTTGCATTCCTCTGCTCCGAGGGTTTCTCTTGGCCACCTCTTATTTTTTTTTCTTATCAATTAGTTTTTGTAAGCTAAGCTTTATAACTTAAAAACTTAAGGAAAAAAAATTCAGATCATAATCTACTTACTCACGCCTCCTCGCTTGACTAATAACTGACGAGCGTCACCTACTGATGGGAGAGGACGCCCAACAAGACCTGCTAAAGGATGTTAGGGTCAATCTCATGGCCCTTCCAATGGCCAGACTTGATTTTATTCTTATGGTCTTTCTATATCATTTGGCACTCGAAATAGCAAACGTCGCAAAAATCTGGAGGAACCTCCATTACATTAGTTTAAAAAGGACAAATTACAAAATATTGCTTAATATGTGTTGCAACATATACATCACATACGATATAAAGCAAACTATAATATATGAAAATATATTAAGAAATCTACACCTTAGCCCAGAGGCCTTCGGATGCGTCGGGTGGGAATGTGTCCCAATCGAGGGTGGTCAGTGGAAATCTAACTAGATTCCAGACTATGTGTCGATTTGGGAGATGAGGGACCGTCCGACCTTCCCGACCAGGCGGGGCATGTCATCAAACTACACAATCATCCACTGTGACCTACAATTCCACTACAAAATGCCTTCAAAAGCCTTCTACCAGACTTGGAAGGCTTGCTTAAACTGGGAGAATCTGTTGCATAAAAAATATTAAATTTAATGAGTCAAAATAAAAAATTTTAACAACTAAAAATGTCTTAAATTAATAATTTATACTTGGCACTATGTGGTTAGACATTGAAGGTGTCTGATTGTATGCCGAAGGATGCACCGGTGTGGATGGTGATGGCTGGTGTAGATGGTATCTGTCGAGCTGCTACTTGCACAAGATAGGCCAATATGCTCAGCCATCGTCCGAGGACCAAATTTCCTCTTATAGCGTCCAAACATGTCAACGTACATGTTCACAAGATAGATTTATTATAATTTCAAACAAAATAAATATTTAAAATAAGCTTTGTTTGGATAAAAAAATGCACAATCCTTCATTAGTCATGTGAGTCAATGGTATCTCCTTCGACGGTGTCCCTAACCTAATTAACATCTTCTTCACGTTGGACGATTGCAGCAATATTTGGCTCATCGTATTCGATTTGATATACCCATTTCTTGACATTTTAACTGCAATTTGCCAGTTAGGATTGGCTAGATCTCTGACATACTAAACTTACTCTACCATCGATGCTAGTATGTAGGGTTCATGTTATATACACACATCCCAGTATAACAAATTGTTAAAGTTTGCCAAAGTAAATTGGTATTTATCAGTTTTAATGCCACAGATTAGATCGGTCTAATCACAAATGAACAATAGAAATCTCAACTCACAATTATATATGGCTTCAGCAATATCATTTAAGTGCCCATAGTAGTAACTAGCATCGACAAATGAACAACCGATGCCACTATTTTGTGTAGCTTGCCTATCATTTACTTGCTTAATGCAAAATAAAAACCCATCAATGTCGCAAGTTATGTAACATTGGGCCTTCGTATAGGAACCAATAGATAACTAGTTCATTTCATTGGTCAAAGTAGGATAGCCGGTGCTTTATAAATTACAAACCTACATAGTTCACATATTAAGTGATGTGCCTAGGTTGTGTGGAGATTAAATGGTATATGTTTTAGGTAAAGAGGGATTGAAATGGTGAAACGGAATTAAATCATATATGAAGGAAACTAACAGCCCTTGTTTGATCAGATAACTCACCACAAACAAGAAATGTTAGGTTGATTCGCCACACTCTTAGAAAAAGAGAGAGAAGAGTGATAAGAATCTAATAAGTTCGCCACCAAACAAATATGAAATTTGCTTAGATAAGAACAAGGGTAGAGAAATGCAAAGTATTCATAAGAAATCCAAAATTCATGATCTGATGTTTTTTTCCCAGCACACTCTATCTATTCATATCTTGGAACATCCCCCCAAGAATAGGAAAAGCCAATAGACACTAATAACTCCACTTCATGCTATTAACTCTATTACATGTACCAAGACTCATTAAAACAATATTAAATGCAAAACAGAAATAAATTTTGGTGAAAAGACTCAAAAACAGCAATAAATATAAATTAATTCCATGTAGGAAAGGCAAAAGACTAAAATGGGCTTGTATAAGTCTTAATAGCTCCCTTGGGCCTCAAGGTTTGAATCATAAGCCCAAACCCATTCCAAGGATCCAAATCACGTGCCAAACTCCAATTGAAGACAATTAAATACCTTCGGCCCAATTCCATTCAGATTGCAAGTGTTAAAGTCCAAAGAAGCTTCAATGGCTCCAATTTTACTTGTTAAGGCCCTTTGGAGTTGTGTGGTCCTCGCCCTGGTCATTGGTCCATCCGAAATCAATTGCATGCCAAGTTCATCTTCATGAGCTGGAATATGACTCCAATGATGCATATCATCACTCCCGGGCTGGAAATGATTTGTCCTCAAATCAGAATCTTCGAGGTCCTCTAAATAAGGAGATAAGTCCTTCACATTAAATGTAGCTGAAACATTATAGTCCCCAGGAAGATCAATTTTGTAGGCATTATCATTCGCCTTCTCTATAACACGAAAAGGCCCATCAACCCTTGGCATCAACTTGGACTTTCATTTGCTAGGGAATCTGCTCTTACTAAGGTGTACCTAAACAAGATCACCAATTTCAAATCTGACCAATTTCCGCCCTTTGTTAGCATGCTTAGCATATTTCGCTGTTTTTCTCCTCAATGTGTGCACGAATTTGCTCATGAAGTTTTTTCATCAACTCAACCTTCTTAATCCCATCCATAGAAGTCCGCTCATCAATTGGAATAGGAACAAGATCAATAGGAGCACTAGGATTAAAGCCATACACCACCTCAAATGGCAAAAACTTTGTAGCCCCATGCACACTACAATTATATGCAAACTCCACAATAGGCAAACAAGAATCCCAAGTCTTCAAATTCTTATTTATAACACCCCGTAGTAAAGAAGATAGAGTTCGATTTACTACCTCAGTTTGTCCATCAGTTTGTGGGTGGCAAGCAATACTGAAAAGGAGTTTCATTCCAAGCTTCTTCCAAAGAGTCCTCCAAAAGTAGCTTAGGAATTTTGTATCACGATCAGAGACGATGCTTTTAGGAACTCTATGCAAATGTACAATCTCTTTAAAAAACAAATCAGCAACATTAGTAGCATCATCAGTTTTGTGGCAAGGAATAAAATAGGACATTTTAGAGAACTGGTCCACCACAACCATCATCGAGTCCTTTCCTCGCTATGTTCTAGGCAATCCAAGTACAAAATCCATGCTAATATCCGTCCATGGCTGCTCCAGAATAGGTAAAGGTATATAAAGCCCATATGCATTCTCTTTACCTTTAGCTTTCTTGCAAATGCCGCATCTTTCAACCACCTTGTGAACATCCCGTAACATTCTAGGCCAAAAGAAGTGCTCTTTCAATAGTTCATAAGTCTTCTTCTCTCCAAAATGACCACTAAGACCACCACCATGAGCCTCACGGGTAAGTAATTCTCGTAAAGAACCTGAAGGAGTACACATTTTGCCTATCTTGAATAAGTAGCCATCATGCATAAAGAACCCATCGCAAGCTCCCTTAGCACAATTGGACACCACACTAGCAAAGTAGGGGTTAATAGCATATTGCTCCTTTATTTGTTCGAAACCCAAAAATTTTGGATTCAACATGGAAATCAAGGCATACCTTCTTGAAAAAGCATCGGCAACAACATTAACTTGCCCCTTCTTATACTTGATGACATATGGAAATGATTCCAAGAACTCCACCCATTTAGCATGTCTTTTATTCAGCTTACCTTGCCCCTTGAGATGCTTCAAAGATTCATGATCCGTGTGAATAATAAACTCCTTAGGTAGTAAATAGTGCTGCCATACCTATAGACCTTGGATCAAGGCATAAAACTCCTTGTCATAAATGGAGTAGTTCAAACGTGCCCCATTCAACTTCTCACTAAAGTATGCAATTGGCCGCTTCTCTTGCATTAAAATGGCTCCAACACCAACCCCAGAAGCGTCACACTCTATTTCAAATGTTTTAGCAAAATCAGGAAGTGCTAAAATAGGAGTATAACATAATTTCTCCTTAATCAACTCAAATGCCTCTTGTGCCTTCTTCCCCCACTTGAACTCATTTCCCTTCTTCAAACACTCTGTCATAGGTGCAACAATGGAACTAAAGTCTTTAACAAATTGCCTATAAAATGAAGCTAACCCATGGAAGCTCCTTGCATCTGCGACACTACGAGGAATAGGCCATTCACGAATTACCTTAACCTTCTCCTCATCAACCTTAATTCCACCATTGGAGACAACATACCCAAGAAAGGTAATGCTATCTTGACAGAAACAACACTTCTTGAGTTTTCCAAACAACTTAGCATCACGCAAAGTCTCAAATACAACCCAAAGATGTCTCACATGATTATCAAAAGTCTTGCAATAAATCAGGATATCGTCAAAATATACCACAACAAACAACCAAATAAACTTTCTCAAAACATGATTCATGAGTCTCATAAATGTGCTAGGTGCATTAGAAAGCCCAAATGGCATCACCATCAACTCATATAAGCCATGCTTAGTTTTAAAGGCTATTTTCCACTCATCACATTCCCTTATTCTAATTTGGTGATGTCTACTCATCAAATCTAGCTTAGAAAATAAAACAGCACCGTGGAATTCGTTAAGCATATCATCAAGTCTTGGGATAGGGAAGCGATACTTAACTGTTATCTTGTTGATAGCTCGACTGTCCATGCACATTCTCATGCTGCCATCCTTCTTTGGAATAAGTAGTGTAGGCAATGTTGTTAAAATCGCGATTTAAATCGTAAAATCGTACGATTTTACGATTTACAGAGCAAGACCTTGTTAAATCGCATCAAAATCGATTTTGGGGGTAAAATCGGTGAAAAAGTGATTTTATGGGGTAAAATCGGTAAAATCCCGATTTTACTTACGATTTTACGATTTTAACGATTTTAAAAAGTTAAGGTTGTTTTTGTAGTTACAACTAATTAAGAGGGGTAGAATCGTAAAAAGTCAAATTGGGTTAAAACCCTCACACGGCCAGAAGAAGACTCAACTGTAAAAAGCAATTAATCTGTGGATTATGTGCAAGCCTGGGCCGCCGCGTGAAGGAAAAACGAAGGACGAGCAAAGCGAGACCCAGCAAAAATTCTGTTGGTTGTGTAACTTGTGTGTTTGGAAGACTTTTGTTATTTTCTTTGAGGTTTAGACTTTCAAGTTCGTGTTATAGAATATATTTTCATCTTAATCTTGAATTTTTTTCTTTTATATTAGTTTTTTTTATATTTTATTTTTTTAGTGAATTAATAGAAGGATCATGGTGGGATTCGAACCCACATTACTAGTCATAAAGTGAGTGTTTTTCCACTCAAACGACATGATCGTATCAAATTGAAAGTTCTAAATGTTAAAATATTATGTTATACAGACTGTGATTTCAAAAATTAAGTTGTAAGTAAAATCTTACGATTTTACGATTCGATTTTACAACCCCTCGACCGATTTTAGGTAAAATCCCGATTTTAACAACATTGAGTGTAGGCACAGAACAAGGACTTGGTGATTCCCGCACATAGCCCTTCTCTAAGAGCTCACCGACTTGTCGTTGAATCTCTTTTGCCTCCTCTGGATTGCATCTATATGCTAGTTTATTAGGGAGGGAAGCTCTAGGCACTAAATCAATTTGGTGCTCTATCCCTCGAATAGGTGGTAATCCCTTTGGTAGATCATCCGGAAACACATCTTTAAATTCTTCAAGCAAATCCACAATCTGTTTTGGCAACTCCAAATTCCCCACTTGCAACAAAGGTTTTGCCCAAGCCATGAAAACAAACCCCATCGAAGCTAGTACTTGATTAATGTCTCCTCTTTTGGCTAACATTAGTCCCCTTTTCTGGATCCTTTGCTCTTCTTTAACTTCGTAACTGATCTTCTCTAATTTGGTGAGAGTTTAATGGCAACAAGTTTACTTTCTTCCCCTTGATCATGAATGAGTAAGTGTTTCTCCGGCCATCATAAGTCACATTATTATCAAATTGCCAAAGGCGACCCAAAAGCACATAGCTAGCTAACATTGGAACCACATCACATAGAACTTCATCATGATAACTTTTAATGGAGAAAGGCACTCGAACCTATTTTGTAACTTGAATTTCCCCATTCTCATTAAGCCAACGCAATTTGTACGGTTTAGGATGTGGAATAGTAGGTAATCCCAATTTCTCCACCAAGGTCGTGGATGCCACGTTGGTACAACTCCCATTATCAATGATCATGCCATACACCTTATCTCAGATTTGACACCTCGTATGAAAGATGTTCTCACGTTGCTCATCCCCAACATCAACTTGTGCATTTAGAACCCTTTGGACAACCAGCAAATCTCCCTCCACGGGCTCAAAATCTTCTTCTTGTTCAGCCCCTCCTAGGTGATTTTGCTCCTCTGTCTCCTCGTCATCCTCACTAACAACCTCTCCATGCTTCCCATGTAGAATCATCACCCTCTTATTTGGACACTCAGAGGCTATATGGCCATGCCCCAAACACTTGAAGCATTTGATATCCCGAGACCTCCTATGGAATTGAGGTTCGGAAACCTTTCCCTTGCCCCTCAAAAAATCTGAGCTAGTAGTCCCCTGGTTGGTCTCCACTTTCCCATCTTGCTTAGGTGCATTCCAAGTTTGTGAAGGTGTAGAAACAACCTTCATGGTACTTGGTAAAGCTGCCCCCACATGGTTGCCTCATCTCTTTTGTTGTTGTTCCACCTTCATGGCCAGCTTAATGACATTCTCAAGGAAAATGAAAGGTTGTAGTTCCACAACATTAGATATATCATTCTTTAACCCACCAAGGAATCTAGCTATGGTCTGTTCTTGTGGCTCATTCAACTCGCATCTTATCATTAAGAGTTCAAACTCCTTCACATACTCTTCTATGCTTAAGGAGCCTTGTCGTAGGGTTTGAAGCTTAATGTAAAGTTCTTGCTTGTAATAATCGGGAACAAACCTTCTCTTCATTAGTCTTTTCATAACCAGCCAACTAGTAATTTCCTCCTCACCATCCCTTCTTCGCTGAGCCTTTAGGTTTTCCCACCATAAAAGTGCATAATCCGTGAATTCAAGTGCTGCTACCTTACACTTTTTGGCTTCGGGGTATTCATGCCAATCGAATACCTTCTCAACCTTTTGAACCCACTCCAAATACTCCTCGGGCGAACTTATGCCTCTAAATGGTGGCATGTTAAGCTTGATACCATTAGTAGGGTCACCATGTTGCCTTCTAGGCCTGCCTCTTTCCTCGGCTTCTTTATCTTCTACTCTATTATCTTCAAGTTCTTCAATTTCATGCTGTGGTACCTTATGAATCTGCCCTTGTTGGGGTTGTAAGTTATTACCTTGCATCATTTGAATAAGAGTGGTTAGTTGATCTCGAATGCTGGTTACTTCTCCCCAAATCTCCTCATGTGCCTGCTATAAGCCCATAATTTAGGCTTGTTCCAAAGAAAGGCCCCTTGGTTTTCCTTTTTCTGCTATGGTTGAATCCGTGCTCTGATACCAAGATGATGTGCCTAGGTTGTGTGGAGATTAAATGGTATATGTTTTAGGTTAAGAAGGATTGAAATGGTTAAATGGAATTAAATCATATATGAAGGAAACTAACAGCCCTTGTTTGATAAGATAACTCGCCACAAACAAGAAGTGTTAGGTTGATTCGCCACACTCTTAGAAAAAAAAGAGAGAAGAGTGATAAGAATCTAATAAGTTCGCTACCAAACAAATATGAAATTTGCTTAGATATGAGCAAGGGTAGAGAAATGCAAAGTATTCATAAGAAATCCAAAATTCATGATCTGATTTTTTTTCCCAGCACACTCTATCTATTCATATCTTGGAACATCACTCCAAGAATAGGAAAAGCCAACAGACAATAATAACTCCACTTCATCCTATTAACTCTATTACATGTACCAAGACTCATTAAAATGACATTAAATGCAAAACAGAAATAAATTTTGGTGAAAAGACTCAAAAACAGCAATAAATATAAATTAATTCCATGTAGGAAAGGCAAAAGACTAAAATGGGCTTGTATAAGTCTTAACAGCTCCCTTGGGCCTGAAGGTTTGAATTATAAGCCCAAACCCAATCCAAGGATCCAAATCACGTTCCAAACTCCAATTGAAGACAATTAAATACCTTCGGCCCAATTCCATTCAGATTACAAGTGTTAAAGTCCAAAGAAGCTTCAATGGCTCCAATTTTACTTGTTAAGGCCCTTTGGAGTTGTGTGGTCCTAGCCCTGGTCATTGGTCCATCCAAAATCAATTGCATGCCAAGTTCATCTTCATGAGCTGGAATATGACTCCCATGATGCATATCATTAAGGGATAACTTGCCATCCTCCTCGCTAGGGAGTTTGTTGGATGGGATAACTTCCCATCATTCCTTCTATTCTTAGCACACTATATCATCAGTTTAGAAATGCTAGAGAACATGAAAAGCCTCTTTAGCCTTGGCTTAAGTGGGAAACAGTGCACTTGCCTTACAGCCATAAGTTTACCACAGTTTAAAACACATAAACTATTTTGACGATCCTGGCCACCCCTAACATCCTTTTATCTCAAAGTCTGACACACAGTGCACACATCGAGGTGGGCATTCTCATTTTGGAACAACATACAACTATTTGAACATGCATCCAGAGTCTCCTATGTGACTCAATAAGCTTTGCTCCCGATGGTAGAACTCTGTGTAGCAACTACAGTACCATGTCGAAAGATGTGTCCGATCATTAATTGAATGCCTTCAAAAATAACAGTTCGACGGTGAATGAAAATTTACTAAAATCCTTATATGTAGGTTACAATTCTATGTGTGCATCGTCGAGTATTTCAAAATATCTTAAGGTTTCGTCATCTAGACCCGAGTGAGGATTACTTCCATCCACCCAATCAGAATCATAGTTCGTGTTTCGTGGTGCTATCCACATGTGATATCAGCTAACATTGCGAGCATCATATCAGCCTCCTTCATAGCCTCGGCCTCCACCTTAACTGTTTCCTCCTGGCGAGAGGGGGCATACTCTTCCCTGTGGAGAGTCTAATACTTATACTGCTTTAAGAACCTATTATGAATCAAATGCTCCCTGACGGCTCCCGTGTGTAGTAATGTTGGTTCGCGTATTTCCTAAAGGGATAGCTGATGTACTCGGTGTGAAACTCGTTAGTGAATGCGATGAACTTGTTAATCCCCTCCATATATTCTGTAGACATCCTATTAGGTAAACCAATCCAACTCTTGTCCATTTCGCTAACTATTTTTATAGAGTCCCAAAATGAAAAGGCATAATTAGGGTCAAGGATCGTGCATTATGCAAATCACCTCGGCTTAAACTTCACTTTCTCACTACAAGGTGGTTGGTCCTATCCCATTCGTGAATGCATGATCCGAATTGCACTCAACAACTTGATGCCTTCGTCCCCTAGTTAGATAAAATTTCGACTGCATGGCTGCATTGTTCTCCAAGGACACGACGCAAAAATGACATCAGTCATAATCTGTGTATGCACTCGCAGAATAACGAGACGTCAACTGAAACTCCATCTAATATTAGACATTGCATGAGCTGTTGAAGACAAAATGAATAGTTGCATCCCCAAGCTGTCAAAACTGAACAATTCAAGTATCGCGTACATCAATCCCCGCGTGTTCATAACAAGAACAACGAACTTGGTTGAAGACCAAATCCGTCACCTAAGGATGATGAAACGAGTGGTATACAGGATTCTCGAACGGCTCTAAATTTCACCAATGCATGCAAATAAATAAAGTAAAGTAATTCTAAGTTTCTTTTTATTTTCTAATTTGTATCTAAGTTTGATCTATATTGTTGGTTTTTTAACTATCTAATTAACAACATAGACAGTAAATTAAACCTAAATAATAATATATTGAATTAAATTAGATTATTATTAAATTATTTGGATTGATATTGAATTTTCATTTATTGAAATGGGATCCAAGTAACATATTAGATTAGGCCCAATCATATGTTAGAGATTAGATTGGCTCAAGGAATAAATATTGGATTGGATGGGATTGGGCCTAATCATTAGGGTTTTGTGTATTACGATTAGTTTAACTAATTTAATATTATAAGATAATATTATTAATCAATGAATTTTGTTATAATGTTATTAATTTAACTAATTTTCTTATATTATTAATAGTACAATCTAATATAATTATTATAATATTAAATAATTTAGTTAATATTATTACCATAATATTATTATAATCTAATGTTATAATTTAACTAATTTAATATTATTATTATTATTTAAACTATAAGTTAAATATTAATGATATTGGATTAATTGAACTGGGTGCAAGTAATATATTGGATTGGGTCCAATCATATGTTAGAGCTAAAATTGGCCTAAGGAATAAATATGTATTGGAGTAGGTGGGGGGCCAATCATTAGGGTTTTGTGTATTATAATTAGTTTAACTAATTCAATATTATAAGGTAATGTTATTAATTAACTAATTTTGTTATAATATCGGATTGGATTGGGCCCAATCATTAGGGCTTTGTGTATTGGTATTAGTTTAACTAATTTAATATTGTAAGGTAATGTTAATAATTAACTAATTTTGTTATAATATTGTTAATTTAACTAATTTTCTTATATTATTAATATTACATCTAATATAATTATTATAATATTAATTAATTTATTATAATTTAGTTAATGTTATTACTATAATATTATTATAATCTAATGTTATAATTTAACTAATTTAATATTATTGTTATTATTTAACACTATAAGTTAAATATTAATAGTATTGGATTAATTGAATTGGTCCCAACTAATATATTGGTTTAGATCCAATCACATGTTAGAGATTAGATTAACCCATAGAATAAATATTGGATTGGATTAGATTGGGCTCAATCACTAGGACTTTGTGTATTATTATTAATTTAACTAATTTAATATTATAAGGTAATATTATTAATTAACTAATTTTATTATAATATTGTTAATATAATTAATTTGATATTATTATTTGCAATATTGTTGTTGTTATTGTTGTTATTATTGTTGTTGTTGTTGTTGTTGTTGTTGTTATTATTATTATTATTATTATAAACCCAATGTTACTGTTGTTATTATTGTTGTTGTTATTATTGTAATTTGATCTACTTATTAAATTAATTTGATTTGATTTACTGTAATTTTATTACATTAATTAACTAAATTAAATTAATTTATTTTTTTATATTTGTTGTTAAAAGTAATTTAATTTAATAAATAAAAAATATATTAAATTTACTTTAGTTGCTAATATTTATTAAAAATTAAAAAAAGTATCTTTGATATTAAATTAGTCAATGTTATATTTCATATTACAATGATTTGCATATTTTAAAATAAAATTTCATATTTGATGTTAAGTAAATTAATTGTATATTTCGTATTAATTGAATTCATTATATATTAAATTTTATTTGAGTCAGTAAATATAAAATATACTAAATATATTTTACAACAATAAAAACCTAATTATTTAAAAGTTCAACATGCATATTTACAATACTAATCTAATAATATTTACAACAATAAAACTCAACATATTTACAACAAAAAATCAACATAAAAAACCAACATATTTACAACAAAAATAACTCAAAATATTTACAACAAAAAAATCAACAATATTTACAATAAAAAACCCAATAATATTTTTATTCAACAGTAAAGGCTAACGTATTTACAGCAACAACATACTAACTTATTTAATAGCAGCAACATATTTTATTCAACAAAAAAAAACCTAACAATAAGTATATAAAAATAAAAAATAGTTTATCAAAACCGAAAAAAAAAATAAAAGTAGTGTACAAAAAAAAAACAACATATTTGTTCAACAAAAGAACCTAACAATAACCACAAACCTAATAATAACCACAATCTGCAGATTATATAAAAAAATAAAAAAACATTTTACTAAAAAAAAAGCAAAAAATAGTTTACAACAAAAAAAGAAAAAAGAAAAAACAGTATATTAAAAAAAACTGGACCTAAAAGTGGAGAGAGAGGAAGGGAGTGGAAAAGAAGATCGGGCTAAGAAATAGACTTCAACAAGCTCAGTCTAAAAAAAAATGAACAAAAAAAACCCAATATTAACATTATGTGTAATATTTATTAGAGAGAAAGAGCAAGGGAGAGAGAATGAGCTGGGGAGAAAAGGAAGGTAGAGATAGAAGGAGTTGTGGGGAGAAAGAAAGAGGGAAGGGAGGTTACTTCGGGCGGAGGGCAGTGGTGGCTGGTGACAGGGGGTGGAGGAGCAGCGGTAGCGCGAGAGGAGAGAAGAAAAAGAGGTTCTGGCATGGATTACAACGAGACTATTAGCGACTGTTTTTGGCAGTCGTTAAAGCTGTCGCGATTATGTTTGAGTTTTTCTATCACCAATATTCCTACAACATATTATTTGTGACTACTAGCTCCGCAACTGCCAAAAGTAGTAGCTAATGTAGTTCAATTTATAACAATTCTATCACTGAACTAAGGAAGAATAAGTAAATAATCTCCCTTAGGTGTAGGGCAGTGAAAAAATGAGGATGTGGGACTCACTTAAGAAAAGAAGAAGGCAAAACCATCCAACCAAATAACAACCCTATCATTAATTCAAACAAATTCAATCCGATAAAATTATCAAGTATTCATTAATAGTTGTTTGACTATAGAAGAATTGAAGGTGTCAAGTACCCAGGAGACAATTTTCCTTTACTACCAATGTGTTAAGCTAACACAATAAAAATGTGGTCTACATTATCGTGTTGTTTAAGTTTTTAAACAGGATAGAATTGTTAAAAGGTGTATTTTTACTTTGGATTAAAGTTCGAAGCCTTATTTATGCATTATTCCTTGATTCAGTGATGAAATTATTACAAATTAAACTACAAGGGTATATTTGTATAATGGTTATGACTTCAAAGAACTTATTTATGCATTATTCCTTGGTTCAAGGATGAAATTATTACAAATTAAACTATAATTTATTGTGTATTTGTACATTGGGTATGAGTTCAGGTGCTTATTTATGCATTATTCCTTGATTTAAGGATGTAATTTATAAATTGAATTATATAGATGTATTTGTACATTAAGCACAAGTTTGGGGAGCTTATTTATGGATTATTACTTAATTCATGGATGAAATTTACAAAATGAATTATAGAGCTATATTTGTATAGTTAGTATAAGTTCAAAAATTTATTTATACATTATTCCTAATGTATACCATGTAGATATGATGATCGCTATAAGAATTAAGGGCATTGTCGGCTACCAGAGGCGGTTGCCAAAAGCCCCCAAGGCAGTCGACAAATGTATACTTGATCGTTTTACGATCGCCAAAAAGCCGTCGAAGTTGCTTAGGTCGAGAAAAGCTCGGTCGAGAGAGCTGTCGACTACCTAAACCGATGGAGGATAAAATGTGTGAAAGCAAATTGTAGACCTTCTATTAATAGTCATTAAAAACCTTTCCCAACTGCCTGGAAGTAGTCGCCTATGCTGGGGGACCTTTGCCGATTGCCTAAAAGTGGTCGTCCAGGCCATTTTTTCCCCAAAAAACTATGCAATTTCTTTAATAAACCTGTAATAAACCTAACATGATCTTTATAATAAACCTGTAATAAACTTGTAATGAACCTATAATAGCATATAAAACTTATACATTCATAATGAACTTGTACCACAAATAAAACACGACAAAATAAAGTAAAAAGTATATAATTACAAGCCTTCAACAAAAAATAAAATATTTTTACAAAATCATCCTTTAGTAACAGTAGGAACCAAAAAAAATCCCAAAAGGTCTTTATTTTGAGAAAATTATGTAAAACAGCAGAGTTACGCTTCAAACCTAAAATAGATTTAAAAAAAAATAGAAATAATATGAATAGAAATTATAACAAACATAATCTTAAATAAAATGAACTTAGAAAACTTTGAATCAAAACAAACTTTCACGTATAAGCTACAATGGGCCATTCCGAGTGATTTGTACCTCGGATTTCTACGCGGTTCATCCCAGCATGTCTGAAATGTCATAAACTACATGCACGTTAGGTCTCATCCACATTGGACAATGTTTGCTCGTTTTGAGCACTTGACTTCTAATGTGGAAGTTCTATGTCTTAAGTTTCATTTATAAGATACGCCGGGCCATTCCGAGTGATCCATACCTCTGATTCCTGCACAGTTTATCCCAACGTGTCCCAAATGTCACGAACTACGTGCATGTCAGGTCTCTTCCACATCAAACGACGTTTGCTCATTTTGAGCACTTGACTCATAATTTGAAAGTTCTACATTTTAAGTTCTTTTCATAAGTTACGCCAAGTCGTTCTGAGCAATCCGTAGCTTGAATTCCCACGCGGTTCATCCCAGCATGTCCAAAATTTCACGAACTACGTGCACGTCAGCTCTCGCCCACATCGGGCGATGTTTGATTGTTTTGGGCATTTGACTCGTAATGGGGAACTTCTAAGTTTTTAGTTTCGTTTATAAGCTATGTTGGGCCTTTCTAAGGAATCCGTAGCTCGGATTCCCACGTTATTCATTCCAGCATGTACTAAATGTCATGAACTACATGCACTTTAGGCCTTATCTCCATCAAATAATGTTTGCTCATTTTGAGCGTTTGAAGCACAATGGGGAAATTCCACGTTTTAAGTTTCATTTATAAGATACGCTGGGCCATTCCAAGTGATCTGTACCTCGGATTCCTAAGTGGTCCATCCTAGCATGTCCCAAAAGTCACGAACTACGTGGATGCCAAGTCTCGTTCACATTGGACAATGTTTGCTCGTTTTGAGCACTTGACTCATAATGTGGAAGTTCTCTGTTTTAAGTTTCGTTTATATGCTACCCCGGGCCATTTCGAGTGATCCATAGCTTGGATTCCTGCGTGGTCCATCCCGACATGTCCTAAATGTCACGAACTACGTGCATGTTAGGTCTCGTTCACATCAGAAGACATTTGCTCGTTTTGAGCACTTGACTTATAATGTAGAAGTTTTACATTTTAAGTTTCGTTTATAAGCTATGCCATTCCGAGCAAGCCGTAGCTCGGATTCCTGCACTGTTCATCCCAGCATGTCTAAAATGTCATGAACTACATGTATGTTAGGCCTCGTCCACATCGAATGATGTTTGCTCATTTTGATCACTTAACTTGTAATAGGGAAGTTCTAAATTTTTAGTTTCGTTTATATGTTACGTTAGGCCATTCCGAGCAATCCATAGCTCAGATTCCTACACAGTTCATTCCAACATGTCACAAATGTCATGAACTACTTGCACATCAGGTCTCATCCACATCGGATAACATTTGCTCGTTTTGACCGCTTGACGCATAATGGAGAAGTTCTACGTTTTAAGTTTCGTTTATAAGCTATGCTGGGCCATTCTGAGTGATTCATAGCTCAAATTCCTGCGCGATTCATCCTAGCATGTCCCAAATGTCACGAATTACATGCATGACATGTCTCATCTACATTGGACGATGTTTGCTCGTTTTGAGCACTTGACTCATAATGTGGAAGTTCTAAGTTTTTACTTTTGTTTACAAGCATAATCTACATTACTCTAATGAATTTAAAATATTTTAAATAAATTTTACCTTATCATGCTCCTATAATGTCTTGGTGGCTAGCTTGGCTTAGTGTCATCATCGCCGTCCTACATTAAAGAGTTTGAAGTTTTAGTTAACTTAATTGTGAAAATAGAACAATAAAAACGTAAGAACATTTAATAAATATTTAATATGTTACCTGAGAACGATGTCAAGTCCCATGGAATTTCATTCGCAGCTCATCTCGTAGATCGTCTATGCACTTAACCGCTCAGCCTAGACTTTATCGAACACCTCATCTCAGACCTCGAATTAGATCCCAGCTCGAACCTCTGCTTGGACCTCAACTCAAACAGAGATAAGGAGCTCTACCTGAACCTTGGTCCAGAGCTCAGCACGGACGTCATTACGAATCTCAGCCTAGAGCTGCTCGTGTAAGTCTGCTTTGAAAATGGCCAAACGATTAGCAATTATGCACTCTACCTCCTCGTCGAAGTGCCTCTGGGCCATCGTACATTGTGCTGCTACAATGGCCTACCGGACCACAGATTGGGGTATGCCGGAGCCCAACCCGTGCGTGTAGCTGTGGCCAACCCGGCCTACGACCTTGGTAGATACCCTGCCATGAACCTCTACCAAATCATGATCTGCCTTGGGGAGCTCAGCGAGATGTGCTTGGACCCACTTCATAATGGCACGCACCTCAGGGTGCTCGATGTTATGTATCCTTTGGAATACGTGAACCCGATCGATGGAGATTCCTTCTGCCTTATCTGCACACAAATGTTAATTATGTTAGATAAGAAAATACAAAAATTACTAAAGTGGAATAAAAGACAAAAATAAAAGAAACAAGAACATTTCGATTAAGAACTGCACAATTACACATACCTCATCGAGTATGTCCTAAATGTGCCTCCCTCGGCTAGTGTGTGGTAGGCCAAGGTTGGCCTGGTTCACTTAGTTCGTAGCTACCTCAGCCTGCATTTGACAATTTTGATTAATTAATAAGATTTCATTGTAAAAAACTTGACTATAATAGAAATATAAACTTAATTTAATTATACTTGTGCTGAGTCACTGGACTAGTAAGATACGAGATTCGGCCACTACCCTGGAACCACGCATAGAGGACATCGCTGCAAGATGTTGGGGGATCTTTGAAAAGGCGTGAAGTATTTTCTCTTCACGTTGCACTTGTGGTCTTTCCAAATATTTCGGCACTTGCCCATATAGACAAACCAGAACTTTGGAGGGCAATCGCGAACATTATCCTAAAAGAGTAATTTACCATATATTATCGAATATATAACATAAGATATTTGTTGGTAAGATTAATGACTATACAGTTCCTTACCATAACCTCCTGCCAAATGCAATCTAGTGTCTCAGTGGGCACGACTGCCCAATCTATGAGTGATAATAGCATGACGCGTCCATCGCAGACCATCAACCCAAGTTGCCTAATCAGGTGGCTAGCTGACTTCCCTATAGGGTGGTAGCAGCTATTGAACTCAACCTTATAAGGCTGGCTGCTACCCCAACCCTGCAAGGGGTGGTAGGACCTTTCGTGAGACGAGAGGCCGCTGTGGTACTTGCTGACCTTAAAAAAATGTATACGTAACGTAGCATTTATATAAAGAAATGTATGTGACTAGAAAAAAGTGACCAACTTGATTGAACATTTATGCAAACATACTTATAGCTGGGGGAACCAATGTCCCAAGGGGTTGGGTGGCTGAGTAGCCTTCAGGGTCGAGGTGGAGGCTGTCCAAGATTGGGGTACTTCATGAGACGTTGATGCATCATGACGACTACAACTGGTGGTGGGTAAAAGGGCATAAGTGGAACTGGAAAAACCCATAGGAGACATAGGAGAACTAGTGATGGTGGGAGGGGCACAATAAGGAGCAAGATGAGTGTAAGGGGCACATGCTAGGTGGTGAAATAAGTAATGGGGGGCCGTGTCTTTGAGGGAGTGCGGCTTTATGCTCTGATCGGCCAGGTGCGAGGGTCAAGGCCGGTGGCATCGGCTATGGTGTCTACAGTTAAAAGGTGCTAGTATGTATGATGGGGGCTGAGTGCGATCAGGGGCCTAGGTGTGATTAGTATAAAATGGTGGCTATGTGCAATTAAGCGGCTGAGTAGCATCAAAATACCCCTGGTGGTCTATAGCTACCGTATCAGTAGCGGCAGCATGTGCATGGGTGGCACGAAGCGCGTTACCCATGGTAAGAGGACGATCTCTCTTCCTACCACGAGCCATCTACAGAAACCTACATGTTAATAATATGACATTAGGAGAAAAAAGAAAAAGAAAAACACCTTAAGTTTGTTAAGATTATATATTAGCATTTATATATAGTACGAATACCCATGAAAGATGGAGATTATATTGTGATTACTCGAGCAAGTCATGTAATTAGGAATTCAACTATGTCTCTTCCAACTGTCTCTCTAACCTAATCAGCATCCTGTTCACGAGCTGGGATAGTAGTGTTGCTTAACTCTTGTTGTGGGTAGCCCTCTACATTTGTATCATCATAGTCAACTTCAAATACCCCTCTTCTTGACATCTTGACTGCATCGTGCCAATTTGGATCCGCAGGATCCTCCATGAAGTAAACTTGTTCAACTTGAGATGTTAGGATGTACGGTTCATTGTTGATTGGGCCATCTTTGTATATCAGACTATTAAATTTCACTAACGTGAATTTGTATTCATCATTTTTCACACCCTACTTGGGATCTACCCAATCACACTTAAATATAAAAAATTTGATGTCGTTGTTATATCTGATTTCAAGCACCTCTGTAAGGAGGCCATAATAGTACACAACACTAGCATGATGATTGTTATCCTTCTGACTCGAAAACTAAGGGTATCAACATTGAAAGCAACTCAATAATTTTGAGTTACCCTTCTATCATCGAATTCTTTGGTTCGAAAGCAAAACCTATTGACTTCAAAAGCTTTATAGCAATATGCCGCGGTAAACAGTCCATTCGCCAATGCATTGATTTGGTAAAAAAAATGTCCCAATGTAAGTTGTACGCATACTGTGCACCTAACCAAAATTAGTTTCACGAATAATAAGGATGCAAATCAGAAGCATTAATGTATTAAAATCAAGGTAAAAGCTATCTTGGGATTACATGCTTTTTAAACTACATGTGAAACGAGTTGAAGTGCTCAATGTAGACTACTTGGTCTGCTGCACGAGGCAACATTCACTTTATTTCAGTCAGGTGTTTCCTGTAACAAGTTAATTTTAGCAAGTATTTAAAACTACTGAGTTTCGATGTGTAACGAAGTAAAACTACAAACAAAATCAAATAGCTATAAAATCTTACTAAATGAATGGTCGAATTGATGCCATATTGAAAAGCACATATCAGTGTGCTTGAACCCAAAAATTGTTGGGAAGATTAAAGAATGTTCCTTCTCTTACTGGGTCATCCTGAATTTGTTAGGGCTGAGTCAATTTGGTTTCAACATGGCATATATACATAATACAAAAATTGGCACATTCTTCCATCAAATAGCCTCTGGCCATCAAGGCCTCAGGATGAGCCCTGTTGTGAATATACTGTTTCAAGGTTTTGAGATGCCTTTCAATCAAGTACATTCATCGAAATTGAACCAGCTCGCTTAACATAGTTTCCTCCACCAAATGTACTATTAGGTGCACCATTATGTCAAAAAAAGCTAGCGGAAATATTGTCTTGAGATGACAAAGTGTTAGCATAATTCGATCCCTTAAAGATTGTAACTTTGCTGACTGGATGACCTTTGAACACAACTACTTGAAGAAGTTAATTAACTTAATCAACAGTTCAGCAACCTTCTTTGACAAACATCAATGTATAGCAATAAGGATCAGTTGTTGCATAAGAACATGACTATTATGGCACTTTAATCCAGATAGTGTCCTCTCCTGCATGTTTATTCTTCTCAACATATTTGAACAATATCCATTAGGCACCCTAACACCCTTGAGCACTATGAGGAATAATTATTTTTCGTCCCTGCTCATAGTGAATTATGCTAGTGGTAGGTAAGCCCTGTTTGCTCCTTGTATCTGTAAATATAATGGTTGCCTTACTCCCATATTCTCCAAATTATGCCGAGCATTAGCATATCCTTTGATCTTAGTTTATCACCCAGTATTGTCCATAATAGATTATCGTAGACGTTCTTCTCAATGTGTATCACATCCAAGTTATGCATTAGTAGATTATCTTTCCAATAGGGTAGCTTAAACAAAATGTTTTTTTTTCCCCAATTATTAGTATGTGGCTCATTTGATCTAGGCAATGATTCACGCTGGTCATCCAGCTTGTATGTAGTTTGGATTCCCTCTTGTTTAAGTTGCCCCAGTAATTCGATTCCAGTCAATCTCCTAGGGCTACACCAAATTCTCTATTGCCATAGAATGTAGTTTTGCTCCTTCTGAATCAATGTGTGCTCGGCAAGAATCATCTATACCCAATGCAAGCAAACTTCTTGCCATAACATAACTACCGTGATTGACTCATCTTATTATAAGGAGGGCAAGCAAACTTCCTTTTGGTACTCTAATCGAACAGGTTAGCGTATCCTGGGAAGTCATTGATTGCCCACAACGATGCTACGCAGAGGTTAAACATTTCATTTCTGATAGCATCGAACGCTAACACCCCTTTAGTCTATTGTTCTTGCAACTCTTCAATCAACGATCGTAGGTACACATAGATCTTGTCTCCAGGACCTTTTAGGCTATTAATGGTAGCTGATAGAATAAAAAATGGTTGCTTCATGCACAACTAAGGGGGGAGGTTATAAGGCACGAGAATAACTGGCCATGTACTATATGCAATATTCATCGCCCTGAATGCGTTGACCCTATCAGCCACCAATCCACCGGAGAATTCAACTATCAGGAGCAAAATTTGGGTTCCTTCGATCAAAATCTTCTCAAGTGGGGGAGTTAGAAGGTTGCGTCATTTTTCCATTGTCAATATTGTCCTCCAAATGCCATCTCATTAATTTCGCAGTCTTAGCAAATATAAACAATTTCTTCAATTTTTGCTTAAGAGGGAAGTATCAGACTTCCTTTGCAGGTACTGATTTCCCACCCTTTCTCCGACAATGATTACTTGTGCAGGTCACGACAGATTGCTTTCAGTTAAAACAATTGCACACAAGACATTTGTCGAGATTTGCATGCTCATTCTGGAATAGCATACAACTATTCGATCACGCATCCCATATCTGATATGCAAATCCCAAATCTTCTATCAAGTTACAACCTTGGTAATACGATTCACATAGCTTTGCACCCTCCAGTAAGACCTTTCTCAGCAACTCTAGTAACATGTCAAAAAAGTTGTTAGCCCACTAGTTCAGAACCTTAAAGTGCAATAACTCAACAATGAAAGGCAGCTAGGAGTAATTCTGACAACCAAGATACAATTTGGTGTTTGCATTGTCGAGAATTCTAAAAAACCTCGATGCGTCTTCATTGGCACCTAACCAAGGATTACTCTCACCCCTATTTCTAGTCTCAGGACTATGATCTGCGGGGGGCATCCCATCATGATCTCATGCATCATTTCCAAGATATGATCCCTACGGACAACATCTTCGTATGATGTTTCCCTTTCCGCACAATGCTGCAATGAAACATAAGCCTGTCTATGCTTTGTCCAATTCTTATAAGTCTTTAAGCCTCAATAAATGGTCCCTGACTACATCCCGTGAGAAATGATATCAGTTTATACACTTTTTGAATAGGAAATTGATGATTGTTGTTCCAACGTATGGGTATATATAATGAATTCTTCAATCCCTTGGACATATAGTCTTGACAACCTATCCGGTAAAGCAATCCATGTCTTGTCCATCCCGTCAAGTTCGGTGTCATCATAATGACTAAATAGGTTCATGAATTGTGATTCAATAATTGAACAGTGAACTCATTGCATTTATATTCGTTTGAAAACACCTAAATGCTTTAAACTAAAGTATGGTTGGTCCTATCCCATTTGAGAATGCACAATCCAACTCTTGCAAACACCTTTAATGCTCTGTTCTATATGCTACCGAAATTTTGGTAGCATCTCTGCGTAGTTCTTTGAGTATACAACACAAAACCAGTTTTTCTGAATTTTTGTATGTACTTGGAGAACAATAGGAATACCTACACGAAACATCGACCAACGTAGAACTAACATGAGCAACGTTAAGTACAAGATAGATCATTGCATTCCTAAACCGTCCAAACTTAACAATTGAAGAATCACATACGTTGATTTGTGCATCTTTGTTAGGACAATGAATTAGGACTGAAAAAACCCAACTCGTTGTATCAAGAATGACCAAATCAACATAAGGTATACAATTCTCGGATGAGTCTAAGTTTGTTTTAAAACATAAATGTATGCACATGCATGAAGGTAGTAACTAAAAGAGGCTAATGATGATCTCCTAAATGCCTGTCATTTGCTGGGTTTGTGAAAAACTTTATTGAGACATGTAGATGACAATTGAGGGTTGTAAACAATTTATTACGATTTTTGTACTTTGAGGTTTGTACTAAGCCGACAATATAATTTCTTATAACCAATTTATCTCGTAACAAAATTGAACACTAATTTAACCCTAATTGATTAACTTTGAATCTAGTTATAATTTTAACGTTAATAGTAACTTTTAACAATAACTGAATTTTACTTCATACTAAGTTTAGCCCTAATTGAAGTTTCGGGTAACTAAGATTAACCTTGATTAATCATGACATTCAAAATCCCAAAAATAATATTAACCCTAAATTAATTTTAAAATAGTGAATAATAACCCTAATTGAATTTTCTCCCTAAATAAATTCAACCATAATTTGGTTTGAAAATAATTGATTATAATCTTTAATATAAATTTAATCCTAAATATAATTTTTTTCAAACTAATTTTAAACCCTACTTTTGTCAAACTAACTACCGTATTGTCTAATCGATTTAATTTATAGGATTACTGTCATATTTCTTTTCCTATTGTATGTATAATTAATTTAATTTTTGTTAAATTAAATTATGAACTAATTTATCAGTGTTAAGTGCAATTATTTTTCTTATTTGTTTGGTAAAATTAGTGTGTTATTTATGTAATTTGTTTTTAAATACACTTTGTTTAATTAATTAATTCTCTTGGTTAACTTGTTTTTTTTTTTTTTTTTTTTGGTAAGTAAGTATAAATTTGGATTATATATATCTTGGGGGCATACCCCCGCAAATCAAACATGAGAAAATAGTGGATTCCCCAACTATCAAGCAAGCTAGAATCTACATTCATCAAATTAACACTAGATTGAGAGACTTTAGTTCTAACAACATGTATTATCCTTTTCCCAATGGTAGCCACCGGTGAAGCTTGCCCTTTGAAAATTCGGTTGTTCCTTTCCTCCCATAGGTGGTAGACAAGGCCGGCCCAAGCAATTCTGCATATAATGCGGTTGGCTTGCTTTCCACTGAATTTACCCATAGCCCAAGAGACTTCCAAGTTCCAAGGTTGCAGGGGTTTACTAATGGAGCATTTGCACAAGATAGTATCCCTCAATTCGGCTGAAAATGGACACATGAATAGAAGATGGTCAAGCGTTTCAAAGGCATTACCACATAGCACACATGTAGGGTCTATGCTCATTCCCCAACCCGACATCCTTTCTTTTGTACTTAATCTTCCATTAATAGCAAGGCAGAGTATGAAGCTATGTCGGGGTATATGTTGAGGGAACCAAACTAAATGATGCCAAGGTTTCTTGCTACTTTTCTCCCTTATTGCATTCCATGTTGCTGCCGTAGCATAAGCTCCATTTCTTGATGCCTTCCAAATGAATTTGTCCTCTAAATTGGCATCCGGATGATAGCTAGGAGGGTGTTCAAGGATTAGCTCCCTTAGCTCCCATGTACATTACCTCCCTTACCTCCCTTGGTTAACTTGTTTTATTTCAATAATTGTCAAGTTTATTATTTTTTAAGTACTTACCGAATAATACGTTTATCATATTTTTATTATGTTCATTTATTACGTTTCATTTTCAAGTAATTATAAGATGTTTCACTATTTTGAAAATTTTTTAGTATATTAAAAGGACTAAAAAATACTAATAAATTTACTTCCTAAAAATATTTAAACCAAAGTAAATTCAGGCACCATTTTATGTATAAAGCCACTCAAATTGAGGCAAATAACCTTAATTAATATGAAATTTCATGAATTCATGAAATGGGTTTATTTGCATATTGGTCCATTATAGTTGGACCCATTTGCTTATTATTTTATTGTAGTTATAAAATTTGTATCTAAATATTGATTTATGAAAGGGATTTAAATTACTGAATATTAGTTAAAATTTTAAAAATTAATATATTTTAAAATTAAAACCACAAAAAATCCTAAATGTTAATATTAATAAAAATACTAAAATATTAATCATTAGCTTTTGGAGTAAAAGTTTTTATAAAACTTTGAATTCGCCATTTTGACGATTAGGTAAAAGGTATTTTAATAATATTTTTAATTGAAATGAATAATTAAAATTGTCAAAAGCATATATTAGAAAATTGACAAACGTTTTAAAATAGAAAAAGGTAAGCTTAATTAAGTAGATTTGAGATTTAATATATATTCTCAAGCCAAATTGGTTTTTTGGAGTTGAATAAGATTGAGATTTAATAAAACATAAATTTTCAATATTCATATTGTAATTTCGCAATACGCTGACGAAAATCCCAAGCAAACAATCACACAATCACACCCACACACGAATGAACGATCAAATACACAAAATGAGGTAATCCACGAAGGAAGACCTCAAAATACAAAATTTTTACTAAAATTAATGAACATTGGTTACAAACTCAACAACTCGATAAATTGACTCCTCGACTCTATACTCTTGCTGATGTTCGCTCGACTCCTCGATGCACCAACTCCTTTAGCAAAAGTCCTCTGACTCCTCGAAGGCACGAACTCCGAATCCTCGGAAACTCACTTGCTATATCCTCAGCACTTCAATGATTCGAACTCCTTCGAATCATTGCAGATGAAAAAGTTCTTGACTAAGAGAATGAGAAAATTCTTGTGCGTTCTTGGATCATTAGATTGATGTCTATTCTCTCTGAGTTATCAGCCCTTGAATGTGCTCTTTGAAAATATATATATCTTTACGTCCAACTCGAGCTTGAATTAGGTTAAAATTGGTTGAAAAATAACACCTCGTGGGAAGGGCGTTCCCGCGGTCTTTCCGCGAATCAGAGCGGTCATCCCGCGATCTTCCTGCACGGCTTAAATCAATTTTCAGCCTCTCGGCTTTTTCCTGCGGCTACCCGCGGTCATCCCACGATCTTCGAGCGGCTATCCCACGGCCAGCCCACGTAATGCAGATTCCAAGTCTTATCAAATTCCTGCAGTATGGAAACTTTTTTTTTTTTCTGAGGCCTTTTACAATTCTAATCACATTAGGACTCTAGTACCTTAGCTTACACTAAGTCTAACGTAATTACATTTCCTGTTTGATCATGGATTGCCAAGTACAATATTTGGACTTAACATATATAAAAACATATTTTAGTCCGCTCTTTCTACTTATTAACATTGGCATAAATAAAAAATATATAAATATAAAAAATTATTTAATAACTGTCATTTACAATTATACAACTTTACTAAAATAATTATAATATTTTTAAATGTTCGTTTTTTGTTAACAAAAAATATTAAATAATTCCGTGCAGGATGCTAATTACTCTATGAGTAAAAGTATTTTTTAAAATATATTTTAAAGTGAAATAACAAAATGTTGGTGCATAAATGATGGTAAAATGGAGTAACAATATTGCCAAGCACTAGAAAATGTTTCATAAAAAAGCAATAATGTTATATTGCTACATAATTTCGAAAGAGAATCATAAAAAATACTAAAAAATACTAATAAACTTACTTGCTTAAAATATTTAAACCAAACTAAAAATTAAATACAAATTGACAAGATTTACAAAATTAAACAACATTAGCAATAACATTCCATAGACTGTCAATTAAAAATCAATATTAACAAATTTAATCAAGTTTCAAAATTAAACACAAATTGACAAGATTTACAAAATACCCACAAACTTCAAACAAATTCACAAATTTACAAAATATACAAAATTTACAGAATAGAAACAAACTTCAAACAAATTAACAATTTTACATAATTTACAAAATTGACAAAATTTAAAAAATTCAAACAGATTGGCAATAAAACAAGCTGCCAACATTGAAGCTTTAAGCTTCCAAATAACATTGCGAACTCACAAAATTTGATTTTAAATAATTTCATAAATTCACAATTCAATTCACGTAATGTCATTAATGTTCAAACATAGAAATTCATACCCTCAAACAAATCAATATACACAACAACAAAAATAAAATAAAATAAAAAACCTGAACCAGTAGCATGGAGTAGTGGCCTTTCGAGTAAAATGGCGACCTAGGAATGAAATAAGAAAGAGAATAGTAAATGGGAAATAGGAAATGGGGGTCAACCTGCGTGGGGAGAAGGTGAGCGTTAGGGGGAGGGAGGGAGAGGGGGAGAGAGAGAGAGACTACCTGAGGGTCGTTAGAGCTCAGCGGGCAATGTGGGCAACCGGTGACGGCGGTTGGGCGAATGGAGGCCGAGCACAGTGAAGAGAGAGAGAGAGAGAGAGAGGCGAGGGAAAATAAAGAAAAGAGCAAGGGTTTTATGGGGATTAAAGAGGGGTTTTTCTTGACCACCTCAAAGCGATCGACCGTTGATCTAACCTCTTTTGCCCTTATTTCTAATAGTGTGATAAGATTCTTGATATTATCATAATTATGATTTTTTGGACACAAAAAATAAGACATGAATCTACTGAAGTTACTTTAAAAGTAATTTTTTTTTTGAAAGGTAAAGTTTTTTTTTTTTTTTTTTTTTTATAGGAGGAAGGGAAGACTCGAACTCGAGTCATGAGCGAGCAGGAAAAATTCTTAACCACTGAGTTACAAGCCACGCTCACTTCAAAAGTAAACTTTCATTCTGACTCCTATAAAAAATCCATGTTTGGGAAAAAATTAAAGCTTCTCTCATTTTATTATTTTATTAATGCTATACAGCAAAATTTAACCTTTTTTAGATAAATAACTCATAATTTTTTTTATTACCAATATATCCTTTATTACCCTATCTTGTAGAAATTTTCAGTTTAAAAATTAAGGTAGTGTACCATTTTTATACTACTAATTTGCTGTAGTGAAATATAGGCGAAAGAATTAATAACTATGCATATACGTGATACATAACTTTCCATGCGCATGCCTCCATCGGCTTGTGTTGCAGCCACAAATCACCTGGACAGGGAAGCGCGTGCCTAGCCAATGGTGGAAGAAGATCAAATGTCAATCTAGCTAGTCAATAATTTAAGCCATTCCACAAAATAAAAATAAAAAATAAAAAGTGGGCTTCATGGAAGTGATTCAACTAATATTAGAAAATCATTCATAGTTTGATATGCACGTAGATAAGAACAAGAGACGAAGTCAAAATTTTGGCTCAGACCATTAAATTTTTATTAATTTTTTCTTAGAATGAATTAAGTTTAAAAAATTATAATTAATATTATAAATTATATTTAATAAATAAAAATAAATTAATATATGTAAGGATGGCACAATTAATTGAACTTCTAAATTTTATATTAATATATATAACAATTAACAAAAATAGTTAAATTTTAGGGAGGATTATTTATAACATAATTTTTTCACTAAAATTTTATATGTACTAATTGTAATATTTTCTTGATCAAGATTAATTATTTTTTGAAATTTTAAGAGGGTTTGAATGATATTATAAAAATACTCAAAAATTTATATGTACGTATAAATTTTTCAAAACTCAAAAAGGCTATAGCCCCGTACCCTTTAATAGCCTCGTCACAACTAGGAATGGTACATTTCCAGCGTTCAAAGAATCGAGTTCAAGAATTACTGATATTTTAGATTTTTTATTATTTATTTATTTATTGTAAGATAAAGTAGAAATACGGTCATACAAGAGGCATATCTAGGCTAAACGAATAGGGTTGGAGATTATCCACTGAGCGTATAAGAGCCACTAATCTAGCACCATCAGCCCGCTTTTAAAAAAAAAAAAAAAGCATATATACAAGCCAAAGACAACTCATCCACAAAGCTAAAGGGAGACATGGGTATCCATGCCCCGGTCTGAGAACACAATCCAAACGAAAACGCAATAAATTAATTGGACATCCTGATTGCACAGTTGTAACTGTGCTTAGACTGCCTGCTGATTTTTGTTTTCAAATAATAATAAAAAGAACATTGGCCATGCGCTGATCAAAGGCAGCCACTCATATGTGGTTGCAAATGTGTGGCTTTTCTTTTCATCAATATATGTATATGTTTATATATATTGCTTCATTTAAAAAATAATATGTCAATAAGATATCATGAGAGAGCAGTCTATGCATTGAGAGGGTCCCTCTTTCGAATGCAGTACTTCAAAATGAATAGTGATCATTCTTTCCTGCCCAATATTATTCTTACATGCAACTGAACCAACATACAGTTATGGAGGGAGATCTAGAGAGAACCATCTAGAATGGCCTCAAAGTGGGAAACCATGACGAGAAGCCTCGCAACTTGAGAAAGCCACATCTCTCTCTCTCTCTCTCTCTCTTTTTGTCCTGTCTGCAACTCGAGACAAGCTAGCTAGCTGCTAAAATAATATAGAAAACAGAAATTTAAAGAAAAAAATAATAATTATGTATTAATAATATTGATGTGTTCAAAACTATACAATGAATCTCTATATTTATAAGGTGAATAAGAAATCTAAACCCAATATGATTAGAACTAATTTAAGATATGTACATAAATATTTTAGGAAAATTCTAACACCCTCTAAAAATTTAAAAGGTATAGGAGAGACTAACTTGATTTTGGAAACTAACTCATGAAATTGTCCATGAGGCAGAGTTTTGGTAAGGAGATTAGCAGTCTAAGCAGCGGGTTTATATAGATAAGTTGGACAGTACCCTAGGCCACATGGTGACGCACAAAATGGCAATCGATTTCAATGTGTTTGGTGTGCTCGTGAAAAATATTGTTGTGAGCAATCTGAATTGCACCGCAATTGTCATAGTAGATAATAGTGGCATCGGAATAAGACACGCCTATGTTAGAAAGTAACTAGCGAAATCAGAGTAGTTCTTGTGTGGTGTCAACAAAGGCATGATATTCTACTTCAGTATTAGATCGAGCGGTGATAGTTTGTTTCTTACTTCGCTAGGAAATGAGGGAGTCATTGAGGAAGAAGCAATACCCAGTAGTGGAGTGTCGATCAATAGGGTCACCAGCCTAATCAACATAAGTATAGGCTCGAAGAGTAAGAGATGACTTAGAAGAATAATGGAGCCCTTAGAACAGGGTACCCTTAACATAGCGTAGAATACGGAGAATAGTAGCATAATGAACTGAGTGAGGAACTAACATGAACTGACTGACAATATGAACCACATATGCAATATCAGGCCTGATGACAATGAGATAGACGAGACTTCCATCCAGTTGGTGATAAAGAGTGACAGTCTTGCTATTATAAGTGCAGCTTGGGAAAGAAGATTGATGCATAATCGATGAAAGTGGCTAGAACCTATTTTAGAGCAGCGGATGCATATGCGATTTGGGCAAAGCAGCAGAGAGTGATCTGATTATTTGTAGTATTTGCACAGTGGTTGATTAGAAGGATGACCGTGAGAAGACCCCAAAGAGCCTAAGTGGGGATGATGGGATGCATAAATGGTGTCAGGAGATTTGGTTTGTAGAGAGCCAAGACGAGTTTCTTCAAAAAGAAGGTTAGAGATTGCCTGGTTAAGAGTTGGAAGAGAGCTTTGGAGTAAAAGAGATGCCCGAACTGTCTCAAATGTATCATTCAATGCCATGAAAAAAATAATGAGTCTCTAATTGTCACAATAAAGAGTAAATTTCTTGGCATCAATAGAATTCATCCAGTCAGATTTAAAGAGAGACAGTTGATCCCAGTAACCTTGCATTTGTGTCAAAAAGCTGTGAATGGACTAACTAAATTCTTGACGAAGACGGTGAAGCTGAGACAAGATTTAGTATTGATGAGCAAGATCATCAGTAGTATCGCGGGAGCAAAGAAAATCCTAGACCTCCTTAGCAGTCTCAAAACAATGAAATTAAGACCCAATAGAAGGGATAGAGGTGTTATGAAGTCAGGTGATGATTTGATGATTCTGCTATCTCATTCGTTAAGTCGCTCCACATATTGCTCATCAGGTTCATCTTTATTCTTGGTTGGAAGTTTGACATTGCTAATGACATAACGCCAAAACTTGCGGCCTTTCAAGAAACTGGACTTAGCATGCACCTAAATGAGATAATTAGGGCTAGAGAGGATAGTTGTGATAGGCTGACCAATGTCAGGATGCTCCATAGATAATAACGAAACAAGCAGTACACCATAGAAGCATAATCTAGCAAAACTGATATCAAAACTTGAATTAGAAGGTTGAAAAACCTTAGGAACCGATTCGAACTGGTTAACCCTTTTTTAGAACACACTGAACTAGTCGACAAAAAGGAGAAAACCAGTTTAAACCGGTTCAGTTGATGTGGAAAGGTGTGGCTAGGTCAGAGCCGTGCGAGCCCCGTGCAGAGAAGGCAACTTCGGTGGAGCTGCATTGCAGGAGGCTAATGCAAGTGGAGCTACGAGGAGATGACTGGCTCGAGTTGAAGCCGCGGGTGAGCGAGGCAGCTTGGGTGAGTTGCGGTTGGAGCCACGGGCTGGCGAAGCGTGGCCGCGCGTGAACTAATCAAGGAGAGGATGGAGGCTTTAGGCTGCGCATGGGGGGCGCGTGTGGTGGTTTGGGAGATTGATTTTTTTATACAGTTGGACTTGTCAGGCAGAGAGCAATTCAATAGTGTAATAAAATCGCAGATTAGAAGAAAGAAAATTGGCACAGATGCTGAGGTTAGTTGTTCTTGGTGGCGGCAGTGATGTAGCATTTGTCAGAAAAAATTATTTTACCATGACTCTAATACCATGTTAAAATAATACAGGAAATAGAAATCTAGAGAGAAAAATAATGATTGTGTATTAATAATATTGATGTGATCAAAATTGTACAATAAATCTCTATAGTAATAAAGTTAATAAGAAACCTAAATTTAATAAGATTAAGACTAATTTAAGATATCTAATTTAGGATATGTATATAAATATTTTAGGAATAATCTAACACTACCTATTCAGAGCCAAAATTATCAATAAGTAATGTCCATAACAGTTCATTAATTGGTTTAATAAAAGCAAGTTTGAGTAACGGGATGTGAGAGTTTTAAACAAATAATCTTCTCTCCCCTCCCAAAATAATTTGTTGAGTTGAGGCATGCAAACAATAACCGGTTTATGAACGTGTGCGGTTGGAGCAGTGAATCTAGCCCCAAATATATGTGCCTATAACTTTGTTTATCAAGAAATTTGCACCGCATGAAAATCTTATAAAAATTGAACATTTTCGGATCAAAGGTGTAAAATAGATATTAGGTATTTTAGAAAAACATTTTAAAAATTTATTTAAGATAAAAATTAATATTTTATGAAAATTGACCGAATTTGTAAACAAATATAGGGCATTCTAGATAAACATTTTAAAAATTTATTTCAAGAAAGAGAGATGGGCTTTTCTAGCATTTGGCATAACGACCGCACTTAGAATAACTCTTGGAAATCAAAGGAACTGAATACCTTTTACATCAGTTGAATGGATAAATAGATTAAACCCTAGATATTGACATTATTCAATTTGTTAATTCTTGTACCAAAATCCAAAACTTTATTAGTAAGGGAAAATTTTTCACTGCTAGGACGAGTACAATTAGTGAATGGTAAACCATGGAGAAAAGAAAAAAGAAATTGAGGTGGGGAAAAGCATTAGATTAGCAATGAAAGATTCACATCAAATAACAAATCTTGGAGCAGTAAACAAGGTAGCATATCCAGTTTTTAAAAACATCTCAGTTTATAAATTCATCTCAAGAGGGTCCATAAAAGATAAAGAACTCTGCTCCCTCCAGAAATTCCACTTTCCAGGTCAATGTACTTTTTCATTATAAAAGTAAATTAAATAAATAAATAGTGAAAACTAGCCACAATGCTTCTATATTCATTCCATGGGTTATCCTTCTATTTAAATATCCTTCATGGCTCCAACCTCATGCTGGAGTGCATCATAGCCTTGCCTCATTATCAGTAAAATTAAAGGGGTGGTTCTTATTCTATTTATTTTTACACGTCTCCCATTTTACCAATAATATGTGGAAGTATCGAGTTAATTTCATAGACCGGCATCCGCTCTGAATGCTAAATGAAGTTATCGTCATTAGATGCCAATGTAACATACCGACAGAGCAAATGAATTTAAATGAGTTAACTTCAGAATAATTCAATTTAGGTTTTCATAAACATAAACCATTCAAATTATCAGCGCATATAATCTTCATGAAACAAAAACGAAGTCATAGAAAAACTGTTCAATTCACAAACCAAAAGCCAAAATCCAAGTTGATCATTGATACAATTCTAGAATCAAGAACGCTGGTACAAAGCACTATTTACAGTTGAGGAAAAATGAGGAGGGGAAAAACAAAGACTCTTTCATCCTTCAAAAGCTCAGCATGCACTTCCCAGAACACACAACCTTAGACAAGTTAATTGGTCCTCGCCCATATTTTTTCTACCATTAGAAACCATTCGACCATTGCAAAGACTTATTCTCAAACGTACTGTTGATTGGCTAGCCCAATATCTCAAACAAGTCTCTGTTTTACTAAGATTTCTATGCTGAGCACTCATGTTGGCCTTTCCATCAGCTTTGCTCATACTTCATTTGAGGATTCCCTTATTTTACATTGAATGAAAGTATGCTGGTTGCATTAGCTATCCACGGAGCCACCATTTGAGAAATTAATTGTTGGGTGAAAGAGTCAAATCCATAGAAACTCCTTCACTGACTGGCATATTTCTCACCTCATTAATGATCCTTGTAAGTTCTTTTCTGAGTTCTTTATGAACAAAATCAGATCGCTCCTTTGTGATTGATGATTCTGTGAAGAGAGTTGCAGTAAGGGAATTAAATTCATGAAACCATTCATCATTGCCATTCTGATAACCCTGATCATCAAAAGAAAAAAGTGAGCTCTCTTGCCGCCACCGACCAGGAAAATACTTTGCAGGAAGTTGAAAATAATTCTTCATTTGAAGTACGCGAAAGGCATGTCTGCATAAGATTCCAGAAGATTCAAATTCCTTGCAGGAACAGTGAATTTGTTCATCTTCTGTTATCCATATAACAAGACGCTCTCCATCCATTTTCTTGAAGTGGCGTACAATATATGATCCATTAGTCATTTCAGATGCAGCATATTGCATAGCCAGCACCAATTCATGTTGCAATGCATTGAAAGCGAAAGGCGTAAGAATACTTCGTGCATGCTCTTCCATGGGTAAGCATGTCCTGATATGCATGTACTGCATCTCTTCATGTGCCTGAATTTTTAAAGTTGAGGAAATCCCCACCTGCAGAAGGATACTTGTAAAAATAACATTCAACGCAGATCAGGTATCAGCAAAAAACTAGATCACAATTTATCAATACCTGCTCAAAAAAACTAAGCAAACATGTTTGCCCACTGAAAATCCCTTTCAAGAATGCATCAACAGACTTTGAATATATAGTTGTTGCCATTCTAGCAAGAAAACAACCTTTGGTATATGCCAATGCCCAAGATGTGCGAAGAGAAAAGAGTAAAGCAATGTGTTTATCTGAACTAAGTCCATATTGAGTTATTGTCTGATTCCATTGAAACTCAAAATCCTCCGTACTATCCAGATGATATAGTGCATCAAACTCGGTTCTAAATTCTGCATATCTGGGTCCAAGTGGGAGAGAGAACCAACAGGATAGTTTAGGCAGAATGTTCCCAATAGGAATAACATGTTTCGTATTTGGTAGTTCGCTTCCTATGGCTTCTCTAAGCCCAGGATCCAGATCAGTTAGAATTGTCTGTGGGCATCTTCCTTTCATAAAATGGACAAAAGTCTGTATCCCACAAAAAAAAAAAAAAAAAAAAAGAAAAGAAAAGAAAAGAAAAAACACATTAGGCTTAAGAAACAACATCAAAACACATGTAAATTGACCGACAAGTAATTTTGGTTAGAAACCTGTAAAGCCCACGAAAAGGAACGTGGTGTTTCATCCTGCAGCAAAGCACAACCAAAGAAGATAGTTTTACCATGGTTGTCAATGCCAAGCCATACTCCAAAAAGCATTCCGTAGGTGATTGAACAGTATGTTGTGTCAAAATAAACTACATCACCAAACATGGCGTATGCATGAACAGAGTCTCCATATGACCAAGCAACATTCTCAACCTTATCATTCTCATCCACAGAAACATCATAAACAAAGTAGGGATCCCCATCTTTTGTAGTCCTGCATGCCTCAAGAAATTCCATTGTATCATTTTCTCTTTTTTCAGTGAGTAGAGCATCATTCTCTTGGACCACTTTCTTACGATTCTGAACAAAGTTTCTAACATCCCTCTCCAAAAATGGCAACTGTCCTCCTTGGATCCCCTTTTCCAATTCCAGCACCTTAACTATACGATGTATTGGAAACCCAGCTTTTGAAAGCAAAAGGATTCTCTCTTGATCAGCCTCCTGAATTTTGCGATACGCTGGGAGGAGACGCACTTGATCATCTTCCAGCAATTCATGGTTATGCACATTACTGAATTGGACAACAAACCACTGAGAGACCCCATCAATAACCTCCTTAGACAAGTACATTTTTGCATCACATCCACACCGAACTGATTTCCGATCTCTGTGGCTCTCCCCAGTAGCCTTTTTTCTTGCCGGAGCAAAGCCGGAACGATAACAAACAAAATCCCTCTTATAGACACCCAATTGTGGGCTCAATCTCGAGCGTTCTTTCCTAATTGAAAATCCATTCTTTCTAGCAAAGTTGCCATAGTATTCAAAAGCGTCCTCATCACTCTTAAATACCATTCCTACGTAAGGGGCGACCATTACTTCTTTCAAGGTACCATCACTCTTCACTAGTTGGGATGCTACAGTAGAGTCATCACTATCTCCCTCATAAGTCACAAAACATTTCCAATCCCCACATGGGCATTGCTGCCGACGCATCCATATATTTTTCGACGGCATTGACACCATCATTCCCACTTAATTGATATATATATATATATATATAAATTATATATGTTCAACAAAATTCTTACAAATCCTTGGGTGATCTGAAAGCTGGCAGTGCACAACCCTATAATGGGAAAAAATAAAAACACAAAAAAAGGAAAATGAAATGGGGTCTTTCCGAGCACAAAGGATCACAGATAAACTAAATTTATATTATTGATTTCCAAAATGAACACGGTTGGGGACTGAATTTGCTGCGCAACAATAGAAGGGAAAGAAATCGTTATACAGAGTTCATATCATGGTGTATGGAAAGAACTAGTGTAACTAAGCCAGTAAGAGAAAAATACATGGAATTCAGAGAGATTAGCGTACCAGTTGAGGAGAGAGACGAGGAGAGCTTAAACCCTAATTCCATATTTCTTCCTCATTCTTCTTCCACAGCTCGATGCTGGCCTTTGATTAATTCTTTTTTTTTTTTTGATAAGTACCTTTTGACTAATTCACTCTGTGCTGACTTCCGACAACGCAAGAATAACATGTAATGGCCCGATTTATGGTGGGCCGATCCTTGTTGGATTTGTTTAGTACAAAATCGGACTTGGGCTCAGCATGGCGACCAGTCCCCCCGAAAATAAATAAATAAATAAATAAAATAAAAAATAAGATAAAATAAAATAAAATTAGGCTTTGTCTGTTTCTGCGCATAATATTTTCCTTAAAAATGTTTTACTTATTTTTAGTTGTTTGGCAAGACAATTTTTTGATGAGAACATCATAGACATGGAAAGATTTATTTCCTTTTATTTGCTATTATTATTATTTTTATTATTTATTATTTTAGATAATTTATTTTGAGAAAAATTCTTAAGATATTGTGGTTTTTTATTTAATTTTATCTTTAATTATTTTCAGATTATATTAACTTATTTAAAAGTATAGATTATTAGGGTTTGTAAACACGATGATTTGAGATTATTATTAAAATGGCTTGCGTGCCTTTATTATTCTTTTCCCTCTAATTTCTTCTCTTTTCTCTTAACTTAATTTCTTCTTGTGCTTTTTTATTTTAATTATTATTTGTCCTACATCAAAATTGGTAGCAACTAAGTTCTCGATATTAAATATAGGGTTAAAACCAAATTCTATTAGAATATTAATAACATAAGCATTTGGCCCATCTCTCTTTAAAAATTTAAAAGGACCAATACTATAAGGGTGTAATTTGGACCAAAGCCTAGATGGATGCCTTTTCGAATGAATTCGAATCATAACATAACTCCTTACATTAAATTCAACATGTCTTTTATCTGTGTTAATTTAAAGTTTGTAAGATGCGTTACTCACAATAAGTTATTTATTGATCTTAATATACAAGTCATGTAAGTGCCGTGCAAATTATTCAATAGACATAGACATATGAGAATACAGAGACATAGGAATTAGGTCAAAAGGTTTACTAGGCTTGTGTACATGCATAATTTCAAACGAACTCATACCAAAAGGCCTATTTACAGAACTCTTATAGGCCAACTGGACTATAGGAAAGATTAGATACCAGTTTTTAAAGTTTTTTTGGACCAAACATCTCTAAAGGTTTCATAAACTACGATTAACAATCTCAGTTTGATCATTTATCTAAGGATAATAAGTAGTGAAAAAATTCAATTTAGTGTCAACCTAGTGTTATAAGGTCCTCCAAATATGACTAGTGAAACTCATTCTTATCAGACACAATAGATTAGGTAAGCCATACAATTGAGTCATGATTTTCTCAATTGCGCAATCCTAAAAGTATCAAATATCTTACTACAAGGAATAAAGTGGGTCATTTTGGAGAAAAGAACCACTACAACAAGAATTGAGTCATGATTTTCTCAAATATATGGAAGACCGAGCACAAAATCCATACTTACATCTTACCACAGACCACTAGGGATCGGAAAGGGTGTGTAGATCATATTAGTGTTTTGTTTCCTATGTTTAGCCAACTAACTAGTGCAATATTGACTAATAATTCTACCCATATCCCGTTATCTATGCAATTTAGCTCTAAAGGTGACATTTAGAAAAAAGTTTTTATTATTGGTATTGTCACATTTTTAGAGTAAATAAATAATTTAAAATATTTTTCCAATTCTAATGTGAACTCTTAAAAATCATATTACAATGAATAAATTAATAGAAATTAGGAGTTAATTCTTAGTAATTTTATTAATTTTTAATAAATTAAATTTAAGTTTAGAATTAAAATATAATTAATTCATTATTATAATTATAATTTTTCATCTTCTCTATTCAGGTCTAAACCAACACAATAGGAGATGAAAGCAATTCGTCTAAATAATGGTTTGAATATATATATATATATATTTATATATATATTGGAAACCTTTTGGATAAGAAGAAACCTAGAGCAATTGAAACTCTTCAAAACCTCATTACCAGTGCTATTTTGCTTCTATAAGTTGAGAGAACCTACTGGAAGAATTGAGAAGGAGAAGCTCAAGTGATAAGAAGGTGGAAGGTCAAAAGTTGGTGACTAATCCTTTCTACTTCCTTTATCTTTTTCCTCCAAACTTTAGGTATAAATAAAGGTTAGATCACAAGAGAAGGTGTAAGCAAGCAACAAGTAATCAACTGCAGAGTGGGAGAAAGAAAGAGAAAGAGAGAGAGAAAGAGAGAAGAGAGAGAAAGAAGTATTGAGAGTTGAATTAAGTATGTGTTTCTCTGTAATATTCTAATTTTATTAATCACTGAAATTCCTCTCCCTTATAGGCATAGGCATTCGCTGAATCACGTTATATTTTTTTGGTTTCTTGTGTGCTTTAATTTTTTGTCCCTAACAACTGGTGTCAGAGCCAAACTTATATCTAATTTGATCCGAAGCACATCTGTAGAAGCATTGCATGCTCTCTCACAAAGTCAAGCCAAAGTTCTACCCGAAAAAGAATCGTGCACAGAACGCTTGCGGGAGAAAGAGTATTTTGGGAATTAATTTTCTATGTTGGCCCAAGGTTTATAAAGTTGGTTTTATAATTGATTTTGATGATAACAAACTTTGAATTAAATTTTCATAATTAATTTTCAAATAGATATTGTATGAAATGTTACAATTTATTTGATAGATTCAAGATAATAGAGTTGGAGGAGATTGATATTATTTTTTAGATATTTTCACATAATTTGGATGAAGGAATAAAGGAATTTCAAAGTTTGGAGTAATAGAAATCAAAGTAAGATGAATATTTGAACTAGAGGTTAACTCGGATAAACAGAGAAATCAGACACGTGTTAGTATATAGATGATATCTTAAGATCCAACGGTTCAATTTTCGTGAAATTTTAATATAGTAAACTAGACTTCCATATCTACAATTTTACCGAAGTGAGATTTTTGTGGATCTGAAGTTAAGGTGTCCAAACATGAGTTGGAATATTAGTCATTACAGAAAATATTTTAATTCTGGATTCTGGAGCCAGTCTTAGTTTTTGAGACATAACTCATACTCTACAGATTTAAAAATTCTGATTTTTGGTGTGTGAAAATAAGACTCAAAAAGCTACAACTTTTGTAGTTTAAGTTTCTTCTAATTCTAAAAGTATCCTGGTGAAACGGAAGCTTAAACGGGAAACACAGATTCAGAATGTCAGAAAAAGCTATCAAAAGCTGATCTCGGTTCAGAAACCATATCTGACTATCTAACCGTTGGATGAAGCGCAACATTTGACATGTGATAGCTGACTTATATATCTACAAAGTCTTTACTTTGAGCAATGTCATATTTGAACGTTATGAGCGTGAAAAACAGTCACAAATATATCTAAGAAAATCTGAATCTGAAAGACAGCATTGGAAGCAAGGAAATTCAATTTCTTTCAAAGGCAAAAGTGTCTTTTCACCTTGTAACGGCCATTTGGAGATTTTCATCTATAAATAGATCCTTAAACTCAGATTCAAGGGGATGAACAAGGCAAGAAAGAAGTGCTTGTAAAGAGATACAAGAAATTCCATAACTTTGCAAACATAGAGTGATTTCTTCTCACATTCGTGCTTCATCTTTCATATTCAACTTGTGAGAGTTTCTTTTTGATTTGATTGAGTTTTAAACTCATCATTGTTGTTGTAAGAAAGGGAAATTTAAAGCCCTTTTAATTTGTGAGAGTTAGGTGAGCTCTTGTTGGTTTTGGTTCAAGTGTTAGGACCAAAATAAGAGACTTTCTTTGAGAGAGACTTGTGTGAGTGATTTGGGGATAAAATCACTTGGGAAAGGTTTCTAGCACCTTGGGAAGCTAGTGTGTAATAAGCTCTTCAAAGAATAGTGGAGAAATATCAATGAAGGCCTTGGGGGAGTGGACGTAGGCAACATTGAAGCCGAACCACTATAAATCGATTGTGTTTGCTTCTCTTCCCTTCTCTTTATATTTAGTGCAAACACTAGCACTCACTCTTCATTCACAAATATTGAATAATTTCTTTTTTGGTGCATTTCATATTCATCTTGACATATTTGTTTTCGGGTTGAAATTTTTATTTGCAAAATTTTTAAGCAACCCTATTCACCCCCCTCTAGTGTTGCTATTTGGGACAACATTCTAGAATTATACTATAAGTATATATTATCCAGAATGTTTTTCCTTAACTCACTACCTAGACAAAGTGGATTGGCATCACTTTAGCTATACTGGAGATATAGGTTTGAATCCTGGGGAAGGATAATTTTGCTTAACCATATTTATTGTCATTTAAAAGATACAAAAAAGCTACAACACCACCACTGTCGAGTTGTTCTGCCCCTCCCCCAAAACACTAATCCAATCGAGATGAAACCTCGTAAGGATTTCTCTCCTAATTTCAAAGGTATAATTCGTCTTTTGAATTTTACAAGTTTTGTTTTCTTGAGATTCTTCATTTTATTTTATATAATTAAGATGTTAAATGTGTTCTAGGATTAGGACTGATTAGTTAAATGGTTGATGGCAAAATGGTGATTAGTTAGATGGTCAATATCCTTCCAAAAATTTTTTGCATTTTTTCTTAAAATCTTCAATTGGAAGTGGAAAGAGAAATCATATATTCATATGGGTGACTAATTCTTGGAATAGAAAAAAGAAAAAAAAAACATAAAAAAGTTGGGGACAGCAAATATGATGGTGGAGGAGTGAAAAAGGTTAACTAGCAAAATCAATTTTGGTTTGCGTTTATATATATTTCTATTACATATGATGTTTATGACAAGTAGATGCTATATGTGTTAGTATTTCAACTTGTGTTGTGTATCTAATTTGTTTCATTTGTTTTTCAACCAATAGACGATGTTGTTGGAGTCTATTTCATCAACAATATCTCCAAACAAAGAATGTAGATAAGAAGAAGATGTATAGAATGGAGACCATGAAGATGAAGAAGAGGTAGATAGTATTGAACATGAACAAAAGGTAGATACAATCGAAAAACCAAACGAAAGAATGAAGTTTGACACGTTACGGGAGGCTTATCTCCATTACTCCAAATATGCTAAAGAAAAAGGATTTGTTGTGGCTAAAAGAACATTGAGGAAGGGGAAAAGATGGAAACATCATGAATTTTACTATTTCACGTATGCGTGCTGGAAAGGTAGAGGGTAAGAACAAGCAACTTGATCAAACCACGATCACAGTCAAGATTTGGTTGTCTAGCTCGTGTTATAGTAGTTAACTAAGAGGATGGAAAGTGGAAGTTCAATATCATTGCTTTGGAGCACAATTGTGAACAAAGCCTAGCAAAATCAATGCTTTTTAAGAGCAATATGATACTCAATAAGTGTGTGAAAAGAACATTTGAATTGAATGATCAAGCTAGAATTAGAACATACAAAACTTATGACTCACTTTAGATTAAGGTTGGGGGATGTGATAATCTTTCGTTTCCTTAGAAAGACTGCAGAAATTATTTAGATAAGCAAAGATGGTTACAACTTACGGAAGGAGATGCTGAAGCAATGCATCGTTATTTTATGAGAATGCAAGCTGACAATTCTAACTTCTTTTATGTAATGGATTTTGATGTAAGAGTTGACTTAGGATGATATGAATTGACTTAGGAATGTGTTCTGGGATGATGCAAAGAGTCGAGCAGCATCTAAAGAGTTTGGTGATACTGTTACCTTTGATACAATGTACTTAGTAAACAACTATGATGTGCAGTTTGCTCCATTTATAGGTGTCAATCATCATGGTCAGTCCACTTTATTAGGGTATGGGCTCATTTCTAAGGAGGACACCGAGTCATTTTTGTGGATTTTTGAGACTTGGAAGACATGCATGGGGGGATTGTGCTCTAAAAACCATTATTACGAATCAATGTATGGCAATAAAGAATGCAGTAGAAAACATACTCCTTGACATCTAACATCAATCATGCATATGGCATATTAGAAAAAGCTACTAGAAAAGTTTGGTGGGCACAACGCCTTTCATAGAATTAGTTTGTCAATGCGTGCAGCAATTTATGATTCACTGACAATAGACCAATTTGAGAATGCTTAGGTAAGGTCCATCAAAAAGTACGAGCTTGAAGGTAACACATGGTTAGAGGGTCTTATATAGAGAGGGAACGGTTGGTGCCTACTTCTTTGAAAGATGCATTTTTGGGTGGGGATGTCATCCACACAAAGAAGTGAGAATATGAATGCATACTTTGATGATTATATTCATTCAAAGATGACCTTGAAATAATTCGTAGAATAATATGAAAGCTTGTTGGTGAATAAGGTGGAGAATGAAAACCTAACAGGTGTAAAAAATTTCACCACTTTCATCCTGTTGGTACCCAAAAGTGAGTTGGAGAAGCAAATCCAAGGTGTTTACATGCATGTAAAGGTTAAGGAGTTTCAGGAACAAATTATTGCAAAATATCACTGTTTGTGTTCGAAGACTGATTACACTTAAAAAGTGTAATAATAAACTCTAATTTGCATTTTTATTCCTAGTAAATTGCATTTTATTTTAATTTAATTTATATTCTTATAGTGTTATGTTCTTTTATACAAGAATTATAATGAAAAAGCTAGCAAGAGAGGTGTGAAAGGACAAAACATAGAACAAAGTAGAACAAAGAAAGCAAAAGACTTATAGCGTCGGGACACCAAGATGCCGTTGGGACACCAGCAAACTCGAGAGTGGTAGTTCCCAACACTTAGCCAAAATTCAGAGTGAAATCAAAATTTTTCATTGCAGCGCCGAGACACTAGATTGGCATTGGGATGTTGCAACCACAATAATTCTGTGTTTTGGTAATTTAACATAGGTCTTTGGGGTCTCTTATAATTACTTCTTTGTACAGAAACCCTAGGGAAGTTTTTTTTTTTTAATAGTTTTCTAGTTTATATTTTGAGAGCCGTCATAAACTTTAGGATTTTTTTTAGTTTTCTTTCAGATTCTTTGAGTTTTCGTTAGTTCTTTGAATGCTTTTATGTTTGGAAGATCAGATTAAAGCTTTGGATATTCATTACTTTCGATATAAGTCGAGTTTTCACTTTAATGGAGTTTGTTCCTTCTCTCTTTTCTTTTCGTTATTATTTTTGCTTTATTTCTATTATGCTAGGCTAGGTTATTTTCTTGATCCAACCTATTAATGATGAGCAAACCTATATTGAATGATGAGATGTGAATAGATCCATGCATGCAACATGAAAACTGGCATGTATGGATTTATATTTTTTAGATCCGTATTTATTTATTATCAAAAGTTTTCGAAAATAAGTTTTCTTGTTCACATTCTCCAAAATCCCTGAAAAGAATTCTTGATTTTAACTTCTTAATAATTTTAAAATAGCTAAAGTAGATTTGAACTAAAAATAAAATATCAAAATATTTTTTGGTTTTCTGATCCTCAACAAGATTTTAAAACTGTGTGTTGGAATTAAAAGTTTTCAAGAAAACATCCTCCGATTTATTTTTTCATAATGTGAAATTTAAATTGAGATAAAATCACATCGAATCATGAAAATAAGGAATCTACCCAGATTTGTAGGTTGGATCAAGATTTGTTTTTATTGTTTTCGAATCTTTAAAAATTATTCATTGTTTTTTTAATTTAATTTATTTTTTTAATTAATTGATTATTGTCTTATTTTAGTTTAGTTTACCATTTGCATGCTAGGTTGTTAGTTGGCAAAATAGGATTTATTGGTTTAGTTTGAATATTCAAGTCATTTGCTTGCTATTGGGTCAACTTAATTTTTTGTTTAGGGTAGCTTGGTGTTTATGTGATTTGATTCAAGTTTTGATGTTTACTTTTGCATGCTTTAGAATAAAATTCAAAACAAATTCAAATCTAGAGATTTACTTTTTGTGACATGCACAGTAGATTTAAACTTAGAAAATTCTAGTAAAAAAAATCCTTTAGGCTCCTTGTGAATTCGATACTTGGTCTCACTAGGGTTAAACTACACCACACCCTCATAACTTGGGAGGCATTTTAATCGTATTATTTTGAAGAGGTTATGTTTTTGGTGCTTGCTGGGGAGTCAAAATTTTTTTTTTCTAGAGTAATTTAGGTTTTATCATCTACTACTTTTCATAAAAGAAAAAGTTTCCTAGAGCGTCAGGACGCTGTTCTACAGTTAGGACACTGTACACTGTCTTGAGTATTCTCTCACTACTTATGAGCATTTGGGAACCACGTGAATCAGAGAGATTAAAGTGTTCTGAATTCTATAACCCTCTCTTTGAACCTTTGAACCTTTACGTTGATCTTGAAATATTTTCCCCTCTGACCACTGAAATGACAGGTGTTAGTAACAGAGCTAACAACTAGATTTTAGTTGTTAATGATGGAAGATCGTAGGCACCTCCTGTGAGGTCAATGCGGGATTATTTACAACATGATAGGCACACACCCAAGTCCTGTATTATCTGGCCAGAAAAATAATGGGCTTTTAATTTAAAGCATGGCATGATCCCATTGCTGCCTACCTTTCCTAGTATAGATTTCGAGAACTCGTACAATCATTTGACTCATTTTCGGAATATATATATGACTATAAAAGATCAAGGGTGTCCCATAGACCTTGCCTTTCTCAAACTTTTCCCATTCTTACTCAAGGACAAGGCAGCCTGGTGGTTTGAGTTTTTGCAACTGAATTCTATTCGTGCATGGGATGAGTTGCAGGCGATGTTCTTAAAGGAATTCTTTCCACTAAATAGAACTGACACCATCCAACATTAGATTTTGACCTTTGCTCAATAATAGGAGATACATTCTACCAATGTTAGGAGAGGTTTAAAGTTCTGTTACATTCTTGCTCACTTCACAGATTTTAAGTATGATGTCTCGTAAATATCTTCTTTGGATCATTGATGACACAACTCAAACAATTTGTGGAAACAATATGTAATGGGCAATTGTACGACAAAACCCCAGAGTGAGCATATGAGTTTTTTGGCTTTTCTAGTAGGAAATGTGTAGACATGGGACACGACTGGAGCTCAACAAACTTTAGTTTTTGGTATCTCGTTAAGCAAAGGTATACATCTATTGAATGATTTTGATGGCCTAAAGGCAAGACTGGCTACGTTATGAAAAGAAGTTAAGACTTTAGAAATTAAAAAAGACACACCAGTTGTCAAAGAACCTATAGCGACTGTCTATTGCCTCGTGTGTGATAGTCAAACACATCGTACAGACGATTACCTGATCATACCAGTTTGTAGAGATGTGGTTTAGAATCAATAGCTTAGTGAACTTCCTATTCATGATGTTAATCAATTCCGTCCACCATATTGAGGACCTAGTTAAGGGGGAAACTTGTATTCAAAGACGTATAATTTGGGCTGGAGAAACCATCCCCACTTTGGTTGGAGAAACGAGGGGGCATTAATGCCTCAGCAATACATGTTGCCTCACCTCCACCTATGCCTCAAGTTCTATTTCATCACCCAAGACAGTCTTAGAATGTGGGGCTGCAACAGAACACTTATATCCAGCCAATAAAAGGTCCACCAAAGAGACACTTCAGCAGTTCATGACCACACAGTCTACACTATGGGCTCAGAACAACTGGGCTATAGATGATGTAAACAGTCAGCTGGCTCTTATAACTCAAGCATTAAGTACTTGACTGAAAGGTCATTTGCCTGCTCAACCATAACCAAATCCAACAGCCCAAGCAAATCAAGCTAAATGATTTTCTAGTGTACAAAACAATTTTAAGCAAGTATAATCTATCACGACACTAAGGAATAATAAAGTTATTGATAACCTTAGGGTGGCTGAGTCCAGGGAAAAGTTAAAACCTAAGCAGAAAGTGGAAGATTAATAAAAAAATGGATGAATAGAAACATCCGATAAAGGATGAATAAGAAATTGAAAAGGTTGTAGAAGAAGAAAAGAAGAAGATAGAGGAAGAAGAACTAATGGTTGCATCAAGGGAGTACGCCCCTAAAGCACCTTTTTCTCAAAGGCTAATGAAGAGCAAGAAGAAAGCTCAGGTTGCAGAGATGCTAGAGGTATTTAAATAGGTAAAGATCAATATACCTCTGCTAGATACAATTAAACAAATCCTCTTGTTTGCTAAATTTTTGAAAAAATTATGTACAGTGAAGAGGGGATTAAATGTGAAAGAGAAGGCCTTTATGACCGAACAAGCAAGTGCTATTCTTTAATGCAAAACACCCCCAAAATACATGACTTTGGTTGTCCTACTATTGCATGCTATATTGGGGAGTACCGTATAGACTGACCATTGCTTGATTTAGGGGCAAGTGTAAACCTGCTACCTTACTCGGTGTGTGAATAATTAGGCTTAGGCGAAATAAAGCCTACTTGTGTGACTTTATAACTTGTCAATAAATCCATTAAGGTTCCATGAGGTATAGTTGAGGATGTATTGGTTCAAGTAGAGAGTTTTTGGTTTCCAGTGGATTTCATAATCCTTGATACTCAATTGCTAGTAGTATATCCACATAAAATCAAACACCCGTCATTCTAGGTTGACTATTCCTTGTAACTTCAAATGCACTAATTAATTGTAGGAATGTATCGATGAAAATGTTTTTTAACAACATAGTTTTCGAAATAAACATCTTTCATGTTAGTAAACAGCTAAAAGATGTGCTTGATGTGGCAGAGATGGACCTAATAGAGACTGCCATGCAAAATTATATTAATTGCATATTCATAGAAGATCGTTTGGCAAGGGCATTGTGTTTTAGTGAGGTAAGAGCAATCTTCACTAATGAAAGTGATGAAATGAGGTCTATCATTAATTGGTTGGAAGTAAGCCCAATTATGTCAGTTGGAAATTGGTTCCAACCTTTAAGAAATTAGAGCCATTAGAAAAGCAAGCGGAAGATTCCTATATAAAAGCTCCAAACCCCGAAAGGAAACAATTGCCCACTAATTTAAAGTATGTATTTTTTAGAAGAGGTGAGACTTATCCGATAATGATATTATCTGAGCTATTGAGAAGACATCGAAGGGCATTGGGCTAGTCTGTAGCTGATTTGACAGGCATAAGCACACTTTTTTGCGCACACCATTTCTATTTGGAAAAGGATGCCAAACCAGTCTGACAAATGCAAAGGCGCCTCAATCTGAATATGAAGGAAGTGGTAAAGTGGAAGTTTTAAAATTATTAGATGTAGGTATCTTCTACTGCATTACAGATTTAAAGTGGATGAGTCCTACACAAATGGTTCTTAAGAAATTCGGTGTCATAGTCATCTGCAATGAAAATAATAAGGTAGTGCCTACCCACATTCAAACGGGGTGGAGGGTTTGCTTTGACTATCATAAACTCAATGCTGTGATAAGAAAAGATCACGTCCCGCTTCCATTTCTTGATCAGGTTTTGGAAAGAATAACATGGCATGCTTACTACTGCTTCTTAGATGGCTACTCGGGTTATAATCAAATCAAGGTTGCCCTAGAAGATCAAGGTTGCCCTAGAAGACCAAGCTAAAATCACTTTTACTTGTCCTTTTGGCATCTTTGCATACAAAAGAATGCCTTTTGACCTGTGTAATGCCCCCCGCTACCTTCTAGTGCTACATGATATGCATATTTAACGAGATGGTAGAGGACATCGTAAAGTTTTTTATGGATGACTTCTCTGTCTATAGTGACTGGATCTGGTTCTAGCACGATGTGAAGAAAAGAACATAGTGCTCAATTAGGAAAAATGTCATTTTATTATGACACAAGGTATAGTTCTTGGGCATATCGTGTCGAAATCCAGCATTTAAGTTAACAAAACCAATGTCAAATTAATTCAGAGGCTCCTCACCCCAAGAAATGTAAAAGACATTTGATCTTTTCTAGGGCATGCTGAGTTTTACCAGTGTTTCATTCAGTCTTTTGGTATAGTTTCAAACCCTTATGCCATTTATTGACATAAAATGTACCGTTCAAATGGACACCTTAATGTCAAGAGGCATTTGAGAAACTAAAGGATTGCCTAACTTTAGCGCCTATCCTCCAATCTCTTAATTGGTTACTGCCATTTAAACTTATATGCAATGCTAATGACCATGCAATTGGGGTTATGTTAGATAGAGAAAGGAAAACAAAGTGCACATGATTTATTTTACGAGTAAAATCCTTAACAGTGCGTAAAAGTACTACTCAACAATGGAAAAGGAGCTTATAGCCGTTGTCTTTGTGCTTAAAAAGTTCAGGTCCTATCTTATTAGGTCAACAATGACTGTATTTATGGATCACTCTGCACTCAAGTATCTATTAACTAAACCGAAGGTCAAATTAAGATTAATTTGTTAGCTGCTTCTATTGCACGAGTTTAACCTCGTGATAAAGAACAGGAAAGGTGCTGAGAATGTTATGGCAGATTACCTTTCTCATTTGCTAATGGGAGCTCACTTAAATGATGATACTTAGATAAATGATAGCTTCCTAAACGAGCAACTTTTCAATGTTGTAGCGATCACAGCCGCCATACCCATGTGGTTTATTGACATCGCCAACTATTTGGTGACTGGGCACATTCTAGTAGATTGGAGCACTAATGACAAGAAGAAATTTTTAAGGAATGTTAGTGTTCTTCTGGGATGACCTGTACCTTTTCAAATATTGTCCCGATCAGGTCATCTACTGTTGTTTACTTGAGTGGGAAGTATCAGGTATTCTTGAATTCTCCTATTCACAAGCATACGGCTGCCATTTTTCCAGAAACAAGACAACTACAAAGATTCTCCAATATGGATTTTACTGGTCTAACTTGTTCAAAGACGTTCACAATTATTGCACAGTTTGTGACAGGTATTAAAGTCTAGGAAGCCTTACCCACAGGAGCATGATGCTGTTATCCCTCATCCTCATATTAAAAGTCTTTGAATGCTGGGATATCGACTTCATAGGGCCATTTCCAGTATCATTTGGATACGAGCACATCCTTGTAGGGGTGGACTGTGTCTAAATGGGTTGAAGGTGTTGCTACACAAACCAATGATCACAAGGTTATGCTAAAATTCCTTTATGAAAACATCTGTTTGCATTTTGGAAATCCTAGGGCCATCATTGGTGATGGTGGTAAACATTTTTGCAATCGACCAGTGGGTTTGCTTTGGCATAAGTATGCATTGTCCATAAAATAGCACTCCTTACCACCCCCAAATGAGTGTCCAGGTGGAGCTTGCAAATCGTGAAATAAAGCAAATCCTCAGGAAAACGGTTCATCCAAACTGAAAAGATTGGCCATTACACCTGATAAACTCCCTTTGGGCTTATCACACTGCTTACAAGACAAATTTAGGGATGTCTCCATATGGGTTAGTTTTTGGAAAATTATACCATCTTCCAGTCGAACTGAACACAAGGCCTATTGGGCCATTAAATAGTTCAATGCCAGTATCAATAAAGTAGGGTTGCATCATAAACTACAAATTGCAGAGATGGACGAGCTCTAAAATGATGCATATGAAATGCAAAAATTTCAGAAGAGAAGATGAAGAATGTACATGATCAACACATCGTTAGACGTTCATTTCATGAGGGACAGAAAGTACTTATTTATTGCTCATGACTCCACCTATTCCCTAAAAAACTTCAAATAAGATGGGTTAAACCATTCATTGTGCAGCATGTTTCCGAGTATGGCGCTATAGAAATTGAGAACCCTAAGAATAAGAATCGCTTCAAGGTGAATGGACATAGGTTAAAACCGTATCTCGAGAACTTCGCTGGTGCAATTGAATCGTGGGATTTTCTCAATCCCCCCACCTTTTGAATGATGCTCCAAATTCTCCAAAGTTGTTCCCAAATTTTTTCTTGTTTTTCTTTTCATTTTTTTCTTTATTTTATATATATTTTTTATTTTTTTCTCTTAATTAAATTTTAGCTTTAGGAATGGAGACTCTAAAAAAAAAAAATAAATAAATTTGGCTATAGCGTCGAGACGCCATGACCTTGTCTAGACATTGTGTATTTTTTTATGGGTCACGTTTTTGTATTAAAAAAAAAAAAATTGGCTGTAGCATTGGGATGCCATAATCTCATCTAAACGCTGTGTATTTTTTATGGGTCATGTTTATGTTATAAAAAAAAAAGATTGGCTGCAGCATCGAGATGCCACGATCCCATCTAGACGCTGTGTATTTTTTTATAAAAAAAAATAAATCCTTTTATTCATTTTCTTTTTCCCTCTTTTTTCTCACAGTTTGCTGAACCCTGCACATTCCAAATCCTCCTCGAATTCATTCCCATCCAAAATCCTTTTCTTTCCCTAATTACATATTTCCACATAAATCCTATATATTCATATACAATAATATATATATTATGTAATTTACTTATATAAACCTATTCTCTCTCTCGGTTTTTTTTACCTATATACCAATATTAATACAATAATTTACCAAAATACGGTGTAACGGAAGATATTACCAAAATTGGGTTTTTGTCATCAGTGCAGTCTACGACATTGCGAGTCGTCAATACAATTGACGTCACCAAGTAATTCCTAAAAACCATGTTGCCATTTCTACTTACGACATATCTGCCATTCTTTCTAGGCTAGAAGAACTCAGTACAAGTAGAAGAGCTTAGTACTAATAGACACTAGTAGATCCAAAAGAACTCAGTACCAGTAGATACTTGGTAATAGCATGTTGTCACTTCTGGTTACGATAACTCACCTTATTCCAGTAGAAACAATGGACAATTCTAGCTTCTAGTAACAAAGTTGGTAGTACTACTGGTAACACTCCATGTCGCCAGTACTACTTATGACACTTGCATCAAAATGTTTGTCAAGAGCATCAAAATCTTCAGCGGAGGTCTCTATAAGCTTCCATCTTTGATCTTACTTGCTCACTTGCAATCTCCATAGTCACCCTCAAAACTCAAAGAGAAGCATTGAGAAAAGTAGCAGAGCACCAAGCAAATGCTTGCATGCATTTAGTGGACTAGGAAAGTCTTTATGTGGGCATTAAAACTTACAAATCTCTTTTGTTAGTTTAAATTGAAATTGAGGTTTCTTTTCAGTTGGAGGAAAGCTAGTCAGATAATGTGTTCAGTGCTCCTATGTCATGTTAAGTAAATCAATATCATTTTGAACTAAAATTCTATAGGGCTTTGCATAATAAATGGGAGAATTGAATCTATCTTGAAGCTAATGACAAGCAAGTCTCTTAAGTTTTTGGCTAGATGGGATGAGACCTTACTTTAGCATAATTGCTTTTGATGCTTCCATCTACATCACCAATTTTCTCAATTACATTCTCAAGCTACGACCCTCGGAATTATTTTTTGCACTTTCCCTTCCTCAGCATCACTGGAAAAAAAGTACAATTAGAGAGTCAAAATCAAGTTGTTATTAAAATGAACTATTACTTACCAAAAAAAAATGAAATATTTGAATAGTGAAGAATAAATAATATTTTGATTTATGTTAACCTTTGATCAATATTTTCTAGCATCCTTTGAATTGAAACCTATTTCAAAAAAAATAAAAATAAAAAACTACACATACAAGGGAGCTCTGGAGCCCTAAATTAATGCACTTGAATTAAAAAAAATGTATTAAAAAATTACACTCTCAACATTAACTCAATTGAAAAGTAAAGGCCACCTAAGGACTGCATATTTGAATTTGAAAAGAGTTGTATTATTTGTGACAAACATATATGTAGAAAGAGAGAGAGAGACAGAGCAAACATGCAAAACAGCATCACATTATGAATTCTTTAGGGAAGGGGTAGAGAAGAATGCTTAGCGAACTAAGCATAGCTAGCAAGGTCAATTGAAACTTCTCCAGTAAGACCAGCTTTTGATGATCCCTATAAGAACCAAAGAAAGTTTTACATGAAACCACACAAATAAGTCACACTGTAAAAGAGCAAAGAGTAGAATTTCTTAGTTTTAGTACATTTCATATAGTTGGTAGAACAAAGTTGTAGATTTTCTCATGAATCTTCCCAGTCTTTGGCTCTCAAAAGAACTACACAGTTTTGTGGACTAGATTTTCACTATTACAACCTCCATCTTGAATTGCTACTTTCTCCAATCTTACTGCTAGCTTTCCAACATCCAAAGGAACTAAAGATATCATCAACGAATCCCCTTCTACCACCTGGGGCACTTGTATACTCACACAACCGTGATCCCAAAATAAACTGTTTGGTTACCAAGAAAATGCAAGAAAATAGAATAAAATAATAGGTGTGAATCTCAAATTTTAGTATAAAACCTAAAGGAACAAAATTTCCCCTTCATTGAGCTTAATATACCACTACCAGGCATTACTTGGAATTTAGAAATAAAAGTTATAAACACAATATCAAAACTCTATTTCACTTTTTTTTACTCTCTCAAGAAACAAATAGGGTCTATAGTCCAATTTTCTAATCACATTGCCTTAAATATTGTATACTACATTCAAAGCCACTAGTTTCATTTTTTTTAATTATAAATAGAAAAAAACACCTATTTCTAAGAATTTTAGCTTTGACTATAGCTTTTCCAGTGAAGGCTGATGCTTCTCTAACAGTGACAAATAATCTCTTTCAGTGATGGCTCTGCCACCTACACTGGCAAGGGGAAAATTAAAAGATTGCTACGAACCTCTTCGTGTTTGTTTTCATTTGCTATGTTCATGCTCGTGTAGTTATCATTTTCCAACTGTGTTCAATGATTCGCAACTGTCAATTTTTACTGACATTCATCAAAATTGTGGGCATTTTCAGTTGTATGTCTCACAAAAATAGAAAACACCACATTTAAAGAGCATCTTAGTAGCACACAAGGGTTTATACAACATTACACTACAATCTTAAAACTCACGTGAACCTAAGAAACAGTAATTAGCAAATGTTACACAAGATTTAAGAGAACACATGCAAACTACATAACGATGGAAAGTTTCAATTTCCAAATTATGATGTATTAATCAACCATATATAGTATAAACACAAAACATTTCTAGAAACTAACACCACTGAACCACTAGACCAAGCAAAAAACCAATAAGTGGAGATATTGAAAGTAAATAACAAGAATATAAAAGAATTTAAAAACAATGATACTATAATTGAAACACACCATAGCAGTAAACGCAGTTATCGTGGTTGAATTAAGAATATCAGAAAATAATCAACTACAAGCATACTATCAATTTCACAATAAAATATTAAACTAACTCTAGATCAAACAGAAATTTCCAAAACTATAATCCTAAAAACTACTCACATTCTAGCTACAAAATTAATTTGACAATTTTGAACCCTAAACACACACACACACACACACACACAAACACACACACACAAAAGATAGAGCATAGTCATGACAACAAATCATTTAAAAAAAAAAGCATTTGTTTACCAACAAAACATATATTTCCAAAATAATACACATAATAAATAATCCACTTACAGTCACTTGATACTTTCAAACTCTAAGACAACCAACCAAGGAGAAAATTCAAGAATGTTAGGTTCAGCTAGTTAACTCATAAAAAATAGAACAAAAAAAAAAAAATCAAACAAACCTTTTATATGCTTATTTCCTTCAGATTAAGAGAAGTCTAGAAAATTTGGAAAGGGATGATAGACCATGAAACAAAAATAAAATGGTTCAATTGTTATGTCAATCAAAGAGAAGAACTAAGTTAATTTGTTCGTCAAACTGGGAAACACCAACAATTTACAACAGTTGAGCAACAAGGTTTACGTGTATCTAATATAATGAGATACTAGTAAGCTGTAAGCGCTTGCAATCTGGCTGATTGTGTTGATGATGGTGTGCAGCTCGGTAAGTTAAATCAAATGTGTACAACCTCAAAAGAAAAAAAAATAAAAAAGAACAGAACCATGAACAAGTTTTTCAAATACCATATTACGCATGTCTTAGTCATGCAAGACTCCATAAGTTGCCTACCTCAACCAAATTCAAGAACAATGCCATCATATTCCATTTCCCTAACATGGGTAGAAATTAAAAAATTAAAAAATAATAATAACAATGACAATAATTAACAAAAAAGCAAAGAGTAGACACACATGAATAGGCAGTTCAAAGAATTGAACAATAATATCAACCCTAAAGATGAAAAAATATTAACACTGATTGTGATTATATATATATAAGTAATCAGAATTTTATAAATAAAAGCATCAAAGAGATATGGGGTTCGACTTCCAGTACTGTTATAATTCCAGACTATCTACGAAATTGCAACTAATCTTCAGACGCCCTCTTTTGAAATCCTTTAGAGCTGGTGTCCTGCCAAGTAACTCCTGGCATAGTGCCTATCGTCCTGCTAGCCTATACTAGATGTCTGTCTTAGAAACAAGATCACCATTAACCCACAAACCAGATATAATAGTCACGTCTTATAATGTGATAGTTGACTTGCTGACGGGTGGGAGGAAGGTATGTATCTCCTATTTACATGGTCTACCAACGAAGTAATAAGTGGCCAATACAGGTGAAGAGCTTCCAATCGGTATATGCTGTAAAATTTGGCCCTGTGCAACTACTATAGCACATGAGAATCTGAAGATGGATCTAATATATGGCGGAGAGGGACCTGCATAGTTTGAAATCATAGGACCTCCTCGAATTGCACATTACACCAAGACTTAAATAATAAGTATTTTATACTTGTAGCAATGGGGCATAGCTAAAATTTGACGTTGAAATAATTGAAATCTACATACGTACCCTGACTAGGGCCTCCCAAATATCTGTCAAACGATGCTCGGCCTGAGAGTGAAGTACAGTGAGATCTAATGGCTTTGGATCCAACATATGTTGTCGATCAGCCATATCATTATACAAATCATATGAATGACAAAGATTTATGAATACCAGCATATTAAACAGTAAATAATCCAATAAATAGCATCATATCGTAGCTAATATTTTACAAAAGAAGTAGAGAAACTACCTATAGCGTGAAATTACAAAATACTCTTTCATCAATATAAAACTCATAGGTATACATGATCTTCCTAACTTACAACTTCTTTAATTTAACCATAGTCAAACTTAAGGCAAGAAACTAGTTGCTGATGATGATGAATCCCTCGCTGGGCATTTGCATCGATCATGTCCTTGTTGCTTACATATGCCATAATGTAAGGTAGAGTCCTATTCTGACCTGTCCATCTCGTTCCTCAACCTACTCGAAAGAGGACGACCTGTTTCACAAAAAGAAGGTTTGAGTTACGGATGAAGATTGGGGATTAAACGATGGGCCAGTAGTCCTCATGTTCTAAGGGAAGAAACTCTAGCATATAGGTGTTTGCATACGTCTTCAATGAGTATGCACTTGAAACAAACTTCATCCAATCCATGCATATTCGATCGCATGTGGCTATAGTATACGAGCAAGGTAACCTCAGGACCTCCCACTTGCCACAGCTGCACGTCCTATTCCTTAATCAAACAACATATGTGTTGCTAACTTTACTTAGATAGGAAGTGGTCACAACCTGGCACTCCCCAATTATGTGATTAAAATCCATTATGTGATGAGCTAGTGCATCCTTTTGGAAATCTGTCAACAGTTTTTGGACTCGTGGAGCAACTCTCGCCCTGTTATTGCTTACATTCATAGAAATTAGACGACGCTGATGAGAGTATGAGACCAATTTGTAGAATATGAGTTAAACTGCTACAGTAATCAGTAAACTTGTAGCACTGCATAGTATATTATTGAAGCACTCAGACAGATTGGTTGTCATGATTCCGTATTTGCGAGCGCCACCGTAACAAAAAGTCCATTTCTCCTTTGGGAAGTCATCTAGATATTGCCATGCTTTTAGGTTGAGGGACTTAAGGAACTCCATTGTCTCATTGAATTTGTAGATCTAAGTAGCCCTCCCTACTTGCTTTAGTAGGATAATCAGTTGTTTGCAAGGCTATTTTTTCTTGAAGTTGGCCTCGATATGCCTCAAATAGAAGCAGTGGTGTACGTTGGCCCAACTAAATTGGGGAAGGATGCAACTACGACTGTTATGGTGGGTCCTGGTCAAAGATACGGCACAACCATCGATTTGTGCAAACATGCCTCTGAAACATCCTTAAGAAGTACATCCAACTATCATAGTCTTCTTTGCATCTCGGGTTATTGCTATCAATAGTTTGCCAGTGTACTTGCCATACAAATGTATTCTATCAATTGAGATAACTGGAATGCAGTGAGCGAAGGGTCTAATTGAAGGCTTGAAGCTCCAAAACTCATAATAGAGAATGCAGTGGGCCCTGCCCATATAAGGGTAATACTTATAAATACTTATAGTGAACTATCATGCCTGGGTTGTAGGTCTGGACTGCATTTACGAACTTCGAGAACAAGTAATATAACTGCTTCTAATCTCCAAATATCTATTCCATTGCCTTTTGTTTAGCAATCCACACTTTTTAGTAATCAACATTTTATTTGAACCAAATAACAAAACAAACGGGCAAATGGATGATATTAATGCAAAGAAAGTTTGAGTCAACTTGGTTATGGTCTTCGTCCAGCCTCATAAAGATACATGTGTGCAAGCCTTCATACTTAGTTATTTCGAATAGACCATGCGAACTTAGCTTGTTTGCTTGAACCTACCAATTGCACTAACCATCTTTCCTCTTAAGGCACTCAGCTACCCAAGATTTCCTGTTTGATTCGATAGTTACGTAGAGCTAGTTTGCTCTGATAGCATACAACTTCATAGCCTGGATTAGATACTTTTTGTCCTTGAAAAATTGTCCAACACAAGGAACCTCAATCTCTAAGTTCCATGTCCACCGACGAAGCGAAGGGGCCTGGGAAAGTGTACTATCATCCAATTCAATGGAGGTGAACATTTCTGACATCGGTTCATGCAGTCGTCTAGCCAGAGCTTCATGATGTTTGTTGATAGTTGAATCCCTAATAACTACCTCCTCTATCATGTTCATATGTTGCAGTTTTATGTCATCCTCGTCAATCAGACCTCCATCACCATTGAACTCGTCAGCTTAGTCAGCCGTATAATCTCAAGACATGTCCATATATTACACGTAGTCACGAACTAGGTTAAAAGTGGGTTGAGGAGTGCTACCCATTTGGTTGTCTTGAACATTGTATGGGGAAGAGGGCATGACTTCGTTGTAGCTGCTGACTAAATTTTTAAGGAAGCATCCTCGCTAGGGCTGGTTTCACCGCCAATCGTTGCATGATCAGTCAAATGAAACTCCAAAAAGAGATCATAGTGAATGCAATTTAGGTTATAAACAATAGCAAACATTGCATCGACTTTGTCATCATCCATTATATCTAAAGGTTTGTGAAGTTTTTGGCCCGTACTAGCAACAATTGGATATCTGCACATCACTCTCAAAATTGTCTTCTTTAGGTCCATATTGACAGTTTCGTATAGTTTTGCCAACATCGCCTAGGTAGACTCAGTAGTAAACTTGATACAGCATTTGAATAGTCTGTCGTACCCCACGTTGTCATTTGAATTTATGATGTTCCCTCCCCAAAAACAAAATAGTGAAATTCTTAATTGGGATATCACGAACAACCAATGAACGACAAATTACGACCCTGAAAAAAATGAGTATTAGGGACCAAAACTTATATCTTAGCAAGGGCTGGACTTGACAGATCTAAACTTAACTTATCTAATTAGGGTTGGATTTAAGTTTTATCTAACTTAACTTAAATTAATTTACTTAATTTATTTACTTATATTTTGAAATTATTTAATTTGTCTTACTAAGTAACTTAATTTAAAGTAAATTTACATGTTAGTTATTGGATATTTATATTTTTTCGTATTTTTTGTATTTATCAATTCGTGTATTTAAATCTAACTATATAATTAGTATAATTAAACTTAACACAAGTATTGTATTAGGTTACGTGATTAAATTAATATACTTAAATATGCGTAAATTATAATTAGAGGCATAAACTTCATCAACTAATCTAGTTAATTTGAAATACATACATTCAATTTATGTTCATAAATTAAAATAAATTTAATAGCAGACATTAATATATTTAAATGTAAGTTATAATTATATAATCTTGCATGAAGTTATATAATCTATGTAACTCAACCTAAGTTAGATAATTCGTTATTTCTTCTTTTTTTATTTTTTCTGTGTATTCATCAAATTATGTAATTAAATTTAATTATATAATATAACATCAACAATTTCATTTAACTTCGTAAAACAAATTGTCTTCATGTTAAGTAACTTAATCTAAAATAAATTTATATGTTTATTAAATTACTTTATATATTTATCTTTACTTGTATTTCGTATTTATCAATTCATATAATTAGATTTAACTAATTATAGTATATTTAAATTTAACTTAAGTATTGTACTATGTTACATGATTAAATTAATACACCTAAATCTTAATAGATATAATATAGATTAAATTATAATTAGAGGCATAAACTTTATCAATTAATCTATTTAATTTGAAATTCAATTTATGCACATAAATTACAATAAAAATACTAGAAGATATTAACATATCTATATAATAAAACATATCCCTCGATAGGATGTTTATTGATTTTTGAACTGCGAAAAGTTTATCATTTTTTTGAATTTTTAGTTACTTTATTTAAGTTTTTGCAATTAAATTTTGTCATATGTCACTTTTACACCAATTTTTAATTTTTTGACAAATTAAACACCATCTAAATTTACTCTATGAAATTTATCTCTTTTATTGTTTTTAAATGTTAGTCTCCCTGGATCCATTGGCATTTCATCTTTTTCTTTTTTTTTTTTTATTTAGAAGTGTTTAGCTTTTAGATTTTTATAATTTGATTTAAATTAAAATGTATTTGGATCATATTTACATTACTGTTAATTTTTTTATTACTAAATTTTTTACAAGTTAATTTTACAATTTTTTGCATAAGTTTGTTTTACGAATTTATATTTGAATTTTTTACTGGTCAAATTATGTTTTTGCGCCTTTAGGCATGGGTAATTTCTAGTTTAAATTTGGGTTATAATTCTATTAATCTTCTTTTTTTCCTTTCTTTCTTTTTTTTTTGTGCATTCATCAAATTATGTAATTAAATTTAACTATATAATATAACATCAATAACTTCATTTAGCATTGTATTCTCTTCTGACTAAATAACTTAATTTACAATAAATTTATATATTTATATTTACTTGTAATTTGTATTTATCAATTCATATAATTAGATTTAACTGCATAATTAGTATATTTAAATTTGACTTAATTATTATACTAAGTTATATGATTAGATTAATATACCTAAATGTAAGTAGATATATATAAGGTTAAATTATAATTAGAATCATAAGCTTCATCAAATAATCTATTCAATTTTAAATACATACATCAATTATGCATAGATTAAATTAAATTTAAGTAAATATATTAACATATTTAAAATTAAGTTAAAATTCTATTAATTTTAGATGATGTTATATAATCTAAGTAACTCAACCTAAGTTAGATAATTCATTATTTACTTTTTTTTTGTGTATTCATCAATTTATATAATTAAAATTAACTATATAATATAACCTCACTATCTTTATTTAACATTGTATAAAAAATTGTACTATTAAATAATATTATTATCAAAGCCACATAATTCTTTAATATTTAAGTATATTTAACCATATTCAACCCAAAGCATTCAACTTATTTAATTGAATATAAATTCAAATTAAACAATAACTCATCTATAAATGAAGCAGGTTGATGAAGCAAATGACCCCAACGCCATCAGACAACAAAATCAAAAATCAAAATTAGATTCGAAATTTCATTTCTTCAAATTCCAAATCAGAGTTCAACACAAAATATACATCCCAAATCATTCCAATTAGTTAACCCAAATTATCCCAACCATACAACCCAAATCATTCAAGGTTAAAGCAAATTAAAAGAATCAAAGCATACAACCAAGAAATGAACTGATTGGTTCAAGCAAAATTAAAAAAACCAAGCGTGTATATACATATAAATATATAAGCTTGAAAGAGTGGAGAGTATATTTAGATTTGTTAGTGGTTGGAGTGAGAGATGAGGAAGTAGCCTACAGATTAGGGAGTAGCCTACAATAGGAGGTAGGCAACCATTCTGATCAATCAGCAATTGACCATTGGAGAAAGAGAGAGAGTGCTGTGTGCTCAGCGTGCAAAATGAGACTGGTGAAGACGACTAATATAGCCAAAGTGTCGTCGACTCAATCGATGACATAAGCATCTTTCAAAGGCTGTTGTGCAGGTGTGTCATAAGTAGAAATGATAACATGCTGTTAGAATTGTTTGGTGTCATCAATTGTATTAATGACTTCTAATGTTGTTGACTGCACTGACGACACAGACCCGATTTTAGTAATATCTTTCACTGCACCCTATTTTGGTAAATTGTTGTACTAATATTAATGTATGGGTAAAAAAACCTCTCTCTTTTTCTCTCTCTGCATTTGACCCTCCTCTCCCCAAATTTAAAACCCAATCTCTTTCTTCATTTAAAACTCTTCCCACATTCTCTCATTTCCCCAATCTCTACACCAAAACACCTATACCCCCAAAACCTTTGCTTAGACCAAAATTTTGACAAATCCAACCAGCAAACCCACTTTAATTCGGTGGTTGTCTGCATAAAATTAGGCAATCTTCTTTAAGATTTTCCAATGGGTTCCTTTTTCTAGCGGGCCTCCTTGCATTTTTCGGAAAAAACCTCACCAAATCTGGCACAAATCACTATTTTCTTTAATCTTGCCATGTATCAAGATGCTTAAATTTCTTCAATCTTTTTTCCTACAACAGACCCACTTGAGTGGTCTTGTGCACATGTGAATATCTTGCTTTTGAGACACACTTTGCATTTGGGCAAAAAAAAAAAACTTAGTTTGGGCTACCGTGTGTGTTGGGTGGACTTATGGTTATTTTATTTATTTATTTTGCCCATTTGTAAAGAACACCAATTTTCTAGACCCTTTAATAAGATCTTGAATTTTATTTCTATTTGTAGAAAAATGGGTCCAAGAAAAATGAGTGCCAAACAAAATATTCCACTTTTTGATAGCCATAGATTTACAAATGAACAAAATCAATTAGATTTTGGAAAATTTTTGGCTCATAAACCTGTAGTTTTGGAAAGACCGTGGGAGATTTAAAAGCTTTAAAATGATGATTTTCAATGGTACTAGAATTTTCAAGCTAGCGGTTGGCTTGAATTTGCTTACTATTACCCACACTGTATTCCAGGTTTGGTGAGGGAATTTTGGGTGAATGTGGAAAAGGATGAGGTAAATGATATTGAGGGTGAAGAGCCATTACCTTGGATCACATCGCTCGACTGTTTCACCTACCTTGCCCTAGTAATCCCCAATACCCCTTTACTGATACTGGAGCCCCAAATATGCAAACAATAGCAACAGAGATTCTTTTAGAAAGAATTTGGCCAACTATTGGCCTCGTGAAAGTGGCTGATCTCAATAACAAATATTGAGCTGAAGACCAAAGAATGTGATCTTGTGTCTAAATTTTGGGTAAAATAGGAGATTACATTTGGAGAAAGGGAAGAGCAAATGAAGAAAGAAGTGTCATTGCTTGTTGATTTTAATGCTGAAACCAATGAAACTCATTGTAATTGTCAATTATTTGAATTTAACAGAATGATGCATGCACATCAACTGATGGTATGGCATCAAATGGGAATTAAAAGATTGCCTGACAAGTATATGTTGAGAACATGGTGCAAAAATATAAAAAAGGTCCATAGTAAAGTTCGAATCTGTTATGATAAGTCGTTAACATTAGATGAAGCACGTCGGTATGACAACATGTGCAAGTTCTTTAAAGAGGTAGTTGATTTAGTAGATATATCTTAAGAAAAGTATAATATGGTGATGAAACAACTACGAGAACTAAAATAAAAGGTGATGGAGGTGTTGGTTGCAGTTAAAAGTAATGTGGTTTCACTTGGTCATGGCATGGGTATTGAAGAGCAGGATTTTTTTTCACTTGGAAATGGGGTTACACCTGATTAGCACATAATATTGTACATTTATACACCTTTTTGTTGTGTTAATTACAGAAATACATCCACTTAAAGCTTTATTTTATTATATATTTCTTAATACTCTTGTATTTTCTGTTGATTCTAATTTTCAGGAATTAATTATATGCAATTGGTGGCCAAATCAACATAAAAATGCGAATGGAAGAAGTCCCATTGAATGTAAGGAAAAAAGAGGAAGAAAAAAAACTTAAAAGGACAAAGAAATGAAGTATCAAAGGTTTGGTGCAAACTAAGGTTCAAACAACAGAAGGGTGGAACATCAAAAAGCCAAAAAAATGTCTAAGGCATGAAGTGGTGCGAATAAGGGTTCGAACCATACCTTGTTCTCGCCCTTGTTTGGTTCGAACCCTATTCAAACAACAGTGGGTGAATCAAGTTTTGATCTTAAAATATTTCTAAGTAACGAACCATGGTGCAAATAAAGGTTTGAACCATGCCTTGTTCACACCCTTGTTCAAACAACAGAGGTAGCTCAACTTCATAGCTTCAAATTTTTCTAAGGCATGAGGATATGGTGTGAACAAGGGTTAGAACCACACCTTGTTCACACCCTTGTTCAAACGATGCAAGTTTCTTATGTATTTTTGTGATTCTCCACTTTTTTAAGGGCTCTTTGGTCATTCCAAACAATTGTTTGTATTATATAAGGAGAGGATCTGCAGAGAATTAGACATGAGGCATTCATATACATACTTAGATATAGAGTAGAGTAGATTTATATAGTTGTAGAGAGAAAAAATAGATCTTGTTTGGTAGGATGGAAATTTTCATTTTCTTTTTAAATTCCTCTTGTAAACATAATTCAATTCAATTCTAGTTTTCTTTTCTTTACATCTATGATTGAGTAGTTCTTTTGCTTAGATTCAAATCAAGAAGAGTAGATGATGTATATGAATTTTCAAGATAATTTTCTCTTCATTGCTTGATTTTCTTAACAATCCACTACGAATAATAGTTGATTTGTTTGGATCCACTGAAATTGTTAATTATTTACTCTAAATTGAGCCTTGTTCGTGTAGCTTATATAGATTATGTGTTATTTGCTAATTAGAATTCTCATACACTATATTGAGATATTGTATGTGGATTACTATTATCGAACTTACTCGTACTTTTTATAGGCTATGTATTCTAAGTGTTTAATTTATGTTTTCAATTACATGAGCTAAGTGTTGTAACCAAACTTATCAACTATTGTTCTTAATTATGCTTCAATGTTTAATTTCCTTTGGATTTGTAATGAATAATGATTAGTTTGTTTGGATCATCTGAAATCACTAGTTGATATTTCTTGATTAACTTTTGTGATTGTTTATTCCATGTACATTATATGTTAGTTACTTAGTCGGAATTTTCATGCCCGATCTTAAGGATTATGTATGTGAATTGCCACCTAGGACTCTTATGTATGCTATATAGATTATTGTACTCCAAATGTTTGATCTAGAGATTCAACTAAGTGAACCTGATTTTCGAACCAAATTGATTAGTCGTTGTTCTCATTGAAAATCTATAGAATCACTGCTTAAATTGGTTTGATCTAAGATCTTTTATAGTTGTTTTTAGTTTCATTAAATTTTCCATCACAAATTTCAATTTCAAAATTCAAAACAATTTTCATTGACTTTTCTTATGTGATACCTACTATATAGGAGAAGAAGAATTATGAGTTCACTGCACCTTTCCCTGTGGATATGACCGATATTTCACCATTTTATAAACTTAAATTACTTCAACTGATCATCTTACACTTGGGATGTATCCACTTCTCTCTCACAAGCATTACCTTTGAAATAGAGCACCAACCGACTTGAGGAGATCACCGACAAAAAGAAAGATAGGTGTCATGGAAAAAGCTATTAAGAAAAAACAAACAAAAAAAAAAGTCATTGTCGAACGAAAAATCCAAGGTGTAAGTTCATTGTTTACTAGTTAATATGCATATGTAAATTTATTTGATGAATGTGTGATAGTTGTATTATTTGTTTATTTCAAGAGGTTGAGGAGACTGCAGTTGGCCACCATGTCGGGACACAAGAGAGTCTTGTAAATAATATTGTAAGAAATGTTATTTTTAATTGCACAATTTCCTATTCCATTAAATTGTTATTGATTTTTTTTTGGGGGGCAGGGTCACCCAAGCTACATGGGGCACTCAATGTGGCCAAACATGATGCTCGCAAATATGGCACAAGGTAGAACCATCTTCCCAAATATGGCACAAGGCAGAAGCATATTCCAAATTGAAACAAGCTTGAACTAATTTATGTATTCTTTTCCATGTTCATAAAGCCTTATTCAATAATCAAGTTTGGATATGTCAATATTGGAGAGGACCACCACAAGTAAGTCAAGATTAAGGAGGAGGTCAATTAAGCATTTTGGCATATCAAACTTAAGGAAGGGAATGCTAACAAAGTTTTACTGACATGATAAATGAAACTAATGTTGGTGAAAAGTAGTTTACTTGAAGAGTAATGTATGATGAGTTTATGTATATGTAATGACTTGTTGGAACTATATGTTTCGCATTTATATCTTGTGGTAGTCCTTTGTCTAGGTATTTGGGTTTTTATATTTATGGACTAGTTTATGGAATATTTTGATAGATATATATATGTTTAACTACCAATTTGTTTAAATAAATGAAACACTAGATTATAAAAAAATATATAAATATATTTAATTGCAGCTTCTGAAAAGACAAAATCAAATCTTAGTAAAAAAAAGATAAAAACAGTTACAAAAAAAGTAACACACTTTTTTTGTTTTTTTTTTGCAACTAGACAAAGACTAAATTTGATCAAATTAATTTATTTTTATTTTTTTTGTTTAGTCGACTTTAACTCAGCACTATACACTTGTAACTAATCCAACACGAGAAAAGACTATTGGAATTTGAAAGAATAGAATTTAACCTCGAGAAGAAAGAAAAAAGAATAGGAAATCTATTTGGCATTTCTCATTGTAAATCACCTCACAAACCACATTCTTTGAAAATACGTAATTTGCTAGTAAAGATCCCAATCAATCAACCACAATCACAGAGTAACAGAAGGTGAGATAAACAAAATGAGGAAATCCACGAAGGGAAACCTCAAACAAAACTTTCACTAAAATCAAATGTTGGTTACAAACTCAACCACTCGATAGATCGACTCCTCAACTCTATACTCCGTTGACGTTTACTTGACTCCTTGATTCACCAACTTCTTTAGTGAAAGCGCTTTGACTCCTCGAAGGCACAACACCGAATCCTTGGCAACCTCACGTGCTAAATCCCCAGCTCTTCAAAGATTCGAACTCCTTCAAACACGTAGATGCAAGAATGCTTGGCTAAGCAATTGAGAGAACGTTCTGACTTTTTTGGCTCACAAGCTTGATGTATATTCTCTCTGTGTGTAACCCTGAAGATGCCTAGAAGATATATATAGAGAAAACGAGGCGGTTAGGGCTCGAAATAGGCTGAAACTGGTTGAAAGAAGTGCCTTGCGGGAAGGGCACACTCGTGGTCTTCCCTCGACCTTCCTGCAGCCTTCTTGTGAATCAGTGCAGTCTTCTCGCATAGCTAATTCTCTATGTTGAGCTCTCGGTATCTTGTCGCACCTAACCACGGCCTTCCTATGAGCCTCCTACGTAAATTAGGTCTGGCACTTCTTTGACTTCTTCAAGACTTCCAGCCATTATGAAAATAGTTTCTCTGAGGCCTTTTAGAATTCTATTCGACTTAAGACTCTAGTGCCTTAACCTACACTAAGTCTAAAGTACAAACACTTCTCTTTGATCATGGATTTGCCGATTTACAATATTTGGTCTTAACAATCTCCCCCTTTGGCAATTCTATGTCAAAACGAAAAAAAAAAAAAAAAAAAAACATTACAAATAAATTCATCCTAGATTTAGGCCTCAGTAAACTTGTTATCCATCAACATGATCCAAAGCATGTTACAATTGTCATCCATCAATATGTTCCAATTGTATTCCATCAACATGTTCCAATCAATCTTTTTCCTGTATAGCTGCACACTTAACAAACTAATTGTGGCATCATGTGACAACAATGAATAATAATCAACAACCAATCATTTAGCTCATGATGTATCCAAAAATAGATAATCCAATAAGATAAAAAGTACAACCATACATCAATGCCATAAATTGATATCCAAAAGAGTTCATAACATAAACTAAATGGCAAATGATAATAACAACATAATAAGATAGTTCAAATAACAACAAGAGACAACAAGAGAGTCTAAGTCCATGTCCATATAACAAGATAATCCAAAGGATTAGCATCAACATCCAAAATCCAAAACAAGTGCTATCATTTATCCAAAATTACTTCTCCCCCTTTTTGACTGGAATTAACAATAAAGAACATCACTGAGCATTGTCATCATGGGCACCATCATAGCCATTACCATCACCACCAGTATTTTGAGCTCCCCCTGTATGATGAACGTTGGCTTCATCACCTTGGTCACCCATGTGTGGAAAAAAGTTGTTGCTGAACGGGTCTCCAAATGTATGAGCATAAGTGTTCAAATTCTGCTGGACTTGATTAAGAGTGAGGTGCATCTCATTCTATCGTGTCTGCATAGCCCTCAAACGAGTGTCCATGTCCATCTGGAAGGCATGAAGCTCTGCCTATCGAGTATCTATAGCATCAAAGCGCTGATAGACCTGGGAGTGGAAAGCCCGACTCTCCCCCTGAATGGATGCCAACATAGCACCAAACATATTCATGTCATAAGCTGGTGGGGTGATAGAAGATGGGGCAAACGGATCAAAAGGAGGTGGAGTAGGCTAAGGAGAGACACGTGGAAGGGTAGCCTGAGAAGCTGGAGTAGGCCTAGAGTGGGGTCTTACTACGATGTGCAGACACATGATTAATCATATTGGGCATCTTAATCAACTCATAATTAGAAAGTAACTTGACACCAAGAGATAGGAGGTAGTGAGTAATAAATAGACCAAAAGGCATAGAATCAGACCTAGATGTGGAATCACTACCAGCAGCTATGAGTTGAAACATGAATAAGGGCAAATCAAAGATGCGACCAGTAATTATGGAATGTAAGATGCGTCCATAATGCTCAGACACGGCAATGAGGTGAAAAGTCAGATCAATAGAATTTACTACATAGAGATGTAGCATTCTATTAATCTCAGACAACTATTGATAGGAATAGTCTCCTCGACCCAGTCAACACGACCCTCAGTGAGTAAATGAGAGATGGTCTAGACAAAGGGGGTGCCCGTATCAAGAAAAGGCCCAAAATCGATGTGCTCAGGACGTGGAATACTCAGAAACTCAGAAATAACATCAGATGTCAACGCAACATCAACAGAACGAACATAAGAATGTGAGACACCAGCAATAAAATCTATGGCATGCATATTCACATAAAACTCACGGACAAGTTCTCTAATCGCATACTCATAGAAGAGACCCTCAAAGCCAGAATAGGAAGCATATGCAGACCATCCTAACCTATCAAAATAATGCTCTACAACGGGAAAATCACGCAGCAAAATGCCATGCTTAACAACAATGGGACAATACATGAACGTGTCATCATAAAGAGACTATTCACGATCTCCCTTAAAACGATGAGAGTCATAAGAAAGACGGTGGCATCTCCTAGGGGCCATAGAAATGACAAACTAAGAGTGTAAAACACAAAAGAAGCTGTACCTTGAAAGAGAGAGGACAAAATTGCCAAACAAATGGAGACAAACACATCAGGTTGACGTCAGAATGAATGAGGACCAAACGAAGGCTCGGGGGGCTTTTAAAAAGCCAGACCGCGAGAAGACCGCACTCACGGTGATCCTGCGTCCATCCCATGGTGATCCCGTGGGAATCCAGTAGTTATCTCGTGAAGACCAATCCCTACCAAGTCACTCTCTTTATTTTTCTGTGACTCAGAGCACCCTAACTGCAGTCATCCCACGAATTTTTAGTTTTTTTTAATTGAAAATAACTAAAAAAATAAAAATCTAAGGGAAAAAATATGAGGATTGTTAGAGAATTTTAAGTCCTATTCCCTTAAATACCCATCAAAACATAGGTTTAGGCTTATAATAAAATATAAGTAAGAATGAAAGAGAATTCCAAAACATACTCTACTTATTATGTCATGAGATGTTCACACATGTCATACCGGTAGTCAAATGCTTGTGCAGTGTGTGAAACGGGTTTTGAAAGATCATGAGCTATACTTTCCACATACTTACAAGATATTCAAAAAAGCTCCTTTTGGATTTTCGATTGAGTCAAGTAAGAAGTGCAGTGGAAGCTCTTCAACTAAATATGCCTCAATTCATTGTTTTCAACTAGACACCAGGATATAATCACCATTTTTCTTTTTCTTTTTCTCCCTTTTTTTGTATTTTTTTCTTGGTGGCTTTCACACACTTATGGGTAGGTAGCCTACTTCCTGTATCGTCAAACTCAGAGCGTGGTTATTTTGATAACTTGCATGTCAACAGGCTAGCTGCACTCTATCCCATTGGTAGCCCTTTCCAATTTTTTTTTTATTTTGTACTCAAACACAATCAATAGTCCAAAAAGGAGGCTTTAATGAACACAAGTAAGTAAGGAGAAGTAAGTTCTTGACTCCTGACCTTAGTGATTTTTTAATTAGGCACACTACTACCATGATAAGGAACATCAAAACATAAGTTTCACGAACATAAAGGAAGTCAATGTCATAACTCTTATGTAAATTAAAAGCAATACTTCCATGTTTTTGAATTGTATATGAAAGAATAGTCCTTAGAATGAACATAAAATCATCATCCTTCTCCAAAAATAATATCTAACTCTACCTATATAGATATATATAAACAAAAATCAAAAGAAAAAATTAGGAGCGCTCTTTAGTCTAAGGAACAAACACCCAAAGATAATCTGAGAGATTCAAACTTCAAGTGGTCCAACCTTTTGGTGAATATGTCAGCCAGTTGGTGTTGAGTTTCAATGTGCTCTAGAGTGATGACTTGATGTTCAACTAGCTCATGGATAAAATGGTATCGAATGTCAATGTATTTGGTGCGAGAATGTTAGACAGGATTCTTAGAGATGTAGGTGGCACTAAGATTATCACAATACATAATCATGGTTTTTTGATCAACTCCATAATCTACCAGCATTTGTTTCATCCAAAGAAGTTAGGTACAACAATTACCAGCGACTATGTACTCATATTCAACAGTGGACAAGGACACAAAGTTTTATTTCTTACTGTGCCAAGAAACTAGGTTAATACCAACATAAAAACATCCCCCAGAGGTACTCTTCTTATCATCCACACACCCAGCCCAATCAGTATCTGAATACCCTACTAGGTTGACGTTGGTGTCATTAGAGAACCAAATGCCAACGTCAAAGGCCCCATTAACATATTTGATTATCCCTTAACTGCATGTAAGTGGGATTCCTTTGGGTTGGACTGAAGCCTAACACAAATTCCTACATTGAAAGAGATATCAGGATGATTGGCAGTAAGATACAACAAACTACCTATCATGCTTTTATACAATGTAAGATCCACTGATTTGCCAGACTCATCTTTTGAAAGCTTAGTGGAGGTGCTCATGGGGGCCCTAGCATGTTTACAATTTTCAAGCCCAAATTTCTTAACTAGGTCTTTTGCATACTTGGATTAACAAACAAAGATTCCATTCTCTAGTTGTCTAACATGAAGACCTAAAAAGAAATTCAATTCCTCCATTATACTCATCTCAAAGTTATCTTTCATGTGTTTACTAAATTTATGAGCAAATTCAGGAGAGGTAGATCCAAACATAATATCATCAACATAAACTTGTGCAATCAAAATGTGTTTTGATTCTCTACGAATGAATAAGGTTTTGTCAGCATTACCTCTCATGAATCCAGAGTCTATCAAGAAAGTGGTGAGCCTCTCATACCAAGCTCTAGGAGCTTGTTTCAGTCCATAGAGAGCCTTTTTCAATTTAAACACATGATTTGGAAAGTGAGGATCAACAAACCCCTTATGCTGTTCTACATAAACTTCCTCTTTTAAAAAACCATTTAAAAAGGCACTTTTCACATCCATTTGAAACAGTTTAAACTTTAAGTAACATACTATGGCAAACAAAATTCTTATAGATTCCAATCTAGCCACAGGAGCAAAGGTTTCATCAAAGTCAATACCCTCAACTTAAGTATATCTTTGTGCAACTAACCTAGCCTTGTTTCTAATGACTGTTCCAAATTCATCAGTTTTGTTTTTGAAAATCCACTTTGTGCCTATAACATTTACATGTGAAGGGTGAGGTACAAGAGTCTATGCATCATTTTTTACAAATTGTCCTAACTCTTATTACATAGCATTCAACCAAAAGTCATCATTAAGTGCTTCATTCACATTTTTAAGTTCTAAAGAAGAGATATAACAAAGGTGTGACACCTCATTCTAAAGTTGTTTCCTTGTTTTAACTTGGTCCTTTACATCTCCAATCACTTATGAAAGTGGATGGTGGAGCTTGAGTCTTGAAGATGGTTCTTGTTCCGTATTTTTCTCATCGTCAATTTTTGATACGTTACTCACATCTATTAAGGCTTTAGAATGTTCAACTGGAGTCGTTAGGGGTATCACCTCGTCAAGATCATCCTATTGAATAGAAGAGTAGGAGTTAGTATCGTCAATTAATACATTTATTGATTCCATAACAATGTTAGTTTTTAAGTTAAAAACTCTGAAAGCGTGACCAATTAGTGGAATAGCCTAGGAAGATTCCCTCGTCGCTTTAGGAGTCAAACTTACCAAGTTATTCTCTATCCCTAAGGATAAAGCACTTACTCCCAAAAACTCAAAAATACTTCACACTAGGCCTTTTATCATTCCATAGTTCATAGGGGGTTTATTTTGTTTCAGGTTTGAAATACACCTTATTTACTATGTAGTAAGCAGTATTAACTACTTCGGCCCAAAACTTCCTTGGCAGTGACCTTCCATGAAGCATACTCGAGCCATCTCTTAAAGTACTCTGTTCTTTCTTTCTATGACTCCATTTTGTTGTGGAGTTTTTAGTGCTAAGAACTCATGCTTTATTCCATTTTGTAAGTGTAATTTAGATTAGCTTTTGTGTTGGTAATATCCGAGACAACACTTTGCGTGTAATAGTTCATTCTAGATTTTGTAGACTGTCACAAGTTAGGTTTTTAGATGCTTAGGCATATGCCAAAAAGTGTTTAAACATCCTTATTGATGGTTGAGAAGAGCAATGGATTGGGAAGAGAAGTGGTTACTGGTTCAACAAGCTTTTGTTTATCCCATTTGGACCTAAAATGTCACTGTCCAGAAAATTGAGAAGTCTCATAAACAGTTCATGAGGAGTTTATGCCCACGAGATGCTTATGACATCTGAAAAATTCTATCCAGTATGCAAGAGGGTCTTGTGAGCAGTTCATGTGCAGTCTGTGCCCACGAACTGCCTGTAACGACATCCAGATTTTTAAGATCTGTCCAAATGACTTTTTTAACCCTCTCTTTTGATATAAAAAGAACTTATCTCTTCTTAACCCTAATTTTTTTGAAAAAAAAGAACGTCACCTGCTCTTAACTGATTTGTGAAAAAGAAACCAAAAAGGGGATGAGGCATGATGCTTTGCTTGTTTTGATTGGAAACCTCACCTACCATCTTTGGTAAAGAATCTATCATCTACCAGCTTAGATCTGTGGGAGTACAGCAGATTGGGTGAGCTTATTCATGTACTAAAGGTTCTCCTTTTCACAGGCTGAGGTGTATTGCGGGATGTTAAGCAATCAAGGTTAGAATGGGTGTTTAGACAAGTAGATCAATGGGTAGTTGGTTGGGAAACTTGTATTCCATTTCTATGTACCTTGTAAGCTCTTGTTTATAGTGAAGATGTTTTTTAGGATGATCCATTGAAGGATCCGGGGTTGTATCTCCTTTGAGTTCAAAGGAGTTTTTCCCTAGTCAACAAATTCTTATGTCTCTCTGGTTATTCCTTTTAGTTTCTGCTGTGGATGCTTGATTTGGATACTATATTATGAGATTTGGGTCTTTCAAGTGGTATCAGAGCCTTGGGTGCTCTCTGTTTAGTTTATAGACTTTTTGTCTGAGATTTGGTCCATTTAGTATCCATGGATAGCCAAAGAGATGGACAATCTACAGTTAGGCCTCCGTTTCTTGATGACACTAACTATCACTATTGGAAGGCAAGAATGAAGGCTTTTCTCAAATCAATAGATGAACGTGTTTGGGATTCAGTTGTAGATGGATAGAGACCACCTACTGTGAGTAAGACTAATCTCTCACCGAAACCAAAGAGGGATTGGTCATTTGTTGACAATGAAGCTACTGGGTGGAATAGCAAAGCATTGAATGCTATTTTTTGTAGTGTTTCACAGGATGAGTTCAGGAGAATCTCCAACTGTGAGGTTGCAAAAGAAGCTTAGGATGTTCTTCAAGTTACACATAAAGGAACTACAGCAGTAAAAATAGCAAAGTTGCAGAGACTCACTACTGCTTTTGAGGTAATCTGAATGGCGGAGAATGAAACATTTGATCAATTTTATATTAAGCTGAGTGATATTGTGAATTCTTCAATAAACCTTGGTGAGACCTATCACAATCCAAGATTGTTCGCAAGATACTAAGGTCTTTGCCAGACAGATTTTAACCTAAAGTAACTGCTATTGAGGAAAGTAAAGATGTTGATCAGATGAGAGTTGAAGAATTAGTTGGATCAATACAAACTTATGAGGTTAACATGAATCAGAACAAGAGGAACAAAGGAATAGCCTTAAATTCAATCTGTGAAGATGAAAATGAAGAAATAGACACCTCAAAAGTAAGTGCAGAGGACATTGCTTTTCTAGTCAAAAAGTTCAAGAATTTTTCAAAGAAGTCTCCTCAAAACAAGTCAAAGTTTTTTAGAGGAAAGAAAAAGTTAAGTGGAGGGATTAAAACCGAGAAGAAGCAAGAAAGATTTGGTGAAAAGCAATGCTTTGAATGTAAGGGGTATGGATATTTTGCTAATGAATGTACGAATAGAATGAAGAGAAAGAATAAGAATGTTTTTGCTGCCTCTTGGGACAATGAAGAAGATTCAAGAAGTGAAGGAGATCAAGTTGAGGATGAGTCAACTGGTTCTAAAAATGACTCTTCAAATGTCACAGCATTTATGGTGAAAGCTAATGATTCTTCACTGAAGGAAAATTCTGAAATTGGTATTTCTTAAATAAGTCTTGATGGAAGTGGAGAAAGTGACATCTCTGATTCTGATTCTAATTCTGAAGAAGACATTCAAGAAAAGTTTGATTTGTTGCAAGAAAAATATGAATAGTTGTATCAGCAGTCTCTGACCCTTGCTAAGCAAAAAGCCAAAGCACTTTCCAAGTTGAATAAGGTTGAGAGTGAGAAAGAGAGCTTGAAAAGTGAAGTAGAAAATCATAAGACTTATTTGGCTGAATTGGAGAAAATGGTTGAGACCTTGAAAAAGAATGAGGAGAGTTTGATGTCCATGAAAGTGTCACTTGAGAAAGAGGTGGAAGAGTTAAAGGAGAAGATTGCAAAGACATCTAGTTCATTCAAGAAATGGGATGCCGGAACCAAGAAGCTAGATGACATTTTGGAAGCTCAAAGATTTTCCAACGATAGAACTGGAATTGGATGTGCAAAATCGTTTTCTTCTTCTCCAACTCAAGGAATTGGACCAATCAAATTTGTTCTAGCAACCAAGAAAATTAAGAATAACACCAGCAAACTTCACTTCATTCCAAAGGATAGAAAACTTGAAACTGAAAAGTCAAAAGGAAATGCAGAAAGAAGTCAAAGTTTCTAACAGAACGGATCTTTTGGTGCAAGTAAGATGAAGAACTACATTGGAGGTAATGGTTCTTCCAACTATGTTTCAGGTTTCAAAGGTAAAAATCTCATTAAATCTAGTTTATTTTCTCCAAATTCTGCAAGCTCTAAGAAGTTTGTTCCCATTTGTCATCATTATGGAATTAAAGGCCACATAAGACCTTTTTGTCATAAATTGCATGGATTACCATTGGATTATGTCAAATCCAAAGTTGATTCTAACAGAGGTCTTAGAGGAAAAGAATTTTTGTCTAATAGGTTCAATGGTCTCCAATTCTATAGTGAAAATGACTTCCGAGCTCCATTCAAACCAAAAAGAGAGTTTTCAAGTGGAGGATTATCTAAATTCAATGCCAAGAAAATTTCAAAAACTGTTTTCAAAGGAAACATTTCCTCAAATAAAAAAGTTAAAAAGGCATGGATTAGATGTGATGATTTGAAATGCTTTGTTGCACACACTGCTTTTAGAGCTCAAAATTCCAATATGTGGTACTTAGATAGTGGTTGCTCTAAGCACATGTGTGGTGTCAAGTCCATGTTTTCTTCTTTGGCTGATTGTGATAAAGGCTCTATCACATTTGGTGATGGTAGCAAATCCACGATTCTTGGTATTGGATGTATTGATCATCCGGGTCTACCTAGACTCAAGGATGTTTTGTATGTTGATGGGTTGAAAGCAAATTTGATTAGTATTAGTCAAATTTGTGATTCTCACTACAATGTTATGTTTGCTAGAAATGAATGTTCAATTCTAGATAAAGATAACAAAATTGTGTTGAAAGGAATTAGAACTGCAGATGATTATTATGGACTTTCCACTAATGAAATCTTACTTGTAATGTTGCACAGGATGACACCACAGAACTTTGGCATCAAAGGTTTGGACACGTGAATTACCGGGATCTTGCAAGATTGTCAAAGTCCGAGATTGTGAAAGGATTGCCAAAACTTGCAAAAGTCAAGAAAGTTGTTTGTGGACCGTGTTAAAAAGGGAAACAAATAAAGGCTATTCATAAAAAGACAAATAGAATATCTACTTCTTCTCCTTTAGAACTTGTGCATGTTGATTTAATGGGACCTATTAGGACTGAAAGTTTAGGTGGAAAAAAATACAATGAATTTTCAAGATTTACTTGAGTAAACTTTTTGAGAGAAAAATTAGATACTTTTCAATCTTTTAAATCTTTGTGCAATAGGCTCCAAAATGAAAAATGAGTCAAGATTGGTAGGATCATTAGATTGAGAAGTGATTATGGTAAAAAAATTGAAAACTCTAAATTATCTAATTTTTGTGATGAATGTGGTATTTTGCATAGATTTTTTGCTCCTAAAATACCTCAACAAAATGGGGTTGTTGAAAGGAAAAATAGAGTTCTCCAAGAAATGACTTAGGTAATGTTGCATGGTAAGAAAATGCCCTTAAGGTTTTGGGCTGAGGAATTAAATACTACTTGTTACATTAGTAACAGGGTATTTGTGAGAAGGGGAAAAAAAAGCCACTTCATACGACTTTGGAATGGTAAGAAACCAAGTGTGAAATATTTTCACATCTTTGGGAGTAAATGTTACATTTACCGTGATAGAGAATTGTTGGGAAAATTTGATGCAAGATGAGATAAAGGGATTTTTCTTGGTTACTCCACAAACAGTAGAGCTTATAGAGCTTTTAACTTGAAACATTCTATTGTTATGGAGTCCATAAATATGATTGTTGATGATGATCCTGTTAATTTTGTTTGCAGGTTAAACTCAGGCGAGGATGAGCATGAATTCACAATTTATCCTCATGAAGAATCTATGTTAGAAAGATAAAGGGATGTGCAGGAAATTGGAGTTGACACTAGTGGAGATATGCTGAGAGATGAAGAAGAAGAAAAAGAGGATGAAAATCAGCAATTGTCCCGCAATCCTTCATCAAGAGTGAAGTTGAATCATCCACTCACACAAGTCATTGGAGAGGTAACAGCCCCTATGAAAACTAGGAGGCAAGTTCACAATGAGGTAACTTATTTGTGTTATACTTCATGCATTGAGCCTAAAAATGTTAAAGAGGCTCTTCTTGATTCTCATTGAATTAATGCCATGCATGAGGAACTAGAACAATTTTCTAGAAATGAAGTTTGGGAACTTGTGCCTAGACCTAGTGATGTTAATGTTATAGGGACCAAATGGATTTTCAAAAACAAAACCGATGAATTTGGCACTATTGTTAGAAATAAAGCTAGACTAGTCACACAAGGGTACACTTAAGTTAAAGGAGTGGATTTTGATGAGAGTTTTGCACCCGTGGCTAGACTAGAATCAATTCGGATTTTGTTGGCCATTTCTTGCTACTTAGGATTCAAACTTTTTCAAATGGATGTAAAAAGGTGCATTTTTAAATGGTTTTATACAAGAAGAAGTTTTTGTTGAGTAACAAAAAGGCTTCATTGATCCTAAACATCCCAATCATGTGTTTCGTTTAAATAAGGCATTGTATAGTTCACCTTTCAAAAAAAAAAGGCATTGTATAGTTTAAAACAAGCTCCAAGAGCTTGGTATGAGAGACTTACCAAATTTTTGGTAGAGTCAAATTTTTCAAGGGGAAGTGTAGACAAAACATTGTTCATCCATAGAAATTCTAAGGAAATTACCATTGCACAAATCTATGTGGATGACATTGTTTTTGGTTCAACTTCAGAAAAATATGCCTTAAAGTTTGCTGAACTCATGAAAAGTCAATTTGAAATGAGTATGGTTGGTGAGCTGAATTTTTTCTTGGGGTTGCAAATTAAAAAAATTGAAAAATGGCATTTTCATATCTCAATCCAAGTATGCAAGAAATTTGGTTCAAAAGTTTGGGCTCTCAACAACTAAGCATGCTAAGACTCCCATGGGCACAAGTACCAAACTGAACAAGGATGAATCTGGGAAGTGTGTTGATCAAACTTTATACCGCAGCATGATTGGTAGCCTATTGTACTTGACTACTAGTCATCCAGACATTGCATTTAGTGTAGGCATTTGTGCTAGGTATCAATCTTATCCCAAAGAGTCTCATTTGACAGCTGTCAAACACATCATTCGTTATGTAAATGGGACTCTAGATTATGGCATCTGGTTTTCTAATGGTTCTTCTTTAGAAATCACTTGTTATTCAGATGCAGATTAGGCAGGGTGTTGTGATGATAGAAAAAGCACTTCAGGAGGTTGTTTTTACATGGGAGGGAACTTGGTGGCTTGGCATAGCAAGAAGCAGAACTCCATTTCACTTTCAACAACCGAAGCTGAGTACATTGCAGCCAGGAGCTATTGTGCCCAAGTTTTGTGGATGAAGCAGATGCTTTCAGATTATGGAATCAATCAAGGTACTATATCCTTGTTTTGTAATAACTTGAGTGCTATCAATATTTCAAAAAATCCTATTCAACACTCTCGCACAAAACACATTGACATAAGGCATCATTTCATAAGAGATCTTGTTGAGAGACAAGTGTTAAGTGTAGAACACATTTCCACTGACCAACAACTTGCTGATATGTTTACAAAGCCATTGGAAGCTTCAAGATTTGAATATCTTCGTTCATCTCTTGGAGTGATACTTCTTCAATAGTTTTATCTCAAGTCTGAGAATAAATGATCTTACATTTATTGCAATTAATTTAAATTGAAAGTAAGATCATACTGTGTCCCTTAAGTGTTTGAAATATTCAAAAGGGTAAGAATTTGTTTGAACTTGATATTTTCTTACACTTTCAATTTTTGGCCAATTGTCTTGTTTTTTTTTTTTTTTTTTTTTTTGTAGATTTTTTTAAATCTCATGGTGTGTGGAGATTGTGTTGAAAATGTCGATTATTGAAATCACATTTATGTTTTACTTTTAACTTGGCTGATGTCGAACACATGGTCAAATGAGATGGAAACTTTCTTGAATTCCTAGTGTGATGTTTACTTTGGATTGACCCATAATTAATTAGCCCACAATTCTCTCTACTCCAAGTTACAAAGGTTGGGAATATTAAAGTTGTTGAGTTTGTTTCCCAATTAAAGTGATGAAAAGGGTTACCATTTTGTTCTCTAACGTTCTTCAAAAAGGATGTTGAAGGTGGAAAATAAAAATAAAAAAATAATACAAAAAAATGGGGAGAAAAGTGTGTGAAAACCATCATCACATTGCACTTATTGAATTAAATTTTGTTTTGGAGAGATAAGGATGTTTGAATTTAAATTACAATATCAAATTTCATCTCTCACAATTTGAGAAAGCTGCTGTGTTACTAGTGTTGGGCAATTGATTGGTTTGACTTCCAAATAGACGTCTTCTAGAGAATTTGAAAGTGGTTCTAGAGCTAGTATCATGTCTCGAGATGCCGATCGAGTTAATTGAAAAAACATTTATGTGAAATTAAAGTCTTATTTGAAATATTTCTCTGCCCATTATGTGTATTCTTAAAAGATTTTTACAAGGATACATACATTGAGTCAATGATTTATTGTGTTTGTCAACATCTTATTTTTTATAACTTCTAAAAATTGAGTATTTTGACTCTTAATTGAGGCAGTGTGTTCAAACAATTGATCTTTATTCATAGCTCTAATTGTCTATATCAATCCTTCTATGTTGAGATAATTCTCTATGAGAAAGTACTTTCGTTAATAGTGGTTTTTGTTGACTAACTTTTAGCATAAATTTGCTGCATTGAAATATGTTTCTGTGCAAGGTTGTGGGAAGTTCATGTGTTTGTTGTGGGCAAGAAATTCACCTGGTAAATCTCATATCCTTTGAAGGGGTATGTTTGGTTTGGGTTGATCATTTAATATTTCTTAAAAAAAAAAAATCCTTGTCCTTGTTTGTCTTTCATTAATTCTGTTTGGTAGATCAATTTTGTTTCTTTTATCTTTTTGTGTGCCCCACTAATTTCTTTTTCCTACAGAGTGAGAAGTGGAGTGACTAATTTGGGCAATTTTCTAATTTGCTAAGTGTACCGTACAGATTTGGTACAAAATTGTGTTGATATGCTGTTGTCATTTCCATGTATTGAAATTTAATTGGCTTGGGTCATTTTCAAGTTGATTTTTTTTTGCCAATTTCAATGTGGGGTACATCTGTTTGCATGTTGAATAACTGACATGTGTCCACTATTGTCCTTTCCTTTTTATTTTATATTTTGTGGTTTTATATTTTGGGTGTTTATCTCAAACACGGGTTTCAAAGTTCAGCCGAAGCATTAATTTTTCCCTTTTTCCCACCAACGGCTACCATCATTTCTAACTGCTCACATCGCTTCACCCACACACAAACCTCTTCAGCTTCTTCTGAGCACCATAAAACCCTAATCCTCTGAAAAACACATTCATACCTCGATCTCGAAAATCCCATCTTGAAGGACTCCTTGAAATCATCTTGGACTCATCCTCTCCACTCTTTCTAGGTTCATATGTCTTAGGTTTGTGTATATACCTATATCAGATTACATCAATACCCTCTCTTATGCCTCATTAGAAACCCTTGTCATTTGGACTCCATCTTTTCATTATCCTCCACTTCACCTATCTTCATCTTTGCTTACAACCCTGTTCCAGTCAACAACAATGGCAAAGATCAGACTACCTAAGGGCTACCATCGATCGGGACCAAAATCGACCAAAATCCTTCTTAAATCAGCCATGCAAAAGAAGGAAGGTTCTTCCACCGGTGGTGGGTCTTCGGCCACTCCTAGAACCAAGGCAGCATTCGTCAATGGACGACCTTCATCGAAGCCCTCCTCTGCATCTTTTGTAAGATGTGACTCTGACTCTTCATTTTTCGAGTCTAAAACCCTTATTTCTAGTGGCCAGAACCTATTTGAGTCAGTTTTCTCTCATCGACCAGTTCTCCTTGAACGGCCGGTTGATTTCTCTTAACTTACTAGGGATTTTGTCTTCATCAAAGAGATCTTTTATAACCGAGGCTGGGTAGGAGTCTGTACTGAGTATGGGCATGCATAACATGCATAATTTTTCACATGGTTTTGAGTCCTTTGACACCAAAGTCAGAGGTGTCTTTCACTTTCACTGTAGACTCTCTTGCCACATACTTTCACATTCCCCGTGTTTCTGATGCACAATATCCAAACCTAGATTGGATGTCTCTCCCCCTTCCATCTGAAATGGCTAACCCAATGAAAGATGCACCACAACCTTGGTTCCCAGGCATGAGTTTCAAACACAGTGAGTTTACTGTTCCATTCAGAATTTTGAATCTGATTGTTGATTCTATCATCTCTCCTGCACATCACTGTTCTGACATTTCTGAGAAAAGGGTCAAATTCCTCTACTATCTCACCCATGACATTACTATAGATCTTCCCTCTATTTTGTTCCAAAACATCTGTAATGCCTTCAAGTAGAAGGGCACTCGAGTTGGACTGCCTTATGGTGTTTTTATCACCAATCTTCTGAAGTCCCAATTTAACATAGTTCGTCAAGTTGATGAGTTAGCCCTTACCCAAGAAAAACCCATTAATCAAGTAACCATCTCTCATACTATCGCTTAGAAGAAACCCACTGTGTCCTCCTCTGATCCACAGCCATCTAGTCATTCTATGGGTCACTGTCCTCCTACTTCAATCCCTACTGATCTGGCTTCTGGAAACTCTCCGTCTGATCCTAACTCTGTGATTGTATTTGCTCTTAATGCCTTGACCAATCGACTCACTCATTTCGAACGAACTCTGTCTGATCGTCTCTCCCACCTTGAGCAAGTTGTTTTATCAGAGAATGAAGGTACTTGTACCTCTATGTTACGTGATCTGAATGCTGTCAGCAATGCTGCCACTTATTGCAAGACACAGATGGACTTCTTTGTCACCTCCCTTGGCGAAATTGCTACATCTGCTCGCACATCCCTGACCTCCCAGGTGACAAAGTTACTGCCCTTTAGACTGAAGTTAGAGATCTTGTTGGTGCCTTCAATAAAATCAAAGCCTACTCCCGTCGTGGCCGCAATAGACCTTGATTCTCTCTGTTTCAGTTTTTTTTTTTTTTTTTACTCTTTTGCATCTCTGTTACTGTTTTCTTTTCATCTTTTGTAATTCATACTGTCTATTTTGGCTCTTTGGGATATTTGGTACATCTTTTTGACTATCTTGTCTGGACTATCAGTTTGCAGTGTTAAGCTTTATGTGCAATCTATTGCTACTCTCATGTCAATGTTTGTTGTTTGTCAATTCCGAACAAAAAGGGGGAGAAATTAAGGATTTAGGGGGACTGATTTCTAGTGGTTTATTCTGCTTGAGCTCGTGCTGTTGAATGGATTTGATTTTTGATTCTGCTCACTTTTGAATTGCTTTTCTGGTTTACAGTTATGGTTGCTGATCAGGGTTAAAATTTGTAACATTCTTTTTCCATTGGAACATGGGGACTTGGGGTGTTTTGTCTCGGAATTGCCAAAGGGGGAGATTGTAAGTATAATTTAGATTAGTTTTTGTGTTGGCAATATCCGAGACAACACTTTGCGTGTAATAGTTCATTCAAGATTTTGTAGACCGTCACAAGTCAGGTTTTTAGATGCTTAGGCATATGCCAAATAGGGTTTAAGCATCCTTATTGATGGTTGAGAAGAGCATTGGATTGGGAAGAGAAGTGGTTACTGGTTCAACAAGCTTTTGTTTATCCCATTTGGACCTAAAATGTCACTGTCCAGAGAATTGAGAAGTCTCATAAGCAGTTTGTGAATAGTTTATGCCCACGAGATGCCTGTGACATCTGGAAAATTCTGTCCAGTATGCAAGAGGGTCTTGTGAGTAGTTTATGTGTAGTCTGTGCCCACGAACTGCCTGTGACGACGTCCAGATTTTTAAGATCTGTCCAAATGACTTTTTTAACCCTCTATTTTGATATAAAAAGAACTTATCTCTTCTTAACCCTAATTTTTTTGAAAAAAACGTCACCTGCTCTTAACTGATTTGTGAAAAAGAAACCAAAAAGGGGATGAGGCATGATGCTTTGCTTGTTTTGATTGGAAACCTCACCTACCATCTTTGGTAAAGAATCTATCATCTACCAGCTCGGATCTGTGGGAGTACAGCAGATTGGGTGAGCTTATTCATGTACTGAAGGTTCTCCTCTTCACAGGCTAAGGTGTATTGCGGGATGTCAAGCAATCAAGGTTAGAATGGGTGTTTAGACAAGTAGATCAACAGATAGTTGGTTGGGAAAACTTGTATTCCATTTCTATGTACCTTGTAAGCTCTTGTTTATAGTGAAGATGTTTTTTAGTTTGATCTGCTGAAGGATCTGGGGTTGTTTCTTCTTTGAGTTCAAAGGAGTTTTTCCCTAGTCAACAAATTCTTGTGTCTCTCTGGTTATTCCTTTTAGTTTCTGCTATGGATGCTTGATTTGGATACTATATTGTGAGATTTGGGTCTTTCACATTTGCTTCACAGAAATCACTGTATGATAAGTTCTCAAACTCCCTCCCATGATTTGTCCTGATTCTTGTAATGCATCCAATTCTTCTTTGCTTTTCCTATTGTAATCTTAAACACAAGTTTCTAAAAGAGTCAAAAATATCAAATTTTTCAACAAGAAAATCAACCCATGTGAAACGAGTATAATCATCAACAGCAACAAATATGTATTTCTTTTCGCCTAAACTTTTAGTGCATGTGAGTCCCATTAAATCTATGTGAACTAGGTCAAGAGACTCCTTAGTTTTCAAACTTTGACCCTTTTTATGAGCAGTTTTAATCTGTTTGCCCATTTGACAAGACCCACACACACTCTTGTGGTCCTTTCCCAATTTAGGTAGACCTCTAACTAACTCAGACTTAGCCAACTGATTGAGTGCCTTAAAATTGATGTGTCCAAGTCTTTGGTGCCAGAGGTCAATCAAACTTCCAGAATTGCACATTAGACCTTTAGAATTGGATACACCATAACAGTTATCAGTAGTGCAAATGCTAGTTAAAATTCTATTTTCATGAGAATCAACGATTTTGCAATTAGATTTTGAAAAATGAACAACAAGTTTGGCATCGTACAACTGACTTATGCTAATCAAATTAGCCTGTAAACCTTTAACATACAGTACATCCTTCAAACATTCTAACCCTGGGGTTTTTATGTTTCCCTTGCCCAAAACACTGGATGTACTGTCATCACCAAAAGTTACTACACCTCCCTCAAAATTTTAAAAATCAGAAAACAAACTTTTATTTCCACTCATATGTCGAGAGCAACCACTGTTAAGATACCACACGTTTGAGTTCAAAAGCTTTTAAGGCTGTGTGAACTAAAAAATAATTTAAATCAGATTTTCGTACCCAAGTACTTCTGGTTTTCAAAGTTTTCCTCACAGCATTATTTTTTGAAAATTGATTCTTAATAGATTGTTTTTGAGTTTTAGGACCAGCTTTCTAAAAACGAGGTGTTTTTGAATAATAAGAGTTTTAGCTATCCTATTAAAATGAAACTTAAAATCAAAAGAGGGATCAAAGTTGCTCAACACATTAAGCCTATTGTAAAAATGGTTAGTATGATTTTGGTGATTTAAATTTACAAGTCTTCTTTGATTTACATAAGTTATAGGTAATCCATAAAACTTATGACAGCTAGGTCTTATGTGTCCAGGAATACCATTGTGATGACAAACAGGGACAAATTTTCTTTGAGGTGTGAAAGGTGTACCTTGGAATTTCTGAGACTTTTGTGCGGGCTGTTTACCTTTCAAGTGCTTGAATGGTTGAGCAGGTGATTTTCCATCTTTGAATGCAACTGACTTTGGAGGCTGAATCTTGATTACCTTGATCTTTTGACTGCTTGTAGATGCATCTTCTATGGTTTGCTTTTCTCCAGTATATCCAAGTCCACTTTTATCTTTTAGACTTCTTTGAATTGCCAGTATGTCATCTAGTTTGGAGGAAACGAAATTCATCTTGGACCACAAAGATTGCATCTTCCCATGTGCCTCTTTCTCTTTGTTCCAACTTGTTCTTAAGTGCTGCTATCAACTCCTTTTGAGAATTTTTGCTTGCTTCAAGTGCTTCAAACTTTGTTTGTAATTCCTCCAAGGCAACCTTTAGACTATCTCTTTCCCTCTTTAACATCTTATTCTTCACCATCAACTTCTCATTTTGCTTGTGGAACCTTCAACAGCCTTGATACAGCTATTCATAGGCATCATGAATGTCCACTTCTTTATTGTCATCCTCATGTTCTGATTTTGCTTCTGAAGAGTCTTTCTTTGAATTCTTGGAGCTAAATGAGTCTTTAGAACTTACAGATCCCATGCTCCTTGCCATGAAAGCTGTGAAGTTTTCTGGAAAATCTTCTGAAGATGATGATGTGCTCGATTGATCTGTATCATTAAGGGTAGTGTTCAGAACCTTCTTCTTGTTCTTCTTATTCCCGTAGTCTTAAGCTATATGTCCATGCCCTTGGCATTCATAACACTTCACCCCCTTAAACTTATTCTCCTTCTTTTTGGTTTCAAAAGACTTCTCACCCTTTGATTTTTCATTTTTCTTGGCCTTTTTAGGTTTCCCACATTTCTTCTTGAAAAACTTCCTAATCTTCTTCGTATACAGTGCTACTTCTTCAATGAAAGGGATTAAATCACCACTAGAAGAGGATTTATCTTCTTTAACCAATTTTAGGGCAACACCCTTCATCTTCTTCGGTTTTATCATATTGGCCTCATACGTCTGTAGAGAGCCAACCAAGTCTTCTACTTTCATGGAATCTACATCCCTGGCTTCCTCTATAGCTGTAACCTTAGCTTGAAAAGACATAGGAAGGGATCGGAAAATCTTACTCACAATTCTTCGATTTGGAATAGGTTCCCCAAGATTGAAGCTTGTATTGACGATGTCACTGAGCTTCATATAAAAGCTATCAAAACGTTCGTTTTCAGACATCTTCAGGTTTTCAAATTCCGAGGTTATTTTCTGGAGCTTAGACTTTTTGACTGTAGAGTTTCCTTCATGAGTTAATTCAAGAATCTTCCAAGCTTCTTTCGCAATCTCACAACTTGAAATTTGCCTAAACTCATCGGCAGAGACTCCACAGAAAATAGAACTCAGGACTTTGTAGCTCCATTCTACCTTTTCCTGCTCAGCCTTGGTCTACAAATCCATAGGCTTTTCAACTGTTAGGTTGTCGACAGAATGAGTTGGTTTTACCCAACCATTTTCAATGGATAGCCAAACATTAACATTCAATGAGATTAGATGAGCTCTCATTTGAACCTTCCAATATGCATAGTTGGTGCCATCAAACCACAGGGGTCTAGTACTCAAACCGCCTTCTCTAGGAGGATCTATCAGCAATTAACAGGATCACATTTTATTCTCAAAAATGTACTTGCTCTAATACCAATTAAAAATATGTAATTTACTGGTAAAGATCCCAATCAATCAACCACAATCACAGAATAACAGAAGACGAGATAAACAAAACAAGGAAACCCACGAAGGGAAATCTCAAACAAAACTTTCACTAAAATCTAATGTTGGTTACAAACTCAACCACTTGATAGATCTACTCCTCAACTCTATACTCTGTTAACGTTTACTTGACTCCTTGATTCACCAACTTCTTTAACGAAAGCCTTCGACTCCTCGAAGGCACAACACCGAATCCTTGGTCACCTCACGTGCTGAATCCTCGACTTTTCAAAGATTCGAACTCCTTCAAATCATGCAGATGTAAGAATGCTTGGCTAAGCAATTGAGAGAATGTTCTGACTTTTCTGGCTCACAAGCTTGATTTATATTCTTTCTATGTATCACCCTGAAGACGCCCAGAAGATATATATATAGAGAAAATGAGGCGGTTAGGGCTCAAAATAGGCTAAAACTGGCTGAAAGAAGTGCCTTGCGAGAAGGGCGCACCTGCGATCTTCCTGCGGCCTTCTCATGAATTAGTGTCATCTTCCCGTACGGCTAATTCTCCATGTTGAGCTCTCGGTATCTTCCCGCGCCTAACTGCAAGCTTCCTACGTAAATCAGGTCTGGCACTTTTTTGACTTCTTCAGGACTTCCAGCCATTTTCTCTGAGGCCTTTTAGAATTCTATTCGACTTAAGACTCTAGTGCCTCAGCCTACACTAAGTCTAAAGTACAAACATGTTTCTTTGATCGTGGATTTGCCAATTTACAATATTTGGTCTTAACATTCTTATCCAAAAATGACATAACAATACACATTTCATATAACCTTAGCAAAATAAATAAAGTTCAATTGGAACATTCCCCATTAGCACAAAAGAAAGAGTTCAAAAGCTTGAACTAGCTTAATTACAGACTTTTGGTCCAAATTTTTAGTGGTTTTCTATTCAAGTGCAACTTTTATTTCAAATAATTTCACTATGCATCGAGAAAAGAAGTTCTTGGCGACTTTGTGGCCTTGGTTTGCTAGCTTTCCAACTACTGCATTGGCTCCTACCAGCTTTGTGGACAACTTTCCAACTCCTGCGACTTTGTGGCCTTGGTTTGTATAGTAAGATGGTCAAAAATTATCAGTTAGTATGTGAATGAAACAATCCTCAATGGCTCGTGCATCTGCTTGCTTAATGCAAGGCATTAGAAGAACATCAAGTTGGTCGATTATGCTTCACATGATCCTATTTTTTCCATTCCTTGCTAGTTAGTAGCCCTTATTTCTGTGAATTCATGCCTCATATCAACCTAAAAATGTAAAATGAATAAGTAGAAGAAAGAAGAAAATAGGCAAGCCAATCTCATTTGGTTTACTTTATATCCTTATTTGAAGCCATCTCAAAGTATATCCATTTTCAACGTGATTCCAAAAATGACATTCCATTAAGTTTCAAGCTAAAAACAAATACTCACATGCATAGATTTGTTCCTGCACTTCAATGTACTAGATTTAGCCAAACAATCCTTAATGTACTAGATTATCAGTCTTTGTTTTCATGCTTAACTAAAGCTTCTTTACTATGATACAAAATTGGTCTTGTACCTTTGTTTAATGTACTCAATAATAGTAAAAGAATGAGTTTCAGTCATATAAATTGGCATGAATTATTTAGGAAACATTTTCTTATAATGCACAGCGTTGTCAAAATTCACTAATAGGAGAAAAGTGAACCACTCTATATTGAAACTAATACCACCCAAATTGAGACTAATATACTAGACTTCCATTTTTGCCTTGATGTTATTATTTCTCAGCAGCAAAGGGTTAAGGATATTGCACATGACTTCAGACATAATTTCAACCACAAAACCAACATTACAAAGTAAAATATTTATGGATTGAAGGAATTGAATTTTAATTTTTGTACATGCTCAAAAATCAAATACGAGAAGGATATGACAAAGTTATTTAGGCATAAAACCCCATCACAAAGAATATAAATATGTTTTTATTTTTTTTTTCTTGCATGGAACCATAAGTTAAAACAAATTCCCCCTTTTCAAGTTAGGGATTTGCAACAAAATAGCAGCATTAGAGAGACAGAGAGAGATATACCTTTGTTTTGGTCAACGTTGGAGGTACCTACCATCTATTTCTTTATGACTGAAATAGGGGAAAATAGGGAGGAGAGATCCCCTAATTGGAGTTCTCTATTTTTGGGTGGGTATGGAGAAACTCGAGCGTATGGTAGTGGCCGCTGGCATAAGGAGTTGGTGACGATTAGTGTGGTGGTGGTCGATGAACTCTCCTCTTTTCCCTCTTATATCAAATTTGGGAAAAAAGGAGCTAAGGGAAGAACAGGGAAAATGGTGTTTTCAATTTTTAGACTTCTATTTTTTTTTCGAATTAAAAGAAATAATATCGTTTTGGTACAATGTTGTGCATGGATGTACAACCTATGCTATGCTTGTAGCTTTTCTATAAAAGATAAGCCTATCAGACATTGCCGCCACATCAGCCAACACCTCCACATTAGTAGGAAGTTGCCACATAAGCCAATGGTACATTAGCAACCCAACAACACCACATCAGCAGGGATGTCTGCTATATCATCCAATAGTGACACATTAATGTCACATCAGTAGAAGGTGCAACGTCATCCAATAGTGACACATCATTAAGGGTGGACGACATGGCAATTGACACTTGGACGAAAGTGCCACGCCAGCATAGTTATTGCCAAATAAGCACTGTATCAGTAGGAAGCCACATTAGCACACGTGGACTACTAAGTGGCTAACACATGGAGGCAGCTGACACGTCAGTAGGGAGGCTAGTTGGCCATTGACCACCCCTAGTTGAGTTTAACTGAATTTTTTTGACCAAGATTTGACTACTCTGATAAGGTCTATCTAAAGGTTTTTTAATGCCCCAAATCTAACTGAAGCGTCCATTTTGTAAAATTTTGCTTCTAAATTGAAGAAATTAAAGAATCAAGCAGTTGTATAATCAAATTGACATTCTTAAATTACTCCATATGGAAACCAAAGTTGGAAGATATGCTATAATGCAAAGATTTAATTGATCCAATCAAATATGAAGGCGTTAAACCAACTGACATAAAGCAAGATCAGTAGAAGTGGACAAATGGAAAGACTATTAGCCTAATTCGACAATGAATCGACATTAGTGTTTTTCACCACGTTTCTTAGAAGACAGATGTATACACTCTCAGGAAGAAATCGAAACATATGTACGAGTAGAAGACTAGTCACAATAAACTTCTTCTAATAACGAGATTGGTAAACTTAAAATACAAAGATGGAAGTTCAATTTTTGAACACATAAGCAACTTCCAAAACTTTGTAAACCAGTTGACTATAGTTAAAAAGGATATTGATGATGAGATGAAGGCCTTATTACTTCTGGGTTCTCTTCTTGATAGTTAGGAGACACAATCGTGTCACTCAGTAATTCTGTTCCAAAAGGGATAATCACCGTTGTCTTGGTATAAGATGCCTTGTTCAATGAAAAACAAAGTAGAAGGAGTCTAATTCACAATAGACTCATACCTTCATCACAGAGAATATAAGCCAAGGTCGAGGAAGAAAAAGAAGTAGGACCAGATTTAACAGTAAATGCAATGATCGCAGTAGAACTAAATGTAGAAGTAGGTCAAGATCTAGAATCAAATGCTACCATTGTTGCAGAGAGGGTCACATGAAGAAAAACTATAGACTACTAAAAAAGAAACACCAACTATAAAAGAATACTTAAAAGAAAGAAGAAGATAATGACACCACTACCTCTCTATCTGAAGAAGTAGTAGCACTTCTAGTTAAAGCTAAGGAATGCTTTCACTTTCAAGACCCAAGTACAAAATAGATTGTTGATACCTCTGGCTCTTATCATGTTACTCCCAGTTATGACTACTTTACTCATACAAAGCTGGAGACTTTGGTATTGTAAGGATAAGCAATAAATGCTAATCAAAATATTGTGGGCTATACTTAATTCATGTCAACATTGTTTCAATATTTGTAATCATGGAAGGTCCTATATTAATAAAGGACATCTGTGCCACTATGGTTCGATATTGATAATCTTGTTGGATTGAATTATGTTGAAAGGTGTGGTCTCAACTGTACTAGTGTTATCTGTAGCCACCTATGAGTTTCATGATTTAGTTTATTGAGTTCGTAATTAATGTTGCCCAAGTGAAAGAATGTTAGAATATTAAATATTATTAGGCTTTCATTAATTATTTGATGAAGATTGAATATAATACAGTTATAATGAGACACAATTATTTGAGCTTTATTTGTTATGATCCAATTTAGTATTAAGTTCATGCATACCTAATTAATAAGATGTAGTTGTGCAATTTAGTGCAAGCCCTTGAGTCTAATAGTAGCCTATAATAGAAGGGCCCTATTAGAATCTATAAATATAACTTATTCACTAGGTCCTTACTCTACTCTTAAAAAAATTTTGAAACCCTAGTACTTTAATTATCGTATTGAGAGCTATCATTATGAATAAGATGCCTTAATCTCATCTCTAGGATTGCACTTAATTGACAAGGCAATGTGAAATACTTTGGCAATGGTAGTTGGAAACTAACCAAAGGCTCTCTTGTTGTTGCCAAAGGAGATGCTTGTCATTCCTTGTACAAAACTCAAGTCAAGGTATGTTCTGATAGCCTAAATGATATTGAAGGTAAATCCTCGCCAAATTTATGGCACCAAAGGCTTGGTTACATGAGTGCGAAGGGCCTACAAATTCTGGAAAAGAAGTTATTAATTCCATTCGCCAAAGATACTACCTTAGATCCATCTGAGTATTGTTTATTTGGCAAACAACATACAGTTTATTTCAGTTCTTCGACAAAGAGAATAAAAGAATTATTAAGCCAAGTTTATTCAAATGTATACGACCCTATTAAGGTGGAATCTTTAGGCGGCAACAAGTGCTTTATAACCTTCATCGATGATGCTTCATGGAATGGGTAGGTATATCTGTTGAGAACAAAAGACCAAGTATTTTAGTGTTTTAAGAAATTTCATGCAATGGTAGAATAAGAAACAGGAAAGATCCTTGAATTATCTTTGAACAAATGATGGCGGTGAGTACACTTCAAATGAGTTTGAAGCTTATTGTGTTGATTATGACACTCATCATGAAAAAATAGTACCTAGTACACCACAACACAATGGTGTCGCAGGAAGGCTAAATTGCACTATTGTGGAGAAAGTTCAACGCATACTAAAAATAGCTGACTTGCCCAAGAAACTTTGGGAAGAAGTAGTTATCACTACTTGTTATTTAATTAATCAATCTCCTTTAGCTCCCTTAAGTTTAGTATTCCAGAAAGAATTTGGACTGGTAAAATTGTTGTTTACTCTTACTTGAAAGTGTTTAGTTGCAAGGCCTTTGCATATGTACCCAAGGAGTAGAGGTCCAAACTTAATGATAAGGCGCTACCATGTATCTCCATCACTTATAACCATCCACTAGCTTTTCTGCTTCAGAGTACATACTAGTTATTAGTGATGGAGAGTTAGAAAATTTTCAGGAAGCACATACTCATAAAGATGTCGAAAAATGAAAAAAGGTAATGCAAGACTTTAAATTCAAGAAACATCCTTCTGGAAAGATAATAAAGTACCAGGCCAGGTTAGTCATTAAAGTCTTTGCACAAAAGAAAGGCATTGAGTTTGATGAAATTTCTTCTCTAGTTGCAAAAAAGACTTCCATTTGATTAGTACTGGCCTTAGTAGCAAGTATGGATATGGAAGTTGAATAATTAGATGTGAATACTACCTTTTTTTATGGAGACTTGAATAAAGAGATTGATATGAAATAGCCAAAATGATTTGAAATAAAGGGAAAAGAGCATTTGGTCTGCAGATTGAAAAAGAGCTTGTATGGTCTTAAACAAGCTCTTAGATAATGGTACCAGAAGTTTGACTCATTTATGATAGGTAATGGCTACAAACAAACAGAGGTAGACCAATGCATATATGTTTAAAAATTTCTTGATGGTAACCTTGTCATCTTACTATTGCACATAGATGATATGCTAATCGTTAGATAAAATGCTAAGATGATTGGAGAATTAAAAAAAGAATTTTTGAAGGTCTTCAATATAAAAGATCTAGGCCCAGCTAAGTAGATTTTAGGTGTGAAGATTGTTCGTGACAGTAAGGCAAAGAAGTTGAGGCTATCATAGCGTCATTACATTGAACAAGTCCTAAAGAGGTTCAACATAAGTAATGCTAAGTTTGTTGGCGTATAATTAGCTAGCCATTTCGAACTCAAAAAGAGCTTGTGTCCTTCTATTCAAAAGGAGAAAGAAGAAATGGAAAAAAAATCCCTTACTCATCTGTAGTTAAAAGTTTAATGTACGCAATGATATGTACTAGACCTAATATCGGTTATACGATAGGTGTTGTGAGTAGATTTCTCTCAAATTTAGGAAAAGAACATTGGGAAATTGTTAAGTGGATTCTAAGATGCTTGAAGGATAGTTTCAGATTATGCTTATGTTTTGGAGATTCTAAGCTAGTCTTGGAAGGATACACAGATGCTAATATGTCAAGAGATCTTGATAGCAGAAAAAAGTACTTCTAGATACCTGTATATTTTTGCACCTAGAATCTAGTCTTGGAAGGATACACAGATGCTAATATGTCAAGAGATCTTGATAGCAGAAAAAAGTACTTCTAGATACCTGTATATTTTTGCAGGGGGTGCTATTTCATAGCAGTTCCAATTGCAAAAATGTGTAGCTTTATTTGCTACCAAGGCAGAGTATATTGCTATAGCAAAAGCAAGCAAGGAGATTCTTTGGTAAAAACATTCTCTCCAAGAATTAAACCTAAGATAAGAAGATTATGTTGTTTACTGTGATAGTTAAAGTGCTTTGGATCTAGGTAAGAATACCATGTACTATGCTCGTACTAAGTACATTGACATACAGTATTACTAGATAAAAGAAATGATGGAAAAATAGCTATTAAAGCAAAAAGAAGATGCATACAGACACAAATTCTGCAAACATACTAACAAAAGTTTTTACAAGGGAGAAGACTGAACTTTGCTAGAAGTTGGCTGGCATGAATTCCATATGAAGACCAAGAAATGGAGTTTTCACCCTCCTATGGGTATGGTGTAAAGGGAGAGATTATTGGAAATATCCACGCCACAAAGGAAGCTTAATAGTTTTGCTGCTAGAAGGTTGGAGAACCTGCAGGAAGAATTAAGAAACAAAACCTCAAGTGATGGGAAGGTGGAAGGTCAAAAGTTGGTGACTAATCTTTTCTATTTCCTTTGTCTTTTTCCTCCAAACTTTGGGCATAAATAAAGGTTAGATCACAAGAGGAGGCGTAAGAAAGCGATGAGTAATTCAAGTGTAAAGTGGTAGAGATAGAAAGAAATACAGAGAGTTGAATTGAGTGTATGTTCCTTTTTAAATTTTTTGATTCTATTAATAAATGAAATTCCTCTCTCCTGTGGACGTAGGCATTTGTTGAACCACATTAAATTTCTTGTGTTCTTGTGTGCTTTAATTTTCTGTCCCTAATACTTATAAGTCCTCAGCTAAAGATAAGAGAAGATACGATTAAGAAGAGAAGACTAGGAAAATATATATGATAAATCTACACATATATGCTAAACATGGAAGACTCCTACAACAAGCAAAAACTCGTGAAGAGCCCATCCCTTCCCCCGACTTCAGCCTATATAAAGAGCAGAACATCATAAGAAGAAGAAGAACCGAGCAGTAGGAGTAGGTATAACAGTAGAACAGAGAATGGTTTGTGTGCCTATGTTATTCTTTTCCTTTTAATTTATTCTCTACTTCTCTCCTCCCTCAAATGCTTAAAATGACTTCCATTTCTTAAATCTGTAAGTTATTTTTTGAAAAAAAAAAAAAAAAGGTACTCCTTCATATCTAGGGGTGTAAATCGGGCCGACCCGGCCCAACCCGACCTGGGAATTCAGGCCGACCCCCCCTAAGCCGACCCGACCCTGCAGCCCCAGCCGATCTTTGGGTCAGGTCAAGGGTCACGCCACCCGCCCCAACCGACCCAGCATTTTTTTAATATTTTTTTTAAAGAAAATAAAAAAAATAAAACTCAAACAAACACATTAAAATCATTATTGATAAAAATTAAATTTTATTACACAACAACCAATTACATAATTAACATTAAATTTAAAATTACAATTTATAAATGTAGAATTATAAAAAAAAATAAATAAATGATAGAGTAATTGATTAGCATGCATTATTGTACAATTATATATATATTGAGCATGCTAATTATGAATTTACAGTTATTATTGGCGATGTGTTAGCTTGATTATCTCATTTCCATGCATTCTTGGTGTGTGTATATTTCAGGTGATATAATATGGTGCTTTTTGCCCAAACAACACCAAGGTTGCATGTGAGGAGGAGCCATCCCAAGGCATAAGATCGACTACCATGGGTGCCAAGGAGAAGGAAGTGGTTTGAAGTTCAAAATAGTTGAAGTGGTGTGCGGTTGAAGTTCTAGCTCAACACCCTCTCAGTTTTCCAGCCATAACTTTTTCGTCACAACTCGAAATGGTTCCATTCTTTTTGCGTTGGAAAGAAGACTCGAAGCCCTACAACTTTGCTGGTTTAGCCGAAGCCTGAATCTGTCATCTTCAATGTCAAAATCGCATCGGAAGTCAGGGACAGAAAGCTGTCAAAGAAGAACTGTTCACTGTAGTTGCAGATGGGCGCCCCACCTAGACCCATGGGCGCCCCACCACAAGCATGGGCGCCCCACCTACACCCTTGGGCGCCCCATTCTTCATCAGATGGGTGCCCACAGAGAGGGAGTTCTGACTGCTGTGTTTTGGCTAACTCTTTGAGGACTTCATCAAACACTTGTACCTTGGGCGCCCATGATGACTTGTCCAGCACACTTTTAAGTTAAATTTTGAATTATGAAATTACACTTTTACCCTTGAGTTATGTAATGATATAAAAGGGTAAATTTCTGATGTACAAGGGGTCGAAACCCTACGCACTTCTTCTCTTTCTCTTAGTTTAGTTTAGATTAGGGTTAGATGTTTTCATCTCGTGTTGGATTGACGGAAGCTTTATTTTTTCATCTTCGCATTAAGATTAATTGGTAAGTTTCATTCGTTACTTCGTTTTAATTAAAAGTTTATTATTTTCTTTATCTTTGTTCTTTATTTTCACTTCGTAGTACTTCGTAGTCATTGTTAGTGTTTGATTTGCTTTCGAAATTGCTTTAGCTTATTTCTATATCCTTCGTTTTCGTGTTTGAGTGCTTGATGAAGGTTATTTTCTTTTCGAAAGGCTTTGTTAATACTTTCGCAATGTTAGGCTAGGGTTTGTTCTTGGCTTCAAGCCATTGAAGGTGGTGAAGTAGTTGGTGAACTCAAATGTAAACGAGTTTTATTTAACAAAATATATTTCGGACTTTTAATTGGAATTTCGTAGTAAGCTAGGGTTCTCTTGAAACCTACTCACCCGTGTCACAACCTGTAGCTTGGTTACAAGTTTTCACTTGTGCACACCAAGTGTTCGGTTTAATGTCCCGGTGAGTTAGAATCTGATTTTCCAAGACCCAAATTAGGTTTTCTTACAAAATCAGTCACCCGTGTTAAAACCAAAGCTTGGTTACGATTGGCCACTCGTGCAAACCAAGTGGTTGGTTCAATGGCCCGGTGATTCGAACCTTATTTTCATAAAACCAAAACATGAGGTTTTCTTAAGAAACCGATTCACCTGTGTTATAATTGAAGTCTAGTTATGAGTTGATGCTCATGCACACTAGGTGTTCGATTCAATGTCCCGGTGAGTCTGAAACCAATTTCAAAAGCCTCCGCTTACTCTGAATTCCATAAATTAGTTTTTAATGAAATATCTTCCTGACCTAGCAATGCATGTGCGTTTGTTAGGTTGAGTTATAAATGCGTTTGAGTAAACCACTACCCACTACTGGATTTGGTTCGAAGCCAAGATCATTTTAGTTAGTTTATTTTCAATATTTGCATTCTAGTTTAATATCACAATTTGCTTCGCTCCACCATTCTCAACCCAGCCATATTCAAATCACTTTGTAATTCAAAAATTAGTTTAGATTAGCTTAGGCTCACCTACTGATTAAGAGAACAAGTCTAGTGTCTTTTAACACAGCCCTCCCTGTGGAGATGACCTCGGTTCTCACCGAGTAAGACTACGACCACCCTCTTGCACTTGAGAGGTAGAACCCGAACACATTTTAGGGTCGGTCAAGTTTTTGGCGCCGTTGCCGGGGAGGGCAACTAAGTGCTAGACTTGGGAGTTAAAGGGGAGTTCATTTGAGAAATTGGGTGAATTTTTCTTTTCTCCATCTCTTTATTAGTAGTTTTTTTTCTTTTGCCTTGTAACATATTCATTTGCATATCATATCACTTAGCTTGCATGTTAGTTAACTTAGGTTGTATTTTAGTGTAGATTTTGTTTTCTCTCATTTTGTTTTCATTTTTGTGTTCTTATCATAGACATGGATTTTAGTGATTTCAATCATGGTCCTTTTGATGCCCAAGCCTACATTGAGTCTCTAAGTAACCAATTTGGATATGACTATACATTAGAGACCTATCACCAATTACCCCAATTTTTCGGGCACGAGGAAGAAGACCCGTGTCTTCATCTTGATAGGTTTGAGGCTGTGTGTGGCTTATGTGATGATGTTCGAATGAGTAAGAGACTTAGGTTCTTGTTTTTCCCTTTGTCTTTACAAAGTGTGGCTGGTGACTGGTGCTATGATTTCGGTGAATGGACCACTTGGGATCAATGTGTTCAAGCTTTTATTGAGCATTTCCTCCCTATTCATCAAACCTTCACCCATGGCTTTCAAATTAGAAATTTTTATCAACAAAAGGGTGAAGTATTTTATAAATGCTGGGAGAGATTTAATATACTTTTGGACACTTTCCCAAGTCATGGATTAGAGTTAGGGGACCTCATAGCCATATTATATAATGCTCTATCTCATGAGTTGCACCAGGCGTTCGATACAGTCTTGGGGAAGGAATTTCTTGACCTCACACCAGGTGAGGCATGGTCATTCCTTGAATTTTTCTCTGAACACACTAGGCCACTGGAAAGACTTGAACCTAGTTTTGAACCTTACACACTTGCTAGCCATACTGACCTTTTCCCGTATGCTCCTACTTCACTTGATCCTCATGATCCATCCCGTGGAAGTAGTGTATGCGTGGAGCCTAACTACTCGGATTTTGCATGTCCCAACCTTGTTCCACTCACTGAGGGCCAGTCTGAGGAGCCCCGAGATTATTGGCCTAGTAAACCTTATGATAACAATTTGAGACCATAGGCACTAAGTGGGACAATTGCCCTAACCACACTAGGGATGATGTTTGGGATGAGTGTCTTTCTCATTTCCCTGTGGATTCTCCTATTCTGGAGACTTCTTTACCACCTTTTGAGAGTCAGGGAGACATGCAGTCCTTTCCTACTACTGAGTTTGATGCTCAGCCCACCCAGACCACCCCGGGCCCTATCGAGAGTCTTTTGATTCCCTTTGAGCAATTGCAAGTTACAATGCCCGAGGAGCATATCATTAAGTCAGTTGATCCTTGCTCACTCACTTATTCACCTGAGGTTGAGAGTAGTGCGCACCTCTTACCTCTTGACTCAGCCCCACCTGAGAAGTTCACTTCGGGGATTATGAGTGATCATGTGACCGATCATCCCTGGGGGGAGATAGTAGACATTGGGGGAGAGTACATTGATTTTTTGGGTATTGAGAGACTTGAACCCGCCATATCCATGTCCATGTCCTTGCATGCATTATGGCCACATCCAAGGTTTCAAGAACCTCACTCGGCCTTACATCCCTTGACGTGTTTTACACTTGAGGAGCATCCACCTTTGGTGCTTCATGGGCCCAAAGAAAATATTTTATTTCTTGAACCATTTGTGGACGCATGGGATAGAGCGGGTGTTGGATAACCCTTCTTCTTTGTTGCCTTTGTACATAGTAGATTAGAGTTTTCTTTTTCTTATTTTCTTATGTTTTTTTGATTTGATTTTCTTCTCTTATTTTTTTTCTTGTGTACTAACTCTTTCTCTTGTCTTATTCTCCTTTATTTTCTTTTATTTTCTTTCTAACCTTTTCTCTTGTATAGTTTTTTTCTTTTCTTCAAATAAGGAAGCTCTTGAGGTAATATCCACCCTTTTTACCTTCTGTTTCTACATTTTGAGCATAACACTTGGCTATATGTTGTTGGTTGTTGTTGGAAGTGCTGTAGAAATTAGGTTGAGGGGTGTTCTTTATTCCTTCTGGGGATTCTTGTTTTGGGTGCATGCTTGGCTTATGTGTTACATATTGATTGCTTTTTATGCTTATCATCATCATGCTTACTTTGCACACTACGGACCCACATATGCTTCATAGTTCTCACATTGAGGACAATGTTTAGTTTAGGTTGGGGGGTAGAGTTCGCATGATGACCATTTGTGCTAAAATTATCAAATTTTTTAAATTTTGAGCATCTTTGAGCTTACATACATGACTTAGCACATTTGTACCTGCATGTTAGCCCTTTTTGGTTTGGTTGATTGTGAATTTGAGTGAGAGAGTGATAAGTGAGTCTTGTTCAAGCTTTGATAGGAAACTTAATTTAAGTTGAGTGTGTCATGACCTTGTGGATTTTTGGCTATTATGGAAGAATTTATGTGCTTAAGAGTGAATTTTGTGTAACATTGGTCAATTGAGCATCTTTGGACTAAGTAGAGACTTATACCCCTATGGTGAGCTTTTGAGCCTATTATTATTTTCTTGAGGGGTTGCACATAATCACAGCTCTTTCATGCTTCACTTTGGTTTTCAACGCACTAATTGCATCTCACACAATTGCATGAGTTTCACTTGGCACATATGAGTTGTTGTAATCTTTGAAAATGATGCTAGGCCCTTTTTGTTAATTTGAGCCTTCTTGTCATTTCTTGATATAAAATTGTCTTAAGAACCAACTTGAAGCCTCAAAATAAAGTGTGTGATATAAAGTTTTCTCTTTTTGATTCTCCTCACACATGATATCCCCTACACCCCATTCACACACTTTAAGCCTCACCCTCACATGTCTTGGGTTGTGAAAGTGTCTCAAAGTTTAAGTTGTGAACTCGGGTTAGGAATGTAAGCTTTTGAGAGTCAAATGAGGGTGAATGTTGGGATGAGAATTCATGCGTTGTATAGTTCATTGTTCATTTTCAAAAAAAAAAAAAAAGAAAAAAAAGAAAAGAAAAGAAGAAAAAAAAAGAAAAAAATATTTTCTCATTCCTTTTGTTTATTCAATTGTGGGATTTATGTTTTGTAATGCAGTTGCTAAGAGTGTCCCAAAAGTAGTTTGTAAGTTTGTGAATAAGCTTCATGTTGTTGGTTAGGGTATAGAAAGGAAATGGGTAGTTTGGGACTTGTACGTACTTGAACATCTTTATCCCAAGACATGTGCTTTGATTTCCATATCTTTCATTGTTAGCCTCTACCTATGGCCAAGTTATAACCAGATCAAAGACCTAGCGGATTCTAAGTGAACAATACTTATGTGTGCATGTAGTGGACTTGTGTAGGTTGTGTGGTGTAATCTATTGCATGGCATTGGGACTTCAATTCAATTCACTCACTTATTCGTGTGGTTGTGTGCAACTAGAAGAGCATTGCATTGTGTGCTCATAGGTATGAGTGAACCCTTAGTGAGTGAGTTTCTTTCTATGAGTGATCTACCTTGTGAGCTTTTGAAGTCAAAACTTAGTTCTGATTATGCTCTCGAGACCTTGTTGAATAAATGACACTGTTTTGCACATATGCTTTTCTAACTTTGATAGTGCATGCATTCATGCTTAGCACTTGGGAATTACACATGATATTTACGTTTTGTGACTTGTTGAGCTTGAACTTGATTCGTTACTGACCTTAATCACTCTTTGACACCTTGAGACCATACCATAGATGTTTGTGGGTAGCATCACTGTAAACCCTCACGAGACCTTACTCGTCCACTAGGGGGAACCTATGGGTTTAAAGGACTTGCCTCACGCGCTAAGTGTGGTCGTGTGTCTCCCACGAAAACGGACATCACCTTAGTTAGTTTTTATTTTGTCTTATTTTGATTTGAATAAGAGCTTACATGTTGTGGGTGCCCTTGCATTTGTTCTTATACTTCATGGTTTGATTGAACTCATTGCTAGGGACTAGCAATGTCTAGGTTGGGGGGTGTGATTAGCATGCATTATTGTACAATTATATATATTGAGCATGCTAATTATGAATTTACAGTTATTATTGGCGATGTGTTAGCTTGATTATCTCATTTCCATGCATTCTTGGTGTGTGTATATTTCAGGTGATATAATATGGTGTTTTTTGCCCAAACAACACCAAGGTTGCATGTGAGGAGGAGCCATCCCAAGGCATAAGATCGACTACCATGGGTGCCAAGGAGAAGGAAGTGGTTTGAAGTTCAAAATAGTTGAAGTGGTGTGCGGTTGAAGTTCTAGCTCAACACCCTCTCAGTTTTCCAGCCATAACTTTTTCGTCACAACTCGAAATGGTTCCATTCTTTTTGCGTTGGAAAGAAGACTCGAATCCCTACAACTTTGCTGGTTTAGCCGAAGCCTGAATCTGTCATCTTCAATGTCAAAATTGCATCAGAAGTCAGGGACAGAAAGCTGTCAAAGAAGAACTGTTCACTGTAGTTGCAGATGGGCGCCCCACCTAGACCCATGGGCGCCCCACCACAAGCATGGGCGCCCCACCTACACCCTTGGGCGCCCCATTCTTCATCAGATGGGCACCCACAGAGAGGGAGTTCTGACTGCTGTGTTTTGGCTAACTCTTTGAGGACTTCATCAAACACTTGTACCTTGGGCGCCCATGATGACTTGTCCAGCACACTTTTAAGTTAAATTTTGAATTATGAAATTACACTTTTACCCTTGAGTTATGTAATGATATAAAAGGGCAAATTTCTGATGTACAAGGGGTCGAAACCCTACGCACTTCTTCTCTTTCTCTTAGTTTAGTTTAGATTAGGGTTAGATGTTTTCATCTCGTGTTGGATTGACGGAAGCTTTATTTTTTTCATCTTCGCATTAAGGTTAATTGGTAAGTTTTATTCGTTACTTCGTTTTAATTAAAAGTTTATTATTTTCTTTATCTTTGTTCTTTCTTTTCACTTCGTAGTACTTCGTAGTCATTGTTAGTGTTTGATTTGCTTTCGAAATTGCTTTAGCTTATTTCTATATCCTTCGTTTTCGTGTTTGAGTGCTTGATGAAGGTTATTTTCTTTTCGAAAGGCTTTGTTAATGCTTTCGCAATGTTAGGCTAGGGTTTGTTCTTGGCTTCAAGCCATTGAAAGTGGTGAAGTAGTTGGTGAACTAAAATGTAAACGAGTTTTATTTAACAAAATATATTTCGGACTTTTAATTGGAATTTCGTAGTAAGCTAGGGTTCTCTTGAAACCTACTCACCCGTGTCAGACTACGACCACCCTCTTGCACTTGAGAGGTAGAACCCGAACACATTTTAGGGTCGGTCAGTAATTAATAGGTGCATCACTTCACGCCTTATACATCCCAACTAGGTTGGCATCTATAAGAGTGACTATCATTTGCAAATATTACTCTATTTATACATAATTATTATTCATCACTAGATCCACTAGCGTGTTCTTCTCTTTCACCTAAATACATTGCATCAAAATTAAGGGCAAGTTGCTCTTTTTCGGCATCTTCCTGTTGTCTATTTTTTGCAAGATACCAATCTCGTAAACACATCAAGGCTTCTACTATCGGAGTGGCCAGTCGACTCCTAAATTGACTGATAACGCATCCACTAGCACTAAATGCTTGCTCGGATGCTACAGTAGAAACTAGAAATGCGAGTTTATCACGAGCTAAAGTTGAAAGAATTGGAAACTTTGATTGTTGTCCCTTCCACTAGTCTAAAACATTGAAATCATCTTCATTTTCTATTGGAGGTGTACCAAGATAACGTTGGAGGTCAGATGAATTTGAACTTGCACTTGCACTTGTTGATGCATCTGTCCGTCGAGATGTTATTCTTCTTGTAAAATCTTGTGGCAAATCCAATCGAAATATTAGTTAAATTAGGAATGCTATTAAAGTTTCCAAAAGTGATACCTGCCCATAAGCGTGTGAAAGCCGCCAAATGTTAAAAAAAAAAAAAAAAGGAAGATTGGCTCTCAATTCATTTGGTACATCAAATTTAACTTTTTGAGTCTATGATTTGTTTGAGGGGGAGCCTATATGTATATTATAGTCAAAAACTCACACGTGCACAAGCATTTGTTCAATTTTATGACTTATTTCACCTCCTGACACAGAATTGACAATTTTCTTGGAAAATCAAAATGTGAATCTTTGAATTTATGAAGGGTGAGAGATTGATGTACATGTATTGGTATAGTGGAATTAAAAGTTTTTTTAACATTTTTAATGAATTCTTCTACTATCTTCTTTTTGGTTTTGATTGTCTGTGTCCAAATCTGCACTTACACGTATTTTCCTGAGAGCCTCGTAGGCAGGGCGCAGGAGATCCTCCCTCACATTATTCTGATGTCACACTTAGAAGAGGTCGTGTCATGTATGCCATACTCATGGGTCTTCGGTTTGATCTTGCCTTATTCCTCTTTCTTATTTTTGTGCGCTTGTCATTTCCGTATCAAAAAGGGGGAGTCATTCAAGTTATGTATGTAATATGTGAACTTGTTTCGGCTATGGCATGATATTTTATGTATTATGTGCTTTGGTGATGATATCATTGATCATTTCTATATTATTCCACATGGTGCCTTGATGTGTGTGTTCAGTACGTGCAGAATTTGATCAGAATTTAAAATTTAACTTAAGTTTTGATATGGAATTGCCAAGGGGGAGATTGTAAAGTCTTGTGGCAAATCCAATCAAAATATTAGTTAAATTAGGAATGCTATTAAAGTTTCCTAAAGTGATGCAAATTGAAGATTTGAAGAATTCTGAACAATTAAGAAGATAAAATTAATCAAGTTGACCAAGATTTCGAAGAATTCTAATTGGTGTGAAGGATTACAAAACCTAATGGAATTCGGACGCAGCTTTCTGAACGTGAATGAAATTCCAGTGTACCTCGCAGGCACGACGCGGGGAGCTCGCGGGTGCGCTCCAAGAACACAGGCATCCCCCAGGGAGCGCGCGGGTGCGCCAAGGTATCTCAGAAATTCCAGTGAGATCCGCAGGCAAGAGGATGGGAGACCGAGGGTGCGCCAGTGTTATTTCCTAAAGCGTAAAAATTCCAGTGCAGGTCACAGGCTGGAGGATGGGAGCGTGAGGGATCGAGCTATGAATATTTTGTTCAGATTCAATTTCCTATTTTGCCAAACGAGGGCAACTTTGTAATCCTATATATATGTGAAACCAACTCTGTAATTGGAAGAGGTGGGAGAACATATTATAGGGACCTAGAGAAAGAGTCTTTGAGGATTGAGAGCTTTCATGTTCTGTCTCTAAATTCGTCTTGTATTTTTTTTTTCACTTTCTGTGTGAGGCAGAAAGCCTGCTTGTAGGGTTTATCGAGTGATTCGAGCAAGAGTGACGAAAGGATTCGTGCGAGTGATTCGTAGAGAGTCTGAGTAGAGTCTTGTAACCCGTTGATAGTGGGATTGTAAATAGAGGTTTTTCTCCCTGTGATAGGGTTTCCTCGTTATTCTCTTGTGTGATTACTTTCACTGTGTGTGTGATTGTGTGGGTTTAGAATTTTCACTTCTCTAAATGGACGTATTGCCACCGAAGTCACGATGAGAAGAGGACGTTGTAGCCATAGTTAGTTGGATAGTTGTAAGATTGCTATCATACCGACCTACTAGAGTTTGCATTTCCTGTTTAATTTGATATAATTGTTCTTGGGCACTTTCATGCCCATATATCATATCTAATAATTGAAAGAAAAGATCTTCTTTATACCTAGGGTCTAAAATAGTAGCAATACCAAAATGTATGGGAAGTGGGTTAAAATATTTATCAAATTTTTCCTTCATTACAACAGCCAAAGAAGAATAATATTCTTGGGCACCATATTTGTTAAAAATTTTATCAATAACCCCTAATTGATAAATAACAGTAGAAGAATTAGGATAATAAATTCCATAAAATATTTTAGTAGCAACATCAAAAACATGTAAAAAAATCTTTATAGAAAATTGCATTTGCCCAATCAATTGGCTCAATACTATCTAATCCAATAGCATGATTACTTAAAATAAATAAATCAATTGCTTTTTGATATTTAATAGCAACTTTTAACATTATATAGGATGAATTCCATCTTATATTAATTTCCATTGGTAATTTTCTAGGTTTTAAATCAATTTGATTGCATATGCCAGCAAATAGACTAATTCTTTTTGGAGAGCTCATAGCACAAACTACAGCTTTTTTTATTTTTACAGTAGAAGATTCATAAATGTCCAATCCATCCTTTACAATTAAATTAAGTATATGGGCACAACAACGACCACGAAATAATGGACCATTTGCAGAGAAAGCATTATTTAAATAATTAAAACAGACATCATTATATGAAGCATTGTCTAAAGTAATAGAAAACATTTTTGTAGATAATTGCCACGATGCAAGTTCATGCAAAATAAGTTCCCCCACTCTGAATCCAGTGAATGGTTGTTCAACTAATTTAAATGAAATAATGCGTTTATTTATTTTCCAATTTTCATCAATATAATGTGTAGTTATACAAAGATATTCAATATCTTGGCAAGATTTCCACATATCGGCGGTCAAGCAAACATTTCCTGCAAAATTAGTAAAATAAATTCTTAATTCATCCTTTTTTGATTCAAAATCTCGTAAAACTTTATTTTTTAAAGTATTTCTTGAAAAACCAAGATATTGTGGTGTAAAACTTTCGCGAATAAATTCTTCAAAATGTGGATTTTCACTCATTGTAAAGGGTTGCTCATCTTTAACAATATATCTAACTAAATTATTTTGTGCTCTTGCAGGGTCATAAGAAAAAATATTTAAATTACCCCCTTCATTACCTAATTGAGTTTGTGTTGTACGTGAAAAATATTGATCAATTAAACTATTAATGCGAGAATCCTGTTGGTGCCTTCTATTTAAATATCTTTTTAAATGACTAGTTCCAGATGTATTTCTACCATCTAATAAATTCCCACAAATAACGCATTTAGCCTTATGCATTCCATCATCACGTGGAATTCTAATAAAAAAATCCCATGCTTTTGAAGTGCCACACTGGTGTTGGGTGTGACAGGAAGATAATGCACCAACATCACCAGCTGTGGTAGTAGGTGTTGGTATTTGTGGATTTTGTGGTGGTGTAAATTGTTCCATTTGTTCTAGAGGGGGAAAAGATATTGAGTCTCCACCCTCCAAATCAAAAAAATGAGTGTCCCGTGGATCCATTTAGAAAAAATAATTTAATAAAAAAAATTAAATTATGAAAATTAAAAAATGTATGTATGCAAATTAAAAAAATTATTAAAATACTAACTTGAAATAATTTGAAGCCTTGAATCACTTGATCTTGATTCTTGAAAAATCTTGACTTCAAATTTGATAAAATTGAATGCACTTGAGCACAATTGAAGAGCACACTTGAGTGTTGGAGAGCACAATTGAAGAGCACACTTGAGCACAATTGGAGAGAAATTTTGTTAATTTTTTGTGAGAGGTGAGTGAATGTGAGTGTGGGGTATTTATAATGGAAGAGGGTGGGGAAGTTTTGTAATTTTATAGAATTTATTTAGAATTAAAAAAGAAAAAGAAGAAAGACATTCTGCCTTGGTAGAACGGTAAAAAAATTAAAGGAATGGAGGGGTGCTGGCCCTGCTGGGCAGTGGGCACTGCCATACTGCTTGGCTAACATAAAAAAAAAAAAAAAAAAGAGAGAGAGAAGAAGATGTTCTGCCAAAGCAGAACGGTAAAAAGAAAGGGGGTGGGGGGAGGGGGCCGGGCCGAGGGCGGGTCGGAGCGGGGGGGGCGCGAGGTGGGTTGGGGCGACACGAGTCAGGTCGGGTCGAGCCTCGGGCCGGGTCAAGGGTGACCCAAGCCCTGACCCAGAGGGGCGAGGCGGGTCGGGGCGGGGCTCGTACGGAACAGCAGGCCGGGCTTGGGTCGGGTCATTTCCGGGTCGGGTCAAGCCTCGGGCCGACCCGACTCATTTACATCCCTATTCATATCCTTCCTTAGTATTTTTTAATATTTTTCTTTCTAAAAATGTTATAAAAGTATGTTTCAAACCAAACACTACAAAATAGAAATAAAAATAATTTTTTTACAAAATATTTTATACAAAAATATTGTTCAATATAAAATATTTTACATCAAAACAAATGGAGTCTTAATTTATGATACAATATTACCATAAATTGACACCAAAAAGACTTAATCAAGATGAAATGGCAGTGGCAAGTTTGTAACTGAAGGCCACTTTTGATGGAGAAAAGTTCTAGTCCAACTCTTCTCGGTAGTTGTTAGTACAATTCAACCAAGAAAATACTTTGAAACAAATTTGATTTTGAGTTTCGTTTATTTATTTGGTCCATTTCATTTCCTTAAATGCTTTAAGAAAGCTAATGTACGGAAAATGTTCAATTGAATGAATCAAAATAAGTCATTTTTATTTGCTAAATAAGAATATAACTTAGTTAATTAAGGATAAGTAAAGTTAAGTAATATATAATGATATATATGAGATAGAAAAAAATATAAAAAAATAAAAAGGAAAGATGATTGAGAAGGGTCTTATAAATCTTTGTTATAACTTATTCATTCAAAAATTAATTTATCTTTTAATATTTTTTTGGGGTTAGATTGTACTGACAATCACTGAGAATGTTTGAATTAAAAAATTTTTCACTTCAATGAATTTATTGTTTTAAAATAGTAAGATCATATAATTCAGGTAATTATCTCATTTTCTTAGAATAAGTACGCCCTCCAAATATATGATTATAATATAAGATATTATAACTCACACTTACCTATTATTTACTTAATTTTTATTAATTGGACACATAAGATACCATATTCCCAGAAGATATAAAAATTCCCCAAATTAAGGGGTGCCTGTAGTCAAGTTGGCACGATAAATACTTCTTGTTCCAATATCAACAACTGAATTCTTATTATACAAATATTTCCTATATCAACAATTGAATTCTTATTATACAAATATTTACAAGTCCACAATTACAAATTTGACCTTATTTTTGTGTTTTAAAGGGCACGAATTTCCTAATAGTGAATTACCGATATATATATATATATATATTTGATATCAAGTGGTGACATCCCATTTAATTTTTCACAGAATGGCAATTTGAAGGCCACCAAAATTTGGTTGTCATGGGTTGGTTTGATTGAAGATCTAATTCAATTTCCCTTGGCAATTCAAATTAGTAAGCAAATTACATATATTTAGTTCTCCCGGATCCTATACATGACTTTTTTTATTATTATTATTATTATTGAAACTAGATCCTTTACATGATTGTAACGCTAACATGGAAATTTTCACTTGGGACTAGAGGATCACAGAGATTGTTTAAAACCAATAATGAATTTTATTTATGTACTGATTAATCCAAAACATGATTTCCATATTGGATTAAAAATATATAGAAGAGAATTATCAGCTGTCGTGATCGAGTATATATTAATTTTGGTATTATATAACCACAAGTTTATTGTCATTTTTTTGAGTTCCTTCCTTCTACAAAAGAATAAGAGGAGATAAAGATCGATTACACGGTATGGTTGGTTAAATAGAATAAGATCATATATATATGAGTGCGTGTATATATATACATGCGTTCATTTCTTTCTACTTTTTGCTGATTCGTCACTCTGAATGGGTGGTTCTGAGATTGGTACGAGCACATATATATTAATCTGGAGTTGAGAATCCAAAAACCCCAAATTAATCCCACTTGTTATATATGTACATATGTATGTATATACATACAATAATATCTATCATCAATAATCCGCAAGCTGTTCCGGGTGCCCAGCAACATAATCCAAGAGTTCCTCACCTTCTTTATCACCATACAGATCAGCCAGAGGCGATGGTATCCGACCAGTAAATACAATCATCGCCACCCAGAACACGGCTGTGGAGAGGAAGAGAGGCCAAAAGTAGGAGAGAATGGTGACAAAACGAGGGGCCATGAGAATGGAAAAGCCGAGGAGGATTAGAGACAAAACGACTGCTATGACAACACGGAACTTGTCCTGCGAGAGCTTTGCTGGCATTGCTGCCGCTGGGTTATCCATGGCCTCTGAGTCAGAACTAGCAACTTCTGATATGTTTCCAAAAGTGTCTTTTCTACAAGGTGAACAAGGCACGTAGGGAGGAGGAGGAGGGGGGTTTATAAGCCATTACTAGCTATTTGTTTTAATTAATTTGCAGGAGATTCTTTGTTTAAAATGTTCGCCTCTCTTTGTGGGGGCCTTGCATGTTTTCCAAACAATCCCTTTTCTCATTCTTGTTCTTATATCTACATGTAGTTACTTAAATGCCCTTGGCATTAGCAAAATGAGACACATATCTCCTTCTCTCTTTTTTTATTCTCAGTGGTGGAAGAACCATCGTTGGAGGGCAAATCTCGTAGTAAATTAGTAGACACCCCAGTTCACCTGCTATCGGTAATTTATTAGTTTACGCTGTCAAAGTTGAGCTTAGGAATAAATGAAGTTAGCTTTTTTTTGTGATTGGCTACTAATTAATTATTAAAAAAATATTTTTTTTGATATTTGAGAAAGGAAAAAAGATAATTTTAGAAAAAAGATAATTTTTTAGTAATTAGTTTTTTAATTTTTTATTAATTTGATATTTTTGCCATTTTTCAAAGAAATTTAGAATGCAAAATGATAAATTTAATTATTTTAAAAGAAGATACAAAGTTAATATTTATATAGAAGTTGAGTTACTTTTTTTTTTTGTCCGAACGCACCCTAAGTTATGATGATTAATTAAGAACTACTCTGCACAATTGAACAAGTCATGTCTTCCTGCGTTGAGGCAGTTTGAATTTGAGTTTTATTTAATTTCACTTGCCCCTATTACATGTACAATCAAAATCTACCCAAGAAAATGGCCTCAAGGATATGCACTTGGTATGAATTGAATTTTAGACCTTTAAGAACTTATCTCAAGTGTTCTGGGTTAAGACACCTCCCTTCAATGAGAAAGAATAACTGCTTCCCAATATTCTAGTTACTGTGCACATGGGTGCAGGGTATTCATTAAAGGGATACCAAGCATTCAAAAAGGAGACAACGAGTTATGTTAGAGTTAAGAACTAGGTAGAAACAATATTACTTTTAGCGAATGGTAAAATTATTTTTGCACGTTAAAACAGCGGTGAGTACACTTTCCACAGTTTCATGATTCAACTGGAATTTTTTCACAGTATTTGAGATTTAATAGGAATGTTTCTCATTACTAAAAGAAAAACATGTAATTATGATTAAGTTTTATTATTTATAGAATTTATTATTTTATATTTTATATTTCTTAATGTTATGAACAAAAAATATTTAATAATTTTGTGAGAGAATGTACTTTATTTCACAAAAAATACTTGAATTTGATTCTTTTTAGTTTCTTTTATATTGACAAATTTTTAGTTAACAATAATTTTTTGAAGGCCAAAATACCCTCATATTGACTTAATTTAATTTTTTAATAAAATTACAATATCAAAAATATTTCGATAATTTTATGTCCAAAATCAAGGAGATTTCTTGACTATAATAAATTTAAAATATCAAAGTATTTTGATAATATTATATCCAAAATCAAGGGAATTATTTGTCCCATTTGCCTCAACAAAGCTCTGTCCTGGACTGGGAACATAACTTTTCCCTAAGCTTTTGTTATTCTGATTCTAGCTCATTGTATGTTCACTTACGTAAGCTCTAATGAATTTGCTTCTTGTGTTCCTTTGACTAGTTCTTTTGATGCTTATGATGTGCATATATAATTGAGGATGCATCTGAATAATCTGCAGCCGGCAATTAGTGCAAGTCCGAGGGTAGAACGGTATATTCAAACGTTTCAGCATATGTGCCTAGCTTAGTCCCCTCTGTTTGTTAGTCGGTTGCTTTCTCTTTTATTCAATGGCCTTTTGAAATTTCAAGTGGTAAAGATTACGATCTAGGAAAGGCATAAATTTTTCCTTGGATCTCCTTTGCGTTTATGTGCCTTTCAAAAGCATTTTTGGTCTTTTTGAAACAACTTTATGGGTTGGCAAGAGGAGGAATCAGAGTTATCTTGGAAACATGAACTATTCTTCTTCTCTCCAGCTTTCATTTATGAAGTTGGTAAGTGTTACATAATTAGAAGGGCCAGGATAGACGTTAATTAATATTCCTCCCACTTGAGCTTGCTGTGCCTAAAATTCGTCTGCCATCTCACCAAGTTGAGCTTTTCGTAAAATGATCATGCATAATATTCAGGCTGGTAGCTGGATTAATTCCCTTGGTGGCATATCACTTTCGGTAGCAGTTGGATGAATTGGATTCATCCTCTCCTCAACATCAAATGTTTGTGAATCATTTAAATATATTTTCGGGATAGAATTGCAACACTTGCGAAAAATTAATGGATTTAATGGGAATTGATTTCTTTAATAATAATTTTCACTAATTCTTATATTTAAAATTAAAATAAAATTTTATGAGCTGAATTTGATGATATCATTTCATAAATTAGATTTTGGAATTTCTTACCAATTTTTATTCATCATATTTTCTTTTCTTTTACTAATAGGGTCAAATTTAGTATTTTTTTTAAATCAATTCGATTAATTTTTTAAATTTAAACATGTATTTCAAATCTAAAATTTTATTTATAAAGTTAAATAAATTCTTTAGTTTAAAATCAAATCAATTTGACGAGAGGAATCTTTCCAAACCAAATGTAAATTCTAGTGAAATTGAAATTGAATCACCTTGCATTCATGTAGCTTCCTAAAGGTCATGATACTGGAACTGGTCAGTGAGGTTTTTATGCATTGTTAGCCATAATCGATTAATTTGCATACAAAAGGAATGAACAACGTACAATTTTCTAGCACCTGTTGTCCATTATCGGATCATTTTTTTCCTTTTTTTTTTTTTTTTCTATTTTTGATAGGTTCATCGATCTGATCATTTCAATATCACAGAATGTAAGGTTTCATAGTGCTGATTTTGAGAGAGTCTGCATGGATGCCGCTTGATCACTGTGATATGTTGGCTAGTGGATTTTGATGTTTATTATTTGGAGGGTGAATTTAAAGGGGTTATAAGTTTAAGCACACAGGACACGAATTGAACAGAAGAAGACCAATGGTAGTAATATCTAGCCAGTGTTCTTAATTGGTTAAAACAAAAGATTTTCTGACTGGAAAAAGAGAAATGATGGGTATTTGTGCAAATTTCAAATTCGGGTAGTAACTAATAAGCTCAACGAAATCAAAGTCCTACGTTAGACGGAATCAATTAAATGATTTTTTTTTTCAATTCATTTTTATCATATGTACTACTTTTCTTAAGGTCATATTATATTAAGACTTTAATCCTAATTCAGTCCATATAACTTTAAATTTACCTTTTGTACTCTTTTTCTCTGTTACTTAAATAGACTTATTCTTTTATATTATAGAACATCTTTAGATTTACGTTAGACATAATAAAATCACCTTAAATAACCGTCATATAACTTATTTTCTATCAATGTCAACTTAACATTCTTTTAAATATATTTAGTTCTTATCCTATCTTATCTTGTATCATCACACATCTATTTTAAGAGCATCGCCAACCCACTACCTAAAATCCAATCCTTAGCTACTTTAGAGAGCCGTGCCCTCAAATTTGCCTCCAACAAGCTCACTACTGGGCTCTCTATTTTAACATCCAACTTTTTCGCTCGCCAAATATAACGAAGGAAAGAAGGCTTGCTATATCAAATAGGAAATAAAGCTGGCATATCTATCCTCTTTTTCCCTTCTTCATTGTTGGGATACCAGAGAACCAATATCTTTCTCCCTCCCTCCTCGCTCAACAGATTTCTCTCTTTCTCCCTCTATTCGTCCTTAATTAAGATCTTCACCTCCCTTGAAGAAAGAACGTTCCTTTCTCAGTTGTTTTGCTTTACCTCCCCTGCGAGAGCTCTGCAATACAAGTATGTTTTTGTAAATATTTTTCTTCCATCCCTCTCCCCTTATCCCTACCATTGCAATTCTTTACGTTCTACTCATCCCTTTTGCATCTTAGTCTGTCTCTGATTTTGGATTTTTTTGATGATTTGGCTAAGAGCTATGCTGCCCTCTAATATTAATTTGATAAAACAACTTGTCAGGTTTGCCAAGACTAAGGCAAAACCAAGTGAGCTCGATCTTCTTTCTCTCTCTATTCTTCGCACTCGCCCCCTTCCTCTTCTTGTCTATGTCCCTCTTCCCTCTTCCCTTTTCCCTTATATTGTTCTACTATGCATATGCATTGATGGATTATGTGATGTGTATTCCATCTGGGTTTCTCATTTTTCGATTGCCCCAACCTCAATGTTTCAAAAATCCAAATTTTTCACTGTTTGAAATCGTAAAAATTTCTTGGATGTTTATGGTTTTTTGGTTTTCTATATTCCCCCTCTCCCTCTTTCTCCCTCTTTGTTTTTCTATCTTTTTTATACATCTAAACTCTCCAGTAAAGAGGTTAGTCATAAAAACCATTACTATTTAGAGGTGGTGTTTTGGTTTTCTGTCTTTTTATATAAGTTCAAATAAAATTAAGGGCATGGCTATCATGTTTCAAGGTTTTTTATTCAAGTTATGTTTGGATATTTGATCTCTTTGAATTAAGACTTGGATAGTTATGTGCATTTGTGACATATTTGGTGTACATTTTCATATCTGTTCTTATTGTTGCTTGACAAAATAGTGAAAGCTGTTATTAATTATAATTCATGGTTGTTAAGCAGTCAAAGCAAATGCAAGATGGATCCAACCCAAGATGGGCATTACACCAATCTTCTTAGTGGCGGAAGAAATTTAGACCATGACTTTACAAGCGAATCTTTTGATAAGTCTTTCCTCAATTCATCTGAAATACAAGCCAACGGCAAAAAACAATGTGGATGTAGTGCAAGGTAATGACCAAAAGCATAAGACATATTGGTTAAGAGTGTCGGATTTCTTCCACAAGTATAAAACAATTAGTTCTAATCATACTCCAAATTCTCTAATGAATCATTGGTCTGCGATTATACTTGCTACGAATAAGTTGTAGGAATCAAGAACGCAGCAAAATAGTTTTTTAAAATTTTTGTTCGAATCGATCACACATGAAAGATCATAAACTCCTAATGTAATTATATTCAAAATATAAAAACGAAATCAAATCAATAAACAAAATTGACCTTTTGTCTTTTTTTTATTTGATCTTAGGTTCTCGAACTTTTCTTCCCCAACGGTTGAAACTCCTAAGTTTTCTGCCCTTTCTTCTATTAGGATTCTCTCAGGGTTTTTCTGACGTCTAGGGTTGTGTGGGTAACCTAACAGACTGATCCTTTATATAAGCAAGAGCACTAGACCAACGTGTAAATAAACCTAAGTTGGCTAATTAGGAAATTACCCATAATTATCTCATACTTACAAATACATCCCCCTAATAATTATTACTCTATTAAAAAAGTATAACTGAACTCCAGCCCTAGTTTATTGAAATAATTTCATAAAACACCCTATTCGCTCTTTAATTTTGCAAAATAAGCCCCTCCACTAGATATAGAGACAATTAGAATTAAGAAGCTATTCAATTAGAATTAAGAAGTTATCCAATTCCAATTGATATCTCCCTTCATATTCTCAAAACCATTATTCTAATCATTTTCTGTTAGTCACTATCTCAATAACACATTATTAGGATGACCGGATTCAAATTTAATGATTAGTTAATATTCTTAATACGAATAATACCCCTATCTCAAATGAGATTGTGGTTCCTTCTTGATAGTTTATGTTCCCTAATTTTATGCAATGATTTTCCAAAACACTAAGGTGTTGGCCTAATGATAATCAACCTTATTTTTTATAAATTAAAGTCATCATTACATAAATTAATGTCTATCACCATCTCACGATTTACAGCAATTGTTTAGAGTGCACACAAGAAATACATTAATGCGAATTGTGTAACTTAGATTTGTTTCTTATTATTATCCCGTTTAATGTCTTTCACATTAACAATTTAGATTCAGAGTCGACTATTTTAATGATTAAGGTAAATTATTCTATCATATAGAAATCTAAAATGTTATAATCTTTCAGTTGAGATATCCCCTGAGAGAGCGAAGCTTCAAAGAATGGGAACAACTTAGGATTGGCTAAGCCAATGATTTCCAAGTCATAACTTCCCCTTAGATATATCTAACATGTATCTTTGAATTGTCATCCATGATGTCATCACATTTAAGATGTTCGTGGTATACCTAATCATAGAAACTGCATCACTCACATCACATTAGTCTCCTAGGCTATTCACATAAACCTGATCATCATCAACAGGAACTGAGCTCTCGATCTGAGTTAAGTTTCTTTCCCACATGATAAATACTTACCCACATGCACTAAACGCTTCCCTGGAGCGAAGCTCTATTTCCACAGTTATGTGTGAGTGCTAATTGTCTCTTCCCTTAGAGTTGAACCCCCCAACAGAGTGAAACTTTATCTCCAGTTATGTGCGAAGCACTAACTGTTAACTCTCATCTGGAGTGAGACTCCTTTCCTTCCCTACTTATGCGCCAAGTGTAAACTATCTTCTTATCTAGAGCTAAGCTCCTTTTATAGTTATGCATGAGGCGCTAGATGTTTTTCCACATCCACATGCGTGAGGCGCAAACATAGTGATAGAGCTATGTAGACCTAATCCTTTAACAGGGTACATAGGCAACTCGACCAAAAGGCTTGAGTCTGGTCATCATAGAGCCATGCGCTACCTTAGAATTGCGATCCTTTCCTTGGTTAAACGTAAGGCATTAACTGTTTCTTCTCTAGACTAAGGCTCCATTTCCTACTTACGCACTAGATGCTAACTATCCTTCTTAGTTAGAGCAAGGCTCCTTTCTCTAGTTAACCATTTCCTAGTTATGCACTAAGTACTAACTGTTCTTTTCCCAGTGGAGCAAGGCTTCTTTCCTTCAGTTACGCACTAGGCGCTAACTATTCTCTCTCATTATGAGCTAGGCTTCATTTCCCAGTTAAGCACGAAGTGGTAAAATATCTTTTATCATCCAGAGCGAAGCTCTCTTCCCAAGTTATGCGTGAGGTTCTAACTTTCATTTTTAGTCTTAAAGCTAGGTTCTCACAATACAAAGATGATTACTCCTAATCAATACTTAGAGCTAGGAATCTTTCTCTGCCTCATCCCATCTCAGGAGCGAGAGTCCTTCACATTGATCCTGTACACAACACTCACCTTATTAGTCACTTTCTCATACACATTTGCAAATCACACCCATGCTAGGCACTGTCCTAGAGCTACATTGACCTGATCCCTTAGAATGGTACGTAAGCAGCTCGAGTAGATAACTTGATTACAGTCTCCATGGTCTTCATAAACTATCTATGCGAGGCGCAACCTACACTTGGAGCAAGGCTCCCGCACACATCTATCATCATATAAAACACTTAGTTCGGATTACCTTAGGTCTAAATTATGTCGACCTAATCCCTTTACAAAGTATGTAGGTAGCTCGAGCATATAGCTCGAGTTGGGTGACCTCGGTCTTTATTAACTATTTTTCAATATATACTTTGTTCTCAGCACACATACACACTCTTGAGGACTGTATAAGTCCATTTCCGTGTCACAAATAGTTTTTCAAATACAAATCCCATTACCTGTCACATAAGCAGACATCTCATTACACTTGCACACACGAGCTAAGCTTAGATACCTCGCATTCCTTACGTCATATGTATTTAGGGTTGTATGCATTGATCATCATAAATCAGAATATTATATTATGAGATTACAACTGCAAAGAGTGAAAAGGGACTCTGGATATTCTTAGATATCCAAGCATAAGGGTTTTTGTGCATATTCAAACCCCCGAATTCACTATCTTTGATTGCACAGAGTAGTCGATAGTCACTAAAAAGGCCATTTATCATTATTTCAAAACATAAATCAAAATACCTTTTAACTTAAACTAAAGTTAAAGCTCAGCTTTCTCGACATACCCATTTTGAAAATGTCGAGTGGCAACTCTTAGTCTTTATAATTAAGAACCTATTTCAAAACAAAACATGCTTTTTCATATTTGAACAATCTCGGATGCACCATCTCATAATAAAGACTCACGACCCGCACACATCGACCTTGGCGTGTGGATCTAGTCACCACACCAGCTATTAGGTAAAGTACCCAATGGTAGTAGGGCTTTCATTTAGTCATCCAACATTTTGTTCACAGAAGCTAGTTAGTTTACCACGCTTTGGAAATTGCTCATATGGTCGGTGATAGAATTTATGTCCTTGTATCTTAGGTTCACAAGTCTTCTCATCAGTAGTGCTTTGTTTCAAACGGTCTTCTGCTCATACATATTCTTCAATTTCTGCCAAATAGCGTATGCATTTGTCTCCTTAGCAACGTGATGAAAGACAATGATGTCAATTTGTTACCGAATCATCCTAACATCTTTTCTATTAAGCTTGTTTCATTCTTCCTCTTTCTTATCTATAGGTCTTTCTCCTTTAGTCTCAATGGGGCCTCGCTAGATCCTTACAACAAATCAAGTCTTCCATCAAAGGCTTCCAAATGGCATAGTTGGAGGAGGTCAGCTTTATCATACCACTATTTGTCTTTGCCGTTGTTTTTAAATCACAATTACAGAAAACCGATATCATGGATGGCTTCGGAATGATAAAAAAACCCTAGGAGGTACTTAACTAAAAAAAAACTTCAGATTTTTAGGGGTAAAAATATAATTTTTAAAAATTTTGGGGGCAAAATGTAAATTGCAAAACTTCAGCTGATGTGGCTGTTGCGTGATCCGCATGGCAGTGGGTTGGTGATGTGGTACTCTAAGTTGATTCGCAGCTGATGTAACACTGACGTGGCAGTGGGCCAGCAACTGATGACGTGGATGTGATCTGCCAAAGACTAATGACGTGGCAGCAGCTTGGCGCTATGATTCGCAGATAGAGAGGGCTCCAATTCCTGGTGATGTATGGAGAGGACTCCAATCGGGCCGCAGAAGGTCTGGGCTCCTATTGTTCCAGGCTTCTGCCAATGACTGATGACATGGTAGCAGGTTGGCATTGTGATTCGCAGATGGAGAGGGCTCCAATCCAGCTGCAGAAGATCTGCGCTTCAATTGCTCCAAGCTTTTTTATATATAAAAAAAATAAGGAATAATATTCCTCTCAAATGTCAGTAAGAGGAATCGGACGCTAATCGTTAACTGGAAAAACACTTACCATTGGGTAAAGCAACTGGTTACAATAAGGCTTGCCAAATAATAACTTATAAGATTTTTTTTTTTTTTTTTTTACCGACCATTTAAGCAAAAAGTGTGCAAATACTGCTGAAATAACAGTATTTTGAGATATGCTGTTAATAAAAACGGGGCGTGATACTGTTGTTATTGATGCCATTTGAATTACTAAAATTGTAGTTATTGATGCCATTTGAATTACTAAAATTGGATCTTGGTAGGACAGAAAACTCACAGAAAACGCGCACTGAGAGTGCGGTTCAGAGAAACGCTATCTGAGAGCGTGCTTGTTGGTAAAATGCCATTTGAGATGGCGGTTTTTGATTGGCATATAAACTCCATTTGCAATGGCGGCTTATGTGCTGTCACCGAATGCCAGAACAAAACACTAACATCTCTCTTCTGATGCCAAAACAAAACACTAACACCTAAACAAAAACAAGAGCGTGTAACCAACTGTACCAAAGAAAGTAATAATTTCAAAAGTCTTGCTTGTATATCTAACTAAAGGAACCATAATACAATCTGTACATTCATCAAATGGCAAATCAGTTGGTTAAGATCCTGCAGACTCATTGCATAAATCAACACCCGAAAGATTTCAATCCCAGCCTATGGAATCCTTTTTTACTATAATAAAGTATTATTTGTGTTGGGCAAAATAATACTAAGATGTACTTGTGCCGAACAAGTGTAGTCTGGCGCCACGTGGCTCAGTGCCAAGCATACTCGTGTGAGCCACATAGTCATTCGCCGAGCACGTTCCGTCGTGACACGTGGCGTCCTGCCAAACAACTGATTAATGGCACGAGAGTTCCACGTGAGTGTTATACGTGAACACATGTCTCCAAATTAGTGTTCCAAAGAGTACCTTGAACCTCAGCACCAATGAACAATGTATTGCTACGTGGCTATAGCCGAGGATCTCGATAGCTAGTTTGCTCGGCCCATCCATTGGCGGCTAGTAAATGTTGAACCTGGGACCCACAGCCTTTAAAGATGGCTCATGACTATAAATGCACCATAGTTAAGACTGAACTGGGTATTTGTCTCTGAGGAAGTAACTAAATCAATCCATCTCGTCACGAGTAGTTGGCTGAGGTGACAGGAAGACAGTCTGACCCTGAAATTCTGGCTGTAATACCGTGTTAAGTCGCCAGAAGCATTAAATGAGAGGCATGGTGTATTAAATGAGGGGTTTGAGGCATTAAATGAAGGGGAAGAGTATTTAAAGCAAAGATGGAAAAGAGGGACACGGCAGTGTGCGTAACGTCAAGTCGCAGGTATGCTTTAATCATTATTCGGATTACTATAAATAGGATATTCTACTGAACCACAGAGGTAAGCTGACTATTGCCAACTTAAGCTTTTACTTACTTCTTCCCTGAAAATTTCCTTCTTTGAGCGACTTGCTGACTTAAGCATCGGAGGGTTTTTCGGCCAGAGACCTCCTCTCCGACCGTCACCTTCCTTTCTGTCTTTGTTCGGCAGGTCGGCGATTGCATTTCCGGTTGGCGTGGTCAGCAGTTCCGGCGGTAATTTTTGCCGCCGAACAATTTGTGTGACCCATTTGAACATGTACAAGTTCTAAGAAGAATGGGGAAAAAACTACTGTGATCTGGTGGTTTAAAGTATCGCAGATCTTGAGTCCAGACTTGGCTAAATTTTCAGCACCAGTGTCGGAATTTAGCTCTTGCTCAACAAACTCTTGTACGATGAACTTGGCTGGCTTAAAATAGTCCAAATCCCAGATTGGCACATTTCCCAGCTTAATTCCTAACATCACCATACAAGCAACCCAAAAAAAAGAATGTCATGCCTAGTTTCAAGTACTGAAGCTAGATAAAATGCCTTTAAATCATCTGCGCCATCTGGCCAACCTATCACTAATAATGGAAAAAGACCAGCAGAAAACCAAGTGTCCAGAACATCAGGATCTTGAGAAATCTGAAATTCTTTGCCAGAAAATTTTTGGCTAGCCTCTTTTCAGGCTTCTTCCTCATTTCTAGCAACCACCTAGTGGTCCTTGTATGCACCTAATTCTTTTACTTCATCATCCTCAAGTGTCAAATACCATGCAGGAATACGGTGCCCCTACCAAAGCTGCCTTGAAATACACCAATCCCAAATGCTACCAAGCCATCTGTCATGTTTGCAAGGATTTAGTGTACTATATAAAGAGCAAACAGTTATAAGGCCAAGAGATGTGCGCTTAACATATTCAGCAACTCCTGAAGAAATAACTCATACAACAAAACTTAAAATTCACAACATTAGTATCCAACAAAGGCTCCAAACTGATTTTTTTTTCTTTTTGGTTGTTTTTTTTAATTATTTTAAAATAATTTGGGGGGAAAGAATATCCAACCTAGCTTTCTAGACCAACTTGTACCTTCAATGAATCAAATGAATAAGGTCATAGTTTAACATCAATTTCAAGATTGAAACAAATGAATTACGCTCTATTGGATCGTGGTCCAAAAGTGAGCTCGTGGAAATATAGAGCACAAGTTACAGCCTCTACAAATGCATGAAAGGACAAAAAGCTAAATGAGACCTCTAAGCGATCTCAGACATTTTGTCTTCATATTCAAATTGTGGATAACATTTTTAATTTGATGGAATAAGATACAAAAATATCATGGCTTACCAACTCCTAATACTTCGCTATCAGCACGCTTTTGACACGCTGTTGCAGGCGGCGGAGTAGGAAATAGGCACCGGTAGCATGGATCACCATTGTAAGTGTAAATTGTAAGCAATCTCCCCCTTTGGCAATTCTGAGACAAAACACACACCCAACCCCAACATTACAAAGGAATTGTCACATGTTCTAAACCTAAGTAGAAAGATACAATCAATCAGATCTTGAGGCTTTTGAACAATAATCAGATCCTGTAAAAAAATGAGCATCAACATGCAACAGAGACAACCAAATCAAAAACAATACAGAGTTCTAAAACAACTTAACTCCCCCTCAACCAAACAGTGTCAAAACAATCATGCTGCATCACTATTTAACTCCCCCTCAACCAAAAACAGTTTCAAAACAAACATTGTTGCATGCAAAATCAATAACAGTAACAGTTAAAAAAAATATCTAAGTCAGCAAAGCAACAACAAAAGTGAAAACTGAAAAGAGATCAATAGTGAGAGGGGCGGGACCCTCGTCTACAAAACTGTTCAAGACGAACAAAAGTGCGGTTCAAGTCACCAACATCATTCGCCAAACTGTGCATTTGAGAAGAAAAATCAGCCAAGCTTGCTTGTGCTGGATCAACTAAGCCCTTCACAGAGGAGACAAGGTTGGCCATGTGAGCTTCAACTTTAGAGGCAGATTAAGCAGCAGTTTGAAGCTGTTCCAGTGTATGCATTTGGAAAGTATCAAGCTGAAGTTGAACAGTATCTTCCAGTTTTTGAAGACGAGTTTGCATAGAATCTTGAATGGCTAAATTGGAAGTTTCAAGACGAGAGAGACGCTCAAAGAAGGATTGAAGGGTAAAAACTACCACAGAAAGAAGATCAGAATGGGAATGTGGAGAGGTATACACACCTCGGGAACAAGCTGCTGCAGGGGAGGGGTCCGGAAATGGAGACTCAGAAGTCACAGGTCCTGAAATAAGGCAGTCTCATCCAGTTCTTTCACAACAGCAAAATGAACACGTAAGAGGTTGGTGATAAGGACACCATAAGAGAGAGCTAGACGTGAATTTCGCTGTGTGTGAGCAGACACCATAGATTGGATCAGGAGTGAAAGAAGATCAATAGAAATTCCGTTAGTAAGACAATGCAGAAATTTGATCTTGTCTTCGAAAATTTCAGAAGACCGATTAGTAGGCATGAGAAGAGAGTCACAAATAAGATTCAGGACTCGAAAAGGAACCGACAAATCACTTTGTCGAAACAACATTCCAGGGAACCACGGATGAGGGTTGTCACGTATGGGGACAACAAGATCATGTAGTGGGGGATAAGTAGACCAGTCAACATGGGGATATGTGGGGTCTGGTGTTCTAGACACTCGCAGAAATGAAGATAAAAAATCAGCAGTGACATGCAAAGTCCTGCCTCGAACTAGAGTGTCAAAGCAAGCATGTTCTGGAGAGATGTTATGAAAATTTGTATAAAATTCTCTGATTAAATCGACTGAAGCACTACCCTGAAGATCCCCAATATGAATCCACCCCCGAGTTTCAAAAATTTCAGAGATGAAAGCAAACTCTGCTGTGAAATGGGAAAACTCGACTTGACGTTCTAAAGTAATGGGGCGACGGGAGAAACAGGAATCAAATATGGACAGACGCCCTCGCAGAAATTTGTTTGAAAATTCTAAGCCAGACGGAGAACTTACCGAGGGGGGAATGGAGGGATCAGTACCCTGTGAAGGAGCAGCACCCTTTGGAGAAGCATCAGCCCGTGGAGAGGGAGAGTCTGGTAACTCAGAATCAGACGAGATATGGAAAGAAGATGAGGAATCAGCAAGTATAGAAGCAGACCCAGCAGATGGATTTCGAAGAGAGAGGCGCCGAGGATGGAGAACCGATTTCTTGTCCTTGCGACCCTTCGATGTGGATTTGGTTCCTTTGGGTTTAGGCTTCGTAGACTTCTGGGATTTGGAGCTTTGAGCACGAGAACCAAGTTTCTTGGTCATGGCAGACTTGAGGCCCTTCGTCTTGGCCATGAAACAGAACCGAGAAAGAAGGAAGACGAACAGATGAAAATTAGGGTTGGGAACCCTAGTGAGAGAGGCTGATATTAAATGAGCAGAGGAAGTTGAAGAAAACACGATTCAACCATGAATGAAGTGAACCCAGGGGACACACGGCCGAATTAAAGAGAGGGCCATAATGACCTGAGCACAATAAATGCAAAGGCAATCATCTCTCACATTAAACCCATTAAATATGCTGACAAAGAACAATGAGATAAATCAATGCAGTAATTGATGTAATGATAAATATCGAACATGAGATAAAGAATCTGCATTAATAAATTCCCAAATAATAGAAACTCATTCAAATAAAACAAATGCCAAACATGTACGGGTGACCGACCCTAAAATGTGTTCGGGTTCTACCTCTCAAGTGCAAGAGGGTGGTCGTAGTCTTACTCGGTGAGAACCGAGGTCATCTCCACAGGGAGGGCTATGTTAAAAGACACTAGACTTGTTCTCTTAATTAGTAGGTGAGCCTAAGCTAATCTAAACTAATTTTTGAATTACAAAGTGATTTGAATATGGCTGGGTTGAGAATGGTGGAGCGAAGCAAATTGTGATATTAAACTAGAATGCAAATATTGAAAATAAACTAACTAAAATGATCTTGGCTTCGAACCAAATCCAGTAGTGGGTAGTGGTTTACTCAAACGCATTTATAACTCAACCTAACAAACGCACATGCATTGCTAGGTCGGAAGATATTTCATTAAAAACTAATTTATGGAATTCAGAGTAAGCGGAGGCTTTTGAAATTGGTTTCAGACTCACCGGGACATTGAATCGAACACCTAGTGTGCATGAGCATCAACTCATAACTAGACTTCAATTATAACACAGGTGAATCGGTTTCTTAAGAAAACCTCATGTTTTGGTTTTATGAAAATAAGGTTCGAATCACCGGGCCATTGAACCAACCACTTGGTTTGCACGAGTGGCCAATCGTAACCAAGCTTTGGTTTTAACACGGGTGACTGATTTTGTAAGAAAACCTAATTTGGGTCTTGGAAAATCAGATTCTAACTCACCGGGACATTAAACCGAACACTTGGTGTGCACAAGTGAAAACTTGTAACCAAGCTACGGTTGTGACACGGGTGAGTAGGTTTCAAGAGAACCCTAGCTTACTACGAAATTCCAATTAAAAGTCCAAAATATATTTTGTTAAATAAAACTCATTTACATTTGAGTTCACCAACTACTTCACCACTTTCAATGACTTGAAGCCAAGAACTAACCCTAGCCTAACATTGCGAAAGTATTAACAAAGCCTTTCAAAAAGAAAATAACCTTCATCAAGCACTCAAACACGAAAACGAAGGATATAGAAATAAGCTAAAGCAATTTCGAAAGCAAATCAAACACTAACAATGACTACGAAGTACTACGAAGTGAAAATAAAGAACAAAGATAAAGAAAATAATAAACTTTTAATTAAAACGAAGTAACGAATGAAACTTACCAATTAATCTTAATGCGAAGATGAAAAAATAAAGCTTCTGTCAATCCAACACGAGATGAAAACATCTAACCCTAATCTAAACTAAACTAAGAGAAAGAGAAGAAGTGCGTAGGGTTTTCGAACTCCTGTACATCAGAAATTTGCCCTTTTATATCATTACATAACTCAAGGGTAAAAGTGTAATTTCATAATTCAAAATTTAACTTAAAAGTGTGCTGGACAAGTCATCATGGGCGCCCAAGGTACAAGTGTTTGATGAAGTCCTCAAAGAGTTAGCCAAAACACAGCAGTCAGAACTCCCTCTCTGTGGGCGCCCATCTGATGAAGAATGGGGCGCCCAAGGGTCCTCAGGGGCGCCCATGGGTGTAGGTGGGGCGCCCATGCTTGTGGTGGGGCGCCCATGGGTCTAGGTGGGGCGCCCATCTGCAAATACAGTGAACAGTTCTTCTTTGACAGCTTTCTGTCCCTGACTTCCGATGCGATTTTGACATTGAAGATGACAGATTCAGGCTTCGGCTAAACCAGCAAAGTTGTAGGGCTTCGAGTCTTCTTTCCAACGCAAAAAGAATGGAACCATTTCGAGTTGTGACGAAAAAGTTATGGCTGGAAAACTGAGAGGGTGTTGAGCTGGAACTTCAACCGCACACCACTTCAACTATTTTGAACTTCAAACCACTTCCTTCTCCATGGCACCCATGGTAGTCGATCTTATGCCTTGGGATGGCTCCTCCTCACATGCAACCTTGGTGTTGTTTGGGCCAAAAACACCATATTATATCATCTGAAATATACACACACCAAGAATGCATGGAAATGAGATAATCACACTAACACATCGCCAATAATAACTGTAAATTCATAATTAGCATGCTCAATATATATATAATTGTACAATAATGCATGCTAATCACACCCCCCAACCTAGACATTGCTAGTCCCTAGCAATGAGTGCAATCAAACCATGAGGTATAAGAACAAATGCAAGGGCACCCACAACATGTAAGCTCTTATTCAAATCAAAATAAGACAAAATAAAAACTAACCAAGGTGATGTCCGTTTTCGTGGGAGACACACAACCACACTTAGCGCGTGAGGCAAGCCCTTTAAACCCCTAGGTTCCCCCTAGTGGACGAGTAAGGTCTCGTGAGGGTTTGCAGTGATGCTACCCACAAACATCTATGATATGGTCTCAAGGTGTCAAAGAGTGATTAAGGTCAGTAACAAATCAAGTTCAAGCTTAACAAGTCACAAAACTTAAATATCATGTGTAATTCCCAAGTGCTAAGCATGAATGCATGCACTATCAAAGTTGGAAAAGCATGTGTGCAAAACAGTGTCATTTATTCAACAAGGTCTCGAGAGCATAATCGAAACTAGGTTTTGACTTCGAAAACTCACAAGGTAGATCACTCAGAGAAAGAAACTCATTCATCAAGGGTTCACTCATACCTATGAGCATAAAATGCTCTCCTAGTTGCACACAACCACACGAATAAGTGAGTGAATTGAATTGAAGTTCCGCATGGATCGCTCATACCAAAAATAAGTTCCAATGCCATGCAATAGATTACACCACACAACCTACACAAGACCACTACATGCACACACAAAAGTTGCTAGCTTAGAATCCACTAGGTCTTTAATCCGGTTGTAACTTTGCCAGGGGTATTGGTTAACAATGGAAGATATAGAAATCAAAACACATGTCTTGGGATAAAGATGTTCAAGTACGTACAAGTCCCAAACTACCCATTTCCTTTCTATACCCTAACCAACAACATGAAGCTTATTCACAAACTTACAAACTACTTTTGGGACACTCTTAGCAACCGCATTACAAAACATAAATCCCATAATTGAATAAACAAAATGAATGAGAAAATATTTTTTTTTCTTTTTTTTTTTTGCATCCCTTTGTTTTTTTTTTTTTGAAATGATGAAGAATGAACTATACAATGTATAAATTCTCATCCCAGCACTCACCCTCATTTGGCTCTCAAAAGCTTACATTCCCAACCCCACATTCCCAACTTAGACTTTGAGGCACTTTCATAGCCCAAGACATGTGAGGGTTAGGCTTAAAGTGTGTGAATGGGGTGCAGGGGACATTATGTGTGAGGCGAATCAAAAAGAGAATACTTTATATCACACACTTCAGTTTGAGGCTTCAAGTGGGTTCCTAGGACAATTTCATATCAAGAAAGGATAAAAAGGCTCAAATTAACAAAGAGGGCCTAGCATCATGTTCTAAGCTCACAAACAACTCATATGCGCCAAATGACTACTCATGCAAGTGTGTGCGATGCAACTGGGGCATTGAAAACCAAAATAGAGAACAATTGAGCTGAAATAATGTGCAACCCCTCTTGAAAAGAAAAATAGCTCTAAAGCTCACCAGTAAAGGGGTATAAGTCTCTACCTAGTCCAAAGATGCTCCATTGACCAATGTTACACAAAATTCACTCTTAAGCATATAAATTCTTCCATAATAGCCAAAAATCCACAAGGTCATGACACACTCAACTTAAATTAAGTTTCCTATCAAAGCTTGAACAAGACTCACTTATCACTCTCTCACTCAAATTCATAATCAACCAAACCCAAAAGGGCTAACATGCAAGTACAAATGTGCTAAGTCATGTATGTAAGCTCAAAGATGCTCAAATTTTGAAAATTTTGACAATTTTAGCACAAATGGTCATCATGCGAACTCTAGCCCCCAACCTAAACTAAACATTGTCCTCAATGTGAGAACTATGAAGCATATGTGGGTCCGTAGTGTGCAAAGTGAGCATGAAGATGATGAGCATAAAAAGCAATCAATATGTAACACATAAGCCAAGCATGCACCCAAAACAAGAATCCCCAGAAGGAATAAAGAACACCCCCCAACCTAGTTTCTACAGCACTTCCAACAACAACCAACAAAATATAGCCAAGTGTTTTGCTCAAAATGTAGAAACAGAAGGTAAAAATGGTGGATATTACCTCAAGAGCTTCCTTATTTGAAGAAAAGAAAAAACTATACAAGAGAAAAGGTTAGAAAGAAAATAAAAGAAAATAAAGGGAGAATAAGACAAGAGAAAGAGTTAGTACATAAGAAAAAAAATAAGAGAAAAGAAAATAAGAGAAGAAAATCAAACCAAAAAAAACATAAGAAAATAAGAAAAAGAAAACTCTAATCTACTATGTACAAAGGCAACAAAGAAGAAGGGTTATCCAACACCCTCTCTATCCCATGCATCCACAAATGGTTTAAGAAATAAAATGTTCTTTTTGGGCCCACGAAGCACCGAAGGTGGACGCTCCTTGGATGTAAAACACATCAAGGGATGTAAGGCCGAGTGAGGTTCTTGAAACCTCGGATGTGGCCATAATGCATACATGGATATGGTGGGTTCAATTAGCCTCTCGATACCCAGAAAATCAATGTACTCTCCCCCAATGTCTACTATCTCCCCCCAGTGATGATCGGTCACATGATCACTCATAATCCCCGAAGTGAACTTCTCAGGTGGGGCTGAGTCAAGAGGTAAGAAGTGCGCATTACTCTCAACCTCAGGTGAATAAGTGAGTGAGCAAGGATCAACTGACTCAATGATATGCTCCTCGGGCATTGTAACTTGCAATTGCTCAAAGGGAATCAAAAGACTCTCAATAGGGCCCGGGGTGGTCTGGGTGGGCTGAGTATCAAACTCAGTAGTAGGAAAGGACTGCATGTTTCCCTGACTCTCAAAAGGTAGTAAAGAAATCTCCTGAATGGGAGAGTCCACAGGGAAATGAGAAAGACACTCATCCCAAACATCATCCCTAGTGTGGTTAGGGTAATTGTCCCACTCAGTGCCTATGGTCTCAAATTGTGCATCATAAGGTTTACTAGGCCAATAATCTCGGGGCTCCTCAGACTGGCCCTCAGTGAGTGGAACAAGGTTGGGACATGCAAAATCCGAGTAGTCAGGCTCCACGCATACACTACTTCCACGGGATGGATCATGAGGATCAAGGGAAGTAGGAGCATACGGGAAAATGTCAGTATGGCTAGCAAGTGTGTAAGGTTCAAAACTAGGTTCAAGTCTTTCCAGTGGCCTGGTGTGTTCAGAGAAAAATTCAAGGAATGACCATGCCTCACCTGGTGTGAGGTCAAGAAATTCCTTCCCCAAGACTATATCGAACGCCTGGTGCAACTCATGAGATAGAGCATTATATAATATGGCTATGAGGTCCCCTAACTCTAATCCATGACTTGGGAAAGTGTCCAAAAGTATATTAAATCTCTCCCAGCATTTATAAAATACTTCACCCTTTTGTTGATAAAAATTTCTAATTTGAAAGCCATGGGTGAAGGTTTGATGAATAGGGAGGAAATGCTCAATAAAAGCTTGAACACATTGATCCCAAGTGGTCCATTCACCAAAATCATAGCACCAGTCACCAGCCACACTTTGTAAAGACAAAGGGAAAAACAAGAACCTAAGTCTCTTACTCATTCGAACATCATCACATAAGCCACACAGCCTCAAACCTATCAAGATGAAGACATGGGTCTTCTTCCTCGTGCCCGAAAAATTGGGGTAATTGGTGATAAGTCTCTAATGTATAGTCATATCCAAATTGGTTACTTAGAGACTCAATGTAGGCTTGAGCATCAAAGGGACCATGATTGAAATCACTAAAATCCATGTCTATGATAAGAACACAAAAATGAAAACAAAATGAGAGAAAACAAAAACTACACTAAAATACAACCTAAGTTAACTAACATGCAAGCTAAGTTATATGATATGCAAATGAATATGTTACAATGCAAAAGAAAAAAAAAAAAAAACTACTAATAAAGAGGTGGAGAAAAGAAAAATTCACCCAATTTCTCAAATGAACTCCCCTTTAACTCCCAAGTCTAGCACTTAGTTGCCCTCCCCGGCAACGGCGCCAAAAACTTGACCGACCCTAAAATGTGTTCGGGTTCTACCTCTCAAGTGCAAGAGGGTGGTCGTAGTCTTACTCGGTGAGAACCGAGGTCATCTCCACAGGGAGGGCTATGTTAAAAGACACTAGACTTGTTCTCTTAATTAGTAGGTGAGCCTAAGCTAATCTAAACTAATTTTTGAATTACAAAGTGATTTGAATATGGCTGGGTTGAGAATGGTGGAGCGAAGCAAATTGTGATATTAAACTAGAATGCAAATATTGAAAATAAACTAACTAAAATGATCTTGGCTTCGAACCAAATCCAGTAGTGGGTAGTGGTTTACTCAAACGCATTTATAACTCAACCTAACAAACGCACATGCATTGCTAGGTCGGAAGATATTTCATTAAAAACTCATTTATGGAATTCAGAGTAAGCGGAGGCTTTTGAAATTGGTTTCAGACTCACCGGGACATTGAATCGAACACCTAGTGTGCATGAGCATCAACTCATAACTAGACTTCAATTATAACACAGGTGAATCGGTTTCTTAAGAAAACCTCATGTTTTGGTTTTATGAAAATAAGGTTCGAATCACCGGGCCATTGAACCAACCACTTGGTTTGCACGAGTGGCCAATCGTAACCAAGCTTTGGTTTTAACACGGGTGACTGATTTTGTAAGAAAACCTAATTTGGGTCTTGGAAAATCAAATTCTAACTCACCGGGACATTAAACCGAACACTTGGTGTGCACAAGTGAAAACTTGTAACCAAGCCACGGTTGTGACACGGGTGAGTAGGTTTCAAGAGAACCCTAGCTTACTACGAAATTCCAATTAAAAGTCCAAAATATATTTTGTTAAATAAAACTCATTTACATTTGAGTTCACCAACTACTTCACCACTTTCAATGACTTGAAGCCAAGAACTAACCTTAGCCTAACATTGCGAAAGTATTAACAAAGCTTTTCAAAAAGAAAATAACCTTCATCAAGCACTCAAACACGAAAACGAAGGATATAGAAATAAGCTAAAGCAATTTCGAAAGCAAATCAAACACTAACAATGACTATGAAGTACTACGAAGTGAAAATAAAGAACAAAGATAAAGAAAATAATAAACTTTTAATTAAAACGAAGTAACGAATGAAACTTACCAATTAATCTTAATGCGAAGATGAAAAAATAAAGCTTCCGTCAATCCAACACGAGATGAAAACATCTAACCCTAATCTAAACTAAACTAAGAGAAAAAGAAGAAGTGCGTAGGGTTTTTTTTTTTTAACTCCTGTACATCAGAAATTTGCCCTTTTATATCATTACATAACTCAAGGGTAAAAGTGTAATTTCATAATTCAAAATTTAACTTAAAAGTGTGCTGGACAAGTCATCATGGGCGCCCAAGGTACAAGTGTTTGATGAAGTCCTCAAAGAGTTAGCCAAAACACAGCAGTCAGAACTCCCTCTCTGTGGGCACCCATCTGATGAAGAATGGGGCACCCAAGGGTCCTCAGGGGCGCCCATGGGTGTAGGTGGGGCGCCCATGCTTGTGGTGGGGCGCCCATGGGCCTAGGTGGGGCGCCCATCTGCAAATACAGTGAACAGTTCTTCTTTGACAGCTTTCTGTCCCTGACTTCCTATGCGATTTTGACATTGAAGATGACAGATTCAGGCTTCGGCTAAACCAGAAAAGTTGTAGGGCTTCGAGTCTTCTTTCCAACGCAAAAAGAATGGAACCATTTCGAGTTGTGACGAAAAAGTTATGGCTGGAAAACTGAGAGGGTGTTGAGCTGGAACTTCAACCGCACACCACTTCAACTATTTTGAACTTCAAACCACTTCCTTCTCCATGGTACCCATGGTAGTCGATCTTATGCCTTGGGATGGCTCCTCCTCACATGCAACCTTGGTGTTGTTTGGGCCAAAAACACCATATTATATCATCTGAAATATACACACACCAAGAATGCATGGAAATGAGATAATCACACTAACACATCGCCAATAATAACTGTAAATTCATAATTAGCATGCTCAATATATATATAATTGTACAATAATGCATGCTAATCAACGGGTAAAAACAGGAAATGTCAGAGAAATTTCAGGAAATGTCAGAGAGCCAATCCCACTACTATTCAGTCCCTGCCTCTGTGCTGTACATCCGAAATGTCCGAAAACGTTAGTGGAAAGAAACCCAACAATTTTCAGATGCACTACAATAAATAAATAAAAACTGACCAACAAATTTTTTTTTTTGGATTAAATTAAATTAAATTGCAGAAAGTTTTTTTTTTAAATTAAAACAACAAATAAAAACAAAAAACAGCCAAGATAAACTAGACTAGTCCTCACAGTGGCTGTGTAGAGTATGAGAGCAGAAGCTCTTGGCCACGAACTGCCAGAGAGCAGTCTGATTTAAAACTAAAGTTCACAGAGACATCACAATTACTGCAATTTTCACAGAGACTATTTAGTAACAGTTAAGAACAATATTGAAAAAATGAAACATTATTCTTCAATCAAACAAGCCAATCTATGAAATATCAGGAGCTTCCAAGCAACCAAAATGTGACAATTAAGAATCAAGAAGCTAGATTTTTCAGAACATATGAGAATTTGATATGTAAAAGTATAATTCATCAAAGACAAAATGTTAATGATCTTACAAAAAACTTTGACAAACTCATAGAAATATGAGTAGTACTTCTAATGACATATTAATTTCTCAAATAAGACTCATGATTAGCTCAAGCGACATCTCGAGACATAGTAATAGTTGTAGTTCCACATTTAAATTTTGCTAGATAATGTCCACATGAAAGTCAAACCAATTGATTGCCCAAAACATGAAGATGAGTTTCCCATTTAGTGAATGATATTCAAGTAGATGTACACTTTCCTTATCTCTCCATATAAAAGAATTTCAAGGAGTGCAATGTGATAATAGTTTTCACACATCTTGTTTTAGTCTCCCTTTTTTTTTTTTTTTTTTAAACTCACTCCAACGATTCAATGTAGAGACCAAGATGGTAACCCTTTTTATCACCAAAAAGTATAGAGATAATCATAGTAACAAAACTGCTACACTTCCAACTTTTGACTTTTGGGATATAAAGTTGTGGGCTAGTCAATTGTAGGTCAATTCAATGTAGATATTACACTAGAAATTCAAGAAAGGCACTATCTCAATTGACTGTGTGCGCGATATCACATGAGCAAGATCAAGAAGCACATTTGTGTCATCAATATACCATCTTCAATACAATCTCAATATGCTATGAGATATAAAGAGTTTCACTTGAAATCAACAATTGTCCAAGATTCAAGATACAAGCACATATCAAATGTAAACATACTCCTATTTAACCAAGAATTTCAAAACTTAAAAGACACATAATGATCTTATTTTCTCAATCAAGTTCATAGACAGAAATGTAAGATCATTTATTCAAGTTTCATTGAGACAAGATTATTCAATAACTATAACTCCTAGAGATGAACGAAGGTGTTCAAATCTGGATGCATCTAGAGGTTTTGTGAATATGTCAGCAAGCTGTCTAGCTGTGGGAATATGCTCAAGTGTCATGACATGTCTCTCAACAAGGTCCCTAATGAAATGGTGTCGTATATCTATATGCTTGGCGCGTGAGTGTTGAACAGGATTCTTTGAAATGTTTATGGCACTCAAGTTATCACAAAATAAAGACATGGTACCTTGTTCAATGCCATAATCTGAGAGCATCTGTTTCATCCATAGAGCTTGAGTACAACAACTTCCAGCTGCTATGTATTCGACTTCAGCAGTAGATAAGGAGATAGAGTTCTGCTTTCTGCTATGCCAAGCTACCAAATTGCTTCCAAGATAAAAACATCCTCCAGAGGTGCTTTTACGATCATCACAACAACCTGCCCAATCTGCATCAGAAAAACAAGAGATCTCTGCAGAAAAATCATTAGCAAACCAAATGCCATGATTTAAAGTCCCATTCACATAACGAATGATCCGTTTGACAGCAGTCAAATGAGACTCTCTAGGGCTAGATTGGTACCTAGCACAAATTCCCACACTAAATGCTATGTCAGGACGACTAGCGGTTAAGTATAAGAGACTACCAATCATACTTCGATACAAGGTTTGATCCACACTTTTTCCAGATTCATCTCTATTCAATTTGGTAGATGTGCCCATGGGAGTCCTAGCATGCTTAGTTGTAGAGAGTCCAAATTTGTTAACCAAATTTCTTGCATACTTGGATTGAGATATGAAAATGCCATCTTTCATTTGTTTAATTTGCAACCCCAAGAAAAAATTAAGTTCTCCCATCATGCTCATTTCCAATTGAATTTTCATGAGTTCAGCAAATTTTAAGGCATATTTTTCAGAGGTAGAACCAAAGACAATGTCATCTACATATATTTGAGCAACAGTGATGTGCTGAGAATCTTTACAAATGAACAAGGTTTTATCAACACTCCCCCTAACAAAATTAGACTCAACTAAGAGCTTAGTAAGTCTCTCATACCAAGCTCTAGGGGCTTGTTTTAAACCATACAATGCCTTATTCAAGCGGTAAACATGATTGGGAAACTTGAGATCAATAAAGCCTTTGGGTTGTTCAACAAAAACTTCTTCTTGAATAAAACCATTCAAGAAAGCACTTTTCACATCCATTTGAAAGAGTTTAAAGCCTAAGTAGCAAGAAATAGCCAACAAAATCCGAATAGATTCTAGTCTAGCCACAGGTGCAAATATTTCATCAAAGTCAATTCCTTCAATTTGAGAATACCCTTGTGCGACTAGTCTAGCTTTATTTCTAACAATGGTGCCAAATTCATCAGTTTTATTTTTGAAAATCCATTTGGTCCCTATAACATTCACATCTCTAGGTCTCGGCACAAGCTCCCAAACATCATTACGAGAGAATTGTTCAAGTTCTTCATGCATTGCATTGATCCAATGAGAATCATGAAGAGCTTCTTTGACATTCTTTGGTTCAATGCATGAAGTGTAACACAAGTAAGTTACCTCATTTCGAACCTGTCTCCTAGTTTTCATAGGGGCATTTATCTCACCAATGACTTGTGTAGTAGGGTGGTTTAGCTTTACTCTAGATGATGGATTGAGTGTCTTTGATTGATCCTCGGCTTCTTCTTCCAACATGTCATCATGATGGTCAATTTCAGGTTCCACATTGCTTTCCTCATCTTTATTTTGTGTCTCCAATGATGACTCATCTTGAGGAAGCATGGTGAATTCTTGCTCTTCTTCAGAAGAATTTTTCCTGCAAATAGAATTCACCCAATCATCATCCACAACAACATTAATAGACTCCATAACAGTTGAGTGTTTTAAATTAAAGACTCTATATGCCCTACTGTTAGTGGAGTAACCAAGAAAGATGCCTTCATCACATCTAGCATCAAACTTACCAAGGGATTCTCTGTCCCGATATATGTAACACTTGTTTCCAAAGATATGAAAATAAGAGACACTAGGTTTCTTACCATTCCAAATCTCATATGCAGTGGCCCTTGTTCCTCTTCTCACAAAAACTCTATTACTAATATAACAAGCTGTGTTTAAGGCCTCAGCACAGAATTTTAAAGGCAAATTCTTACCATGTAGCATGACTCTTGTCATTTCTTGGAGCACCCTGTTTTTCCTTTCTACAACCCCATTTTGTTGGGGTGTTTTAGGAGCTGAAAATTCATGCAAAATACCTTTCTCATCACAAAAATCAGAAAATTCAGCATTCTCAAACTCTTTACCATGATCACTTCTAAGTTTAATTACTCTACCAATCACCGTGCCTTTTTCATTTTGAAGTCTGTTACACAAGGATTTAAAGGATTGGAAAGTATCTGATTTTTCTCTAAGAAAATTAACCCAAGTGTATCTAGAAAAATCATCTACCATAACAAAGATATACTTCTTTCCTCCTAAGCTTTCAGTTCTAATGGGACCCATAAGGTCAACATGAACTAGTTCAAGAACTGTAGAAATAACTATCCTATTTGTTTTCTTGTGGATAGCTTTGGTTTGTTTCCCTTTTTGGCATGGCCCGCAAACACTTTTCTTCACTTTAGTCAGCTTTGGTAATCCTCTCACAAGTTCAGACTTGGAGAGTCTAGCAAGATCTCGAAAATTGACATGCCAAAGTCGTTGGTGCCAAAGTTCAACAATGTTATCCTGTGCAACATTACAAAGAGACACACAATCAGCAGATAAAGCATAGCAATTATCAGAAGTTCTAATTCCTCTCAACACTACTTTGTGATTTCTATCAAGAATAGAACAAGTGCCTTTAGCAAACAACACATTGTAATGTGAATCACATATTTGACTAATGCTAATCAAGTTTGCTTTCAACCCATCCACATACAGCACATCCTTGAGTTTAGGTAAACCTTGACAGTCAATGTTACCGATTCCAAGAATTTTTTACTTACTACCATCACCAAAAGTGACCATGCCATTATCACAATCATTCAAGGTTGAAAACATGAATTTATTCCCACACATATGCTTGGAACAACCATTGTCCAAGTACCACATATTAGAGCTTTGTGCCCTAAATGCAGTGTATGCAACATTATACCTTAGGTCCTCACACCTAATCCAAATTTTTCTGGGTTTGATTTTGGAGGAAATCATGCTTTTGACATAGTTCCTAGTGATGGTTTTAGTCTTAGGATTGAAAGCATTTCCATTTGGTTTGAATGGAGCTCTTTTATTCACACTGACATGGGTGGCAAGACTGCTGAACCTGTTAGACAACCAGTTTCTTGTCAAACCACTTTTGTAAGCACTACCTTTAGACTTGACATAGTCTAACGGCAGCCCATATAGCTTATGACAGTAAGGTCTAATGTGTCCTCTAATCCCACAAAAATGACAGATTGGAACAAAGTTTTTTATGCAAGAAAAATCTGAATGTAATCCTTTAGCAAGATGTAATTTTTTACCTATGAGTCCTGAGAGGTTATGAGAGAAGAAGTTACCATTCGAAGACCCCTCATTCTTGACACCTCTGGATTTTGAAGACTGTTGAACCAACTTTGCTTCTAAATTTTTGACTTTTTGCTCCTTTTTCACAGCAAAATTAGCTGCCAAACCAGCTACTGGAACAAATTTGATGGGACCTTTTCTTTGAGAAGTTGGTGGTAAATCCTCGTCAACACAGCCTAGCCCGGTTCTATCATTAGAAGACCTTTGAGCCTCCAAGATTTCATCAAGTCTTTTGGTGCCAGATTCCCATTTCTTGAATGCATTTGTGGACATCGCTACTCTTTCATTCAAACACACAAGTTCCTTCTCAAGAGAACCATTCAAGAAGATCAGTCTTTCTTCATTCTCCTTCAACTTCTCAATCATTCTTTCCAGTTCACCATTCTTAACTTTAAATTCTTCAAGTTGACTAGCCAATTCTTCCTTTTCTTTTTCAACTTCATTCAATTTAGCAAAGGCTTTTGCCTTGTGTTTGGCAAGAACAATGCTTTGTTTATACAGTTCATTGTACTTTTCTTGCAATTCTTTAAATTCTTCTTGTACATCCACATCAGAATCAGATTCTGAGCAGCTCATCATGTCCTCCACTGGTGAGTTTTGCAAAGAGCTCTTTAACTCAACTTTTTCTCTTGACTTGTCTTCATTAACTCCCACCACAAAAGCCAACACTTGTGAGGAATTATCTTCTGACCCAGATGACTCTTCTTCATCTTGGTTTCCATCACTATCAGATTCCTTCTCATCATCCCAAGTTGCAGCAAGGACTTTTTGATTCTTTCTCTTCTGTCTATTTGCACACTCATTTGCAAAATGTCCATAACCTTTGCACTCAAAACATTACTTTTCTCCAATCTTTGGTTGTTTCTTGTAGCTTACAAATCCTTCACCAATCCTCTTCTTCTTTTCCTTGTTGAATTTTGAGGGTTTATTGAATGGAGACTTCTTTGAGAAACTTTTAAATTTCTTTACCAAGAAGGCTATATCATCAGCACTGACTTTTGAATGTTCAGCTTCTTCACTATCTTCTTTACAGATGCTATTTAAGGCTATCCCTTTGTTTCTTTTATTCTGACTAAAGTTAACTTCATAAGTTTGTAAAGATCCAACTAACTCTTCAACCCTCATCTGATCAACATCTTTGCTCTCCTCAATGGCCGTAACTTTTGGCTGAAATCGATCAGGCAAGGAGCGAAGTATCTTCCGCACAATTTTTGATTGAGAAATAGTTTCTCCAAGATTTGCTGAAGAGTTGATAATATCACTGAGCTTTATATAAAATTGATCAAAAGTCTCATTTTTTCCCATTCGGATCACCTCGAAAGCAGTTGTCAATCTCTGTAACTTAGCTATCTTTACTGCTGTAGTTCCCTTGTAAGTCACCTGCAGAACATCCCAAGCCTCTTTAGCTATTTCACAATTCGATATCCTTCTAAACCCATCCTGAGAAACACTACAGAATATTGCATTGAGAGCCTTGCTATTCCAGCCAGCTGCTTCATTGTCTGCTGGAGTCCTATCCTGTTTGGCTTTGAGAGTTAAATCTGTATCACTCACAGTAGGATATCTCGAGCCATCAACAACAGAATCCTAGACTTTTTCATCAATTGACTTGAGAAATGCTCTCATCCTAGCTTTCCAGTAGTGGTAATTTGATCCATCTAGAAACGGTGGCCTCACAGTAGACTGGCCTTCCCTTTGATTATCCATGGACAACATTTGGATCTACTCTTAGACAGAAAGTCTAACTCAACAAAGAGCACCCAGCGCTCTGATACCAAATGAAATTCCCAAAAACTCTCTCAGATGTTCAAATCAAGCATTACAGGGCTGAAATTAACTAACATCCATAAAGACAAATCTACTCAAAATATACATCCACCACAAGAACACAAGAATTTTGTTAACTAGGGAAAAACTCCTTTGAACTCAAAGGAGAAACAACCCCGGATCTTTGAGTAGATCAGCCTAAAAATCTTCACTATATAGTAATGAGGTTACAAGGCATCAAAGAAGAGTTATACAAGTTTTCCCAACCAAGAAATCATTGATCTACTCGTACATCACACTCTCCTAACCTTGGTTGCTAGACTACCCACAACTCACCTCAACCCATGAAGATTCCAGCCTTCAATCCTTGAAGAGTAAGCTCTTGAATCTGATCCCACACCGCAAATCTGAGCTCCAGAGAGTTAGATTGTTGCCAAAGATAGTAAGAGAACACCTTGACGTAGGATGAGATCCAAGCCCTAGGTCATCCTCTCAGCTTTTTGCCTTAAGAAGAAAGAGTGAGCTGCGCAGAAAAAAGCTTAGGTTTGAAAAGAAAAAACTTTTCTTTTTATATCACAGAAGAGGGGTAAAAAGGTCACTTAAGTTCAAGTAAAGAAATTCTGCGCGTCAGTCAGGGGAAGCTCTTGGGCAAGAGCTTCCCTGCTCAGCTCATTACCTGCTTTCTCAGGAACAAAACAGAGGACAGAACCTCCTTTTTACAAACCAAACTCACAACCAAAATCCAATGTTCATAGACACTCTTTGGCTTATGTTTGTGAACAAAAAGACCAACAATGTGACATTGTAGGAAACAAAATACAACCAAAGTGTTTGCTCGAGAATTGCCAATCAAAAATATACAGACACTAACAGTAAGCTATGCAAATGATTTGGGGACACAATTATAATGAGAATTTGAACCTACCTATCACCCAAAAATAAAAATAAAAGAAGAAGAGGAAGAAGGTTTTGCAGTCCCAAATAGATATAAAGATTTCCACATGCTCATATCTCAATTAGTTTGGAAACTGCTGCAAGCAGCAAAGGATTCACTGAATTTTGCAACCCCAAATCAACATTTTCCAATCCACATTTTCAATTTGAAAACCCAAATCAACAATTAAAAATCCATATTACGTAATAATAGCATCTGTGAACAATATGAGAGATAAAAGTGACGACGAAGAACTCACAGAAATGGTGGCTGCCAAATTAGAGGAGGATGCAGAGATCACCGGTGACGAATAGTGTCGAGAGCTGAGAAAGCTAAGAGCGAGACAGTAAGCCAGCTCGAGACCAAGTGACTAACTGAGGGAGAGTGTGACTGATAGACTGTGGTGTCTCTTCTGTATTCTGGCACCTGGCAAGTTAAAACCGCTATTTGACATAGCAATTTATATACATGCTATTTCACATAGCTTTTTAATGTTTCCAGTACTTCTATTCTGTTGTGCTCCGTGAGGCTGGGCAAAAGACCAAAATCGCATTCTGATATAGCAGTTATAGTCAAAACCACCTCCTAGCATGGGGTTCTTGAGATTAGTTTTTTTCCACAGAAAAGTCGCTATATGATATAGCGTTTTGAGTTTGGATCACGGTTTCATACTGTGTTTTCTCATTAACAACAACCCTCGAAATATTATACTTTCAGTGGCAATTCCATATATATTGAAAAGATTATTAGTAAAAAAAAAAATCTAACTTACAACCTTTTTTCTATAAAATTTCTTCTCCACCAACAGATTTGTAGATTATCTTTTCTAGTGAAAATCAGTTTTTCGGGCAATCTTTGTAGAGTAACTGTGGGCACATTTGGACTTTAATTTTAACATAACTTGAACTGTTATGATTGTCTTAGAGAGCTCTATAATTAGATGAATACAAAACACAATTTTGCCCAAACGTTACATGTTCCGACTCTAATACCACTTATTAGGATCGGAATATAAATAGGACGGAAATTAGAATCAAAGCAAGTAAAAAAACACCAGAAATTAACGTGGCTCGGTGTAAGCTATGTCCATAGAAGAGATCAAAAACATCTACTATATAAATGTAGGAATACAAATCTCTTTGTCTCTCCCCCCCTCTCTCTCTCTTTGGATTATCTGAACCAGATGAGTCACATACACTGTGCATCTCTCACCCACTCTCTGTTTTGCTTGTTTTACCCTCATTTTACAAATACATATAGATAGAGATTTACAAGGCCAGTTGATGGCCTTTACTCTCCTAGCTTTAATGAGAGTGTGATTAATGATGCAAGTTACAAAGTTAAAACCCCTTGGATTTTCTACCCAAAAAATCGTTTGGGTTCATATCATTAACATGGGTAGGGACCCATCACCAAGGAAAGGAAAAATAAGGTACACCAAAAGATGCGGTCATAAGACATGTAGCTGCATATACTTATACAACAGTTTAAACACATAGCTGCATATACTCATACAGTAATTTAAACACATTTCTTTTGTAATACTGCTGTTAATTTGGACCTTTGAATGTTAGTTTTTTATTTTTTTTCCTTTGTATATTTCTTTTTAGTTTAGCTTGTCCCACCACCTATTCATGAAAATGCTTTTCAGTTTAGCTTGTCCCACCACCTATTTATGAAAATGCCCTATTAAGATGCTAAGCTTGACACAACACTCAACTCATTGTCATAAATATACTTTCTTTGCATCACGGCGATATTGTAAATTTCGTAATTTTTGTGCGTGTAATATGTATGTATAAATTTGCATCACGACGATGTTGTAAATTTTGTAATTTTTGTGCGTGTAATATGTATGTATAAATGGACAGCAGTACTATCGTGATCATCCCTCAAAAGCGAGTAAAAGTGCATTGCTAGGGAATTCTTCTCATGAGTTCCTGATTGGACATCAATTGTTACATATTTATATATGCAAATTACACTTGCACACATCATAAAAAGATATAAAATCTATGTTTTGTGCAGATTTCATCTCCATATCTCCAAAGTGGAATATGTGTTGATTTCCATCACAAAAACAAGAAATTAAGCTACATTGAGGATGTTGAGAAGAAAGCATGCTGCACAGCACATCAAAGGATTGAAGCTATTTCAGAAGAAGAAGAAAATTCAGTTGAAATCAATGCAAAGAGATCAGAATCACTATTCTGAAAATTTCTGCAGCAGAGGATCATATTCGAATATGGTTTTACTGTATTCAAATATAAGCTTCTTCACAGCAATGAATTCCACGTGACCCCAACTTCTCCATGTGATGTAACCTGCAATCCAGGGAGGGCAAATCAAAAAAAAAAAAGAGGAGAAAGAAGGAGCTATCACGAGGACTACATTCTGTTAGAGGAGGAGAGAGAGTTTTGTAGAGGGATACACGCAGAAAAGAAGAGGAAGTCGGGGGAGAGAAATTCAGTTTTGTAGAGAGAGGTTTTGAGAGAAATTTTATTGAGAGTTCATAGTTTTACATTTTAATTTCAATTCGATATTGGAGTTTTTGAGATTTATATTTTGAATTCATTTCAATTTCTGTAATCAGATTTTCAGTTCTGAATCCATTAAACTTTCATTTTCAGGTTGAAATGTCTTCAATTCAGATTTCCATTTCTGTTTTTCTTCTCTTTAATATGCTCGGCTAAGTCTTCTTGGGACAAGGCAAGGGTAATGCCCTTCCAATGAATCTCAAGTGGCCGAACTTCATGGGTTCACTTTGAGTTCTTATGATTATCAAGTCAATTTGCAGCTGGGTGTCTTAGAACTCATTGATTCAAGACCCGATTAATCCAAATTTGTATATCCTATTGATGAGTTCATAGGTGTTGCTTAACTTAGAACTCTCATGACATTGTTGTATGTGGGTTGCTAGAATTAGAACTCCTATTGTCCTTAAAATAGGTTATGCACATTGAGTGTTTAATCCATGGTTTGTTTTAATTGAAATTAATTTTCTCAAAAATTAGCACAAATTGATTTGGTAATTTATAAACTCTTGGCACTTGAAATTCATTCGGATTGGTATTAAACTTGTCTTGCTCAACCTTTTTTATCACTTAATCTTTTAGTTTAAATTCATTTTGCTTTTGGAAAACTAGTTCAAAACCATCAACCAACCAAATCAGATTTTATTTTTCTGTTTCACATTTTTTGTGAGTTGTGTTTTGCCAAATTAATCTCCATTAGAGTCATTCACTTCATTACTCCCTAGATCCCTGTGGAAATGACCTGGGACTTACCAGTTATTTTGTGCTTCAACCACACCTTGCACTTGGGGGAAAACTTGTCTTGATTTATCTCACTTAACATTTTTTTTTAAATTTGAATTGATAATCTGAATTTTCATCTGAGCTTTTATTTTGGAGTGAGGTAATTAAGTAAGAACAAGCACAATTTTTGGCGCCGTTGCCGGGGATCTTTGAGAAGCAATGGTGTTTTGAGCTTTAGGAGCATTAACTGGCAGTACATCTCACCACCATTTACAACGACAGAGCTGCTTAACTTGTCGGGTAACTTTATTCCATCTCTATTTCTATTTCTTTTATAGTCTTGGTTGTTAGTTTAGTTTTAGAACTGTTTGCATCTGAATCCTGAATTTCTGATTTGAATCTGTTTCATCTGATATTCGAATACTGCTGCATTTCTCTGCTGTAAGCTGTAGTTGCAATTCTCTGTGAATCAGTAGATGAAATTGTGAAGTTAGGAGGTTAGATTGGAGTTTTGTTTCAGTCTGAATTTCTGTTTATGCTTTTAAGGTCTGGTAAACTTGTTGGAAACAGATCTGAATTGCATTCTCCATCTTCTCTTGCTGAATTGATTGAATCTGCTGCATCACATTCATAATCTGAATTTTCTGTTGCACATATGGATCCACCACCACCTGTTCTGCCGGAAGGAAGTGTTTAAGGAGAGAATGACCAAATGGATCAAAACATCCTTAGACCTCTCCGAGAATATCTTTATCCAGCTAGACAAACCACTCCATCTTGCATTGTTCTTCCAAATGGACATCAGAATTTTCATTTTAAACCTGGAACAATTCAGCTTTTACCAACTTTTCATGGTATGGACTCAGAAAATCCTTACATTCATATGAAAGAATTTGAAGATATTTGTGGAACTTGCATGGATAGGAATGTTAATGAGGACATGGTTAGGCTTAAATTATTTCCATTTTCATTGAAAGACAAGGCAAAAATGTGGTTGAATTCACTTGAGCCTAGATCAATAGGTACTTGGAGAGACATGCAAACAAAATTTTTGAAGAAGTATTTTCCTGCAAATAGAACTGTAATTCTTCAATAGCAAATAATAAATTTTGTGTGTAAATCCAATGAAGCATTTGCTCAAGCATGGGAAAGATTCAAGGAATTGTTGCAAGCATGTCCACATCATGGTTTTGAATCTTGGAGAATTGTTAAGTTTTTCCATAATGCATTAACTCCAAATCTGAAAATGTTGGTTGCCACCATGTGTAATGGTGAATTCTATGACAAAACTGCTGAAGAGGCTTTACATTTCTTTGATGCTTTAGCTGAAAACACTAAACAATGGGAGGTAGTCTCCCCGTCTTTTTCTGAATTTTCTGACAGATCAAATGATAGAGGAAAGTTCCATCTCAATGAGGCAGATGATGTTGGAGCTAGGTTGGCTGCATTGTCAAAAAAGATTGAATTGATGGGGCAAAAGAAGCAAACATTGAAGGAGAGTGAAGTGAAGTGTGTGCTGTGTGAAACTGCAGACCACAGGACTGATGATTGCCCAACACTTCCAGTTTTTAAGGAAGTTCTCTATGGTCAAGCAAATCCCACACAAGCTACAAGACCCTTCAATCAAAATCAAGGGATGAACACATATTCACAAGGCCATAGTCCATATTCGAATAACTACAACCCTGGCTACAGAAATCATCCAAACCTTTCTTGGAAAGCAGAGGCACAGAACCAATAATACCAACCTCAACAACCTGTGCAACCCCAACCATTTCCTTCTCAGCCTTTTCAACCTCAGCAGAACACAAATTTTTATCAGTCACCTCACAAAAGATCTTTGGAAGACACTTTGCAACAATTTATGCAAGGGCAGATTGGAACCAACAATCAGAATTCCAAGTTTCAAGAGCAGACAAACAGGGCCATGGAAGACATTCGAAGTCAATTGTCAAAGCTAACTCAAGCTTTAACCATCAGAGAATCAAGAAAGCTTCCATCTCAGCCAAGACCAAATCCTACAAGCCAAGTTCATTTCAGTGAATCATCTTCATCTGCTGCAAATGAAAATCTGGAGCATGTACAAGCTGTTTCAACATTGAGAAGTGGAAAGCAAATTGTCAAGCCAGATTGCAAACCACCTGCTGAAGAAATTGAGGAAGAAAATGAGCAAGAAATAATGAAAAATGAAGAGAAAATGCAGTTGAAACAGAAACTGGACAGCAGAGCAAAAAGTGAACAGAAACAGCAATTTAGCACTTCTGAGAAAGAAATCATATTTCAGCATGAAGAGCAGAAATTGAAGCAAAATGAAAGACTAATTGGGAACAGCAAGTTGGACAGCAGAAAACTTGAGAAAAAGCAGAATCTGAGCCAAAAAGGGCAGAAAATTCTGATGCAGCCGAAGGAATATTCGAATACCAGCAAGCAACATTCGAATAGCATTAAGCAGCAAATCAGAATCCAGAGAACAGAGCAGGTAAATTCTGAAAATAAAGAGGAAATTTCTGAGAATAAAAACAAAATTTCTGAGGAAAATCAGTTTGAAAATAGTGAAAAAGATTTTGAAAATAAAGAGATTTTGAATAAAACCAAGTTGGACAAATCTGAATTTGTTCCGAAACTTCCATTTCCACAAAGATTGAACAAAGCAAGCCAAGAAAAAGAATTTGAATTCTGACATTTATGAATTGTTCAAACAAATCAGAATCAATATTCCCTTACTTGATGCAATTAAACAAAATCCATCCTATGGAAATTTTTTGAAAGATTTGTGTACTGTTAAGAGGAAAATGAATGTGAAAAAAAGAGCATTTTTGACTGAACAAGTGAGCTCCATTTTACAATTTAAAACTCCTCCCAAATATAAAGATCCAGGTTGCCCCACCATAGCTTTGCTAGATTTAGGTGCAAGTGTCAACCTCTTACCATTCACTGTTTACAAACAGCTGGGGTTGGGAGAACTTAGACCTACTAGGGTGACACTACAACTTGCTAATAGGTCAGTTAAAGTCCCTAGGGGTGTGGTGGAGGATGTCTTGATTCAAGTGGATCATTTTTACTTTCCGGTGGACTTTGTAGTGCTAGACACTCAGCCCATTCAAGGAAACCAACCAGCTGTACCTGTTATCCTAGGAAGACCATTTTTGGCCACCTCAAATGCCTTGATCAATTGTAGAACCGGAGTTATCAAGTTCTCCTTTGGAAACATGACAATTGAGAAAAACATCTTCAAGGTGACCAAACAGCCGAGTGATTATGAGGAGGTAGAGGAAGTTGATTTGATTCAAACAACCACTCAAGATCACTTTGATAGAGAGTATTTTGATGACCCTTTGGAGAAAGCCTTAGTGAATAATGAGCAAGTAGATTTCCTAGCTGATTGTGACTTGGAGAATCGTGGGGGAGGAGAATTGGAGGAAATGAAAAATTCAATGCTATTGGTGAATCAGTGGAGACCATCTGTTGAGTCTTTAGAGCTGCTCATAGTCAAGCCTCTGTCATTTTTGGACCAGCCACCAAAACCTGAGAGAAAACCCCTACCAAGTGACTTGAAGTATGTATTTTTGGGTGAGGGAGAGTCCTATCCAGCTGTCATTTCATCTCAGCTGAGTTTGGACCAAGAAAATAGACTTGTGGAAGTCTTGAGGAAGCATAGAGGAGGTTTGGGCTGGACTATAGCAGATCTGCAGGGAATAAGTCCATTGATCTGCACTCATAGAATATTTTTGGAGGATAAGGCCAAGCCTATTAGGCAAATGCAAAGGAGACTCAACCCCAACATGAAAGAGGTTGTTAGAGGGGAGGTAATCAAGCTTTTGGATGCTGGAATTATCTACCCCATCTCAGATTCTAAGTGGGTGAGTCCAACTCAGGTAGTGCCTAAGAAATCTGGAGTGACTGTGATTAAGAATGAAAAAGAGGAATTAGTTCCAATGCGCATCCAAACAGGATGGCGCATGTGCATAGATTATAGAAAGTTAAATGCAGTCACAAGGAAAGATCACTTCCCTCTTCCATTCCTAGATCAGGTATTGGAAAGAGTGGTAGGGCATGCATTTTACTGTTTCTTGGATGGTTACTCTGGGCATAATCAGATTGAGATTGCATTGGAGGATCAGGAAAAGACCACATTCACTTGCCCATTTGGCACATTTGCATATAAGCGTATGCCTTTTGGTCTTTGCAATGCTCCTGCAACATTTCAGAGATGTATGATGAGTCTGTTTGGTGATTTTGTAGAGAGATTCCTTGAAGTTTTTATGGATGACTTTTCAGTATATGGCAGTGACTTTGATACATGTTTGGGAAATTTAGAGAAAGTTTTGATTAGATGTGAGGAGAAAAACTTGGTTTTGAACTGGGAAAAATGCCACTTTATGGTAACTCATGGAATTGTCCTTGGCCACATAGTGTCTTCTAGGGGGATAGAAGTAGACAAAGCCAAAGTGGAAATCATTCAAAAACTTCCTACCCCTAGATGTGTTAAGGATATCAGATCATTTCTAGGCCATGCTGGGTTTTATAGAAGGTTCATTGCATCATTCAGTGCCATTGCTAGACCTTTGTGCAACCTTCTATCCCAGGATGTTCCCTTTGATTGGACACCAGAGTGTTAGGCCTCATTTGATAGACTTAAGAGTTTGCTCACCTCAGCTCCCATTATGCAGCCACCAGACTAGACTTTACCATTTGAAATAATGTGTGATGCTAGTGATTGTGCCATTGGTGCAGTGCTAGGACAGAGGAGGGATAGGAGGCTACATGTGTTGTACTATGCTAGCAAAACCCTTAGTGAAGCACAAAGGAATTACACTACTACTGAGAAGGAGTTGCTAGCAGTAGTATATGCCTTGGACAAGTTCAGATCATACTTGGTAGGTTCCCATGTCATAGTATACACTGACCATGCTGCTTTGAAGTATCTCTTGACCAAACCTGATGCTAAGCCTAGACTTATTAGATGGATTCTTCTGCTTTAAGAATTTGATTTAGAAATCAAAGACAAAAAGGGAGTTGAAAATGTAGTTGCTGATCACCTTTCTAGACTCCCACATCAGGATTTAGCATCTTTTGATTCTCCCATCAATGAGACATTCCCTGATGAGCAGTTGTTCCACATAGACTCTTCTGAGGTACCTTGGTTTGCAGATATAGCCAACTACCTAGCTTCAGGTATTGTGCCTTCTCACTGGACAATGTTGGATAGAAGGAAGTTCTTTAGGAATGTGAGACACTTTTTCTGGGATGACCCTTATTTGTTTAAATATTGCCCAGATCAAGTGATTAGGAGGTGCATACCTGAGAGTGAGTCCACCAGTGTCATTGAGTTCTGTCACACATTAGCTTGTGGAGGACATTTTTTTGCTAGGAAGACTGTGGCTAAAATTTTGCAATGTGGATTGTATTGGCCAACCATGTTCAAAGATGTGTATGCATTTTGTGTTGCTTGTGATAGATGCCAGAGACTTGGTAGCCTCACTAGGAGGAACATGATGCCCCTTCATCCCATTTATGTGCTTGATATCTTTGACTGTTGGGGTATGGACTTCATGGGCCCATTTGTGAGTTCCTTTGGTTATGAGTACATTCTAGTGGCCATAGATTATGTCTCAAAGTGGGTAGAGGCTATTCCAACAAAGACCAATGACCATAGAGTGGTTATCAAATTTTTTAAAGAAAATGTGTTTTCCAAATTTGGGATGCCTAGAGCAGTGATAAGTGATAGGGGAACACATTTTTGCAATAGACATGTTAGTCTTTTGATGAAGAAGTATGGGGTGTTACACAAGGTTGGGACATCTACCCCCCAAACAAGTGGACAAGCTGAATTAGCTAATAGGGAAATCAAAAGAATCATTGAGAAAACAGTGAACCCCACAAGGAAAGATTGGTCTTTGAAATTGGTGGATGCACTGTGGGCTTATAGGACTACATTCAAGACCATCTTAGGAATGTCCCCTTATAGATTGGTATATGGAAAAGCTTGTCACTTACCAGTGGAGTTGGAACACAAGGCCTTTTGGGCAGTGAGACATTTTAATGAGAGCATCACTGAATCTGGTTTTCAAAGAAAATTGCAACTTAGTGAGCTGGAAGAGATTAGAAACGATGCTTATGAGAATGCCAAGATTTCTAAGGATCGAGTAAAGAAGTGGCACGATGCACACATCAGTAGAAGAGAGTTTTTTATGGGACAAAAAGTGTTGTTATATGATTCTAGATTGCATCTGTTTCCAGGAAAGCTTAAATCAAGCTGGACTGGTCCTTTTGTAATCAAGAATGTGACAGAGTTTGGGGCTATTGACATTGAAAACCCAAGTTCAAAGAATGTTTTCCGGGTGAATGGACAGAGACTCAAGGAGTATCATGAAAATTTTGTTGCTGAAGTAGAGAGTTGGGATCTCGAAAATCCCCCAAATTCTATTTGAATGAAGGAAGAATTCTGACTTTGTATCATAGTAGTGTAGGTTCTGTTATGCTTTTGATTTTCTGTTTTCTTTTGTTTTTGTAATTTTCTTTTTTTTCATCTAAAAAAAAAAAAAGAAGTTGTTTATGGTTATTGCTAACCTTCAGTTTTCAGCTGCAAGTAGTACTCAACTGAGGAAGTGAAGAATCTGCTTGATGAAAAGAATCTATTCAAATCTGATTTGATCAGTTGCAATTGCAACTGCAGCTGTGTTCTTGCAGTAGCTGGACTGAATGCCTTGCCACTGCTGAAATGTGAGCTTGGAACAAGTTGGGGGGGAATTGGTCACAAGCAGCTGATGATGAGCTTTCAATTCTTGGTAATAAGTTGAATTTTCATTCACAATCTCCAGGTATGTTACTTCCCCAACCTTTCTTTAATTTGCTGGTTTAATACATTGAGGACAATGCATGATTTTAGTTGGGGGGGACACAATCTGAGTTTGTGGATGTGAATAGTGTTTTTACTGAAATTTGCTGAATTGAGTGATTGGATATGATCAGAATGTTTTGAATATGATTTGGAATTGTTTGAATTGAATTAAGATCATGCTTATGTCAGTTTGAGTTTGCATATGTTGAAAATTTGAAAAAATTGAAAATTTGAAAAAATTGAAAATTTGAAAAATTGTAAAACTTCTTCTTGAATTAGTTGTCTTTTGAAATAATTTTCTAATCCTAGCTGTTGGCAAAACTTAATTTGAGTATTCTTAAGAAATGGGGGAAGAATTTCTGGTTTTCTGGACACTGGAATTGCAAATTGCTGATAACCTGTATTCGAATATGGGTCTGGGTATTCGAATATGATGTCGGTTTTAAATCCTGTATATACCCGTGAGTGGCCCCATTCAAGTTCCTGTTCTATTCGAATACGAGCCCTGGTGCCCAAAACCCTGAAACCTTCACCATTCCACATCTTCTTCCAATCCTCAACTTTCAGATTATCTGAGCGTGATTTTGAGTTGACATTGAAAGGAAGATTCAGATACAGAGCTGCGATTGAAGAAGCTAGGGTTTACAGCTTTGAAAAATTTCTGATAAAGGGTTGAGAATCAATTGAAGCAAAATGCCACCAAAGAGGATGAAGAAGATGGCTTATAAAGGTAAGGCTAAAAGAAGGAGCATGAGGATTTTGAGCCAACATGGTAAGGGTTCTTCACTTGTTGTTCAGGAACCCTATAACGTATGAACTGTCATCTTCTAAATCAGACCCTAGGTCCTCCTTTAGAACAGAATCGTTCTATTCTGTAGGTAATGAGAGTTTGAATGAGAGACATGATGATCATATCTCTAATGTTGAAAAGGAAAACTCTGTTGGAGTTCCTGAGAATGTGCCTACTAAGGAGCATACTACTGCTCCTGAGCATGAGGTTCACACCTCTGAAAATGCTCCTGAGGATGAACCTGAAGCACAATCTGACCAAGATCTTTTTGATGAGGATTCTTTTGATAGCTCGAGGTTTTCCAATAAAGCCTCAGAGCTGAAATATAATGAGAATTACAGCAAGAGAGCTGTGTTGAGTGAAAGAGGAATTAAATTGGAGGACTACAATGAACCACCCTATGAATTGTTAGAATTATTTGAGCAAAGGGGTTAGGTGCATTGGGTTACAACCAGTAGGAGGGTGATTACACTTGAAAAGTGTAATTACAAACTCCACATTTTGATACTCATTGATGCATTTAAGTAGTTAATTTCAAAGTTTTATCGTTATTTTATTATTTATAGTGTTTATTCTCTTAATTGCAGGTAAAAGGGGAAAATACGTGAGATTAGCAGTGTTGAAAGTGGCTTCCGAGGAGGAAAAAATGGTCCAAAGTTCAAGATAGTTGAAGTGGTGTGCAGCTGAAGTTCCAGCTCGACACCTTGTCAGGATTTAGACCATAACTTTTCACTCACAACTCGGATTGACCTGATTCTTTTTGGGTTGGAAAGAAGACTCAAAGGGCTACAACTTTCGTGCTTTAGCCGAAGCCTGAATCGATCGTTTACGAGGTCAAAATCGCAGTGGAAGTTGAGGACAGAAAGCTGTCAGAAGCAGCAAACGAGAAGCAGAACTTGAAGAACAAAGTTTTTGTGGTCCGGACCACCTGCCAAACGGTCTGGACCACAGTGTGTTATGCGCGCGCGGCTTCACTCCGTCTTTTAGGGTTTTCTTTACAACTTCTTTATAACATCTGCTACATGGCCGACCCAAGGGAGCCCTAGTTTTTAGTTCTACATACTTTAGGAACCTCATTTTCATATTTTCAGATACTTTGAGAGTTTTAGAATAGCTTTTTTAGAGAGTTTTCAATTACTTGTCTTGTTTATGGAGTTGTTCGATGTTTGGTTATTCTTCGCTGCACTGCTCTTTCATTACGTAGTTTCAGAGTTGCTTGCCGTGTAAGTTGACTTTCGTTTCGTTAATTTAATATATGATTTATTATTTTCTAGTGGTAGATCTAATGTTTATGCTTTCGTTTATTGCTTTCGTTTCGTTTAAAATCATGCTAGAGTAGAAACCCTAGTTCTTGATTCACTGAATCAATGAAGGGTGATTCGTTATAAGTTGAGGGATGAACGTAGATCCTTCGCATGGGTTTTGAAAACCTATGTGAAGTGATCTACAATTTTCAAATCTGATTTGTTTGTTTAGAAAACTTTTTAACTTGAATGTTTTTATCATAAAATATTTCCAGTTTTATTTTCCATAATGAAACGTGAGTTTAAAACTGTGTATCGAGAAATTTTAGAATCTATTCACTCCTAAATCAGATTTGAACTCGAATGTTTTTATCATAAAATATTTCCAGTTTTATTTTCCATAATGAAACGTGAGTTTAAAACTGTGCATCGAGAAATTTTGGAATGTATTGAAAATCTTTCCCAATCTATAGATCCTTTGGCGTGAACTATAGATTGTATTTTAAATCATCCCTTGGCAAAATAACGAATTACCTGGAATTGTGAAAGTTGAATCAAGAACTCTTTTAAATATTATTGTCTTAAGTTAAATCACTTTTGCTTGAATTGATTGCATTGCAAGTTCTAAATTAGAATAGCTTTTAATTTGAAAATATTCAATTCTCTTTACATTTAAGTTTAGTAACTTTAAATTGCTAAGTTATTTCAAAGTAGTTTGCATTCTAGTTTAAATATCCCTTTAATTAGTTTGAATCTTGTTTAATCCTTCAATTTGCAATTCTCTTAAATCCAATTTAATTCAATTGAAATCTCAATTCACATTTAAACCTAAAATTCATATTTGAACTTAGAAACTGAAACTTATAGGCTCCCTGTGGATTCGACCTCGGACTCACCGAGATTAAAACTACACCGCACACCCTTGCACTTGGGGTTTAATTAGCACTGCACTATTTACGAGCGGTCAGAGGGCTGTGGTGCCATATGTGAGAGAGTTTTACTCAAATGCTGAATTGGGTATGGTTCATGGGAGACCTGTGATAAACTCTGAGGTTAGAGGGAAGAAAATCAGTGTGAATCTTGAGAAGATCTTTTTCATAAGTCACTTACCTGTTGAAAGAGTACTTGAATCCACACCTGAACAAAAAGCATAATGGGAGGAGCAATTGCATAAGGACAATTTGGCTAGACTCTTCACAGCCAACCCTCAAGCCCAATGGACCACTGCTAGGATGTCCAAGTCAGGAATTACTCCCAAAAGTAATGTCCTTCACATGCTAGTCTGTTCTTCAATTCTGCCCCATGCTTACAAGTCAACCATCACTCTAGAGCAAGCCATGATTATGGGAAAGTTGTTGTTAGGCATTCCCATGGATTTACCTTACCACATCTGGTTGGTTATTTCTCATGTGGTAGAGAAATCAGAATCCACTGCTGGGCTGCCTTTTGGAGGTCTAATTACAGAGATAATTCAGCACTTTCTGGGAATAGAGGAAAAGGTAGGAATGGCCACTGTGAAAGCTGCTCCTTTGATAGACAAGACATCTGTGAATAGAAGTCAAGGACAGCTGAAGAAGGCTGCTCCACCTGCAGTAGAGAACAACCAGCAGCAGCCAGCAGAAAAGACTGAAGCAGCTCCCATGAGCACAGAGGAGAAATTGAAGTTAATCCAGCAAAATCAAGAAGTACTGATGAGGGAAGTTAGTGAGCTGAGACAGGGGCAGCAAAAGCTTATTCGATTGGTGGAGAGCATATTCGAATTAAGCCGAGAAGGAAGAAATGCTTAATTCAGTATTTTAGCCATGATTCAGACTCTTTCGTCCTTGAAACCAGATTTTTGACAGCAAATCTTTAGAATATTTCAAATATGTTTTGTCAACAATAGGATTTGGATTGATGTTCTTGCTGTTTGTTTCTTTTGATTAGGTTTAAGTTGTTTTTTTTTTTTTTTTTTTTTAACTTTTGCCACCTATGACTTTGAACTTACAACTTGGAATGAATGAAATTTCTGTTTTCTTGGAATTAGTGATGTCATTTACATAAATTGGATTGAGCTGAGTTGAAGTATGAAATTTTAAGAGTTGTTGTGTTTACCATGTGTTTTTAAGTTGAAAAGTGTGTGAATGGATTTAGCTTGAGAATTGTTGATCTAACATTTGTCTTGAGGAATGGATTTATGAATGAATAATGTGTTTTATGGATTTCCAGATATAGTGGAGACTTAAAACCTGAAGTGAGATATTTGAGCCTTAAACTTTGTTCATGAGAGACTTACATTTACTCTAAGGGCTTTCCAAAAGCTCAAGCTTTTTGCACTTCAAATTCCTTCAATAACTCCACTTATACTATTTTTTTTTGGGTGTTTGTGAAGTGATAGAGGAATGGAACTAGATTTCTGATTCTTAACTTTTATGGTTGAATGGAATGAAATCATATAAGTGATATTAGGCCATTTTTCTTAACATTTGAGCTTGGAATGCCTTTCTTTGATAAACATGACCATTGTAGCCAAGTTTGAGCCTTATTAGAGCATTCATACTTCTTCATTTTTACCACATAATTCCTTTAACCAAAATGAATGCTCTCTAGCCTTCCCTATGTATTTTGGAATGCATTGAAAATAGAAATGAAGGTTAGTGGACTGAATTGTGGGATTTGGATGTGAGAAGAAAGAAAAATGTATGGAATGAGGAAAAAGAAAATGTTAAGAGAAATGGATGATAAAAAGAAAATCAAAAAGGGGGGAACTGTTTTAATCTTGAAATACATTCACTTGAGGTCATTTTCAATTTCTGTAAAAAAAAAAAAAAAAAATTAATGAATTGTAGAAGGGTAGAAGAAAGTTTATTTCAGTGTTCCAAATTAGTTTTTGAATTCCTTATCCTTTCCTTCTATTACCTTATTAAACCTTATGGCCCCATTACAACCCATTGCAAGTCCTAATTGATCTTTGGAAGAATTTTCATTCAATTGTGAAATTTAGGAATTAGGAAATCATGGTGAAAATTCTGAAATTACTTTGCTACATCATTCCTTCATGGAGTTATGCCAAGTCCAATTCTTTCTTGAATACATCGTTTTTGACTTGTTGATGCCACCTTCTAGAATTTGATGAACATTTACTCTTAATAAGGGGCATCTTGAGTGAAACCTTGTGTGCTCTATTTTCTTTGGAGTGAATTCCAATGTGAGATTTGAAGTCAAAACTTGGGAATGAAATGGAATGCAAAGTTCAGAATTAAATAAAGTTCTAAAGATGTATGTTAAGTTGATAGAGCTAAAAGCTGCTATTCATTCACATTCATTTCACACACTTGGCAAGTTTCACATCTCTTATAAAATTTTAAATTTTAAACTTTGCTTATGAAAGTTTTTGCTTATGATGTTGACTAATTTCATATGAATAACTGAAATGTCATTCAAATTGAAATGGAATTAATTTTTTTGGATTTCTCTCCTATTTCTTCTATTAGAAGCATTACTAAGGACTAGTAATGTTGTAGTTGGGGGGTGTGTGATTGGACATCAATTGTTACACATTTATATATGCAAATTACACTTGCACACATCATAAAAAGATATAAAATCTATGTTTTGTGCAGATTTCATCTCCATATCTCCAAAGTGGAATATGTGTTGATTTCCATCATAAAAATAAGAAATTAAGCTACATTGAGGATGTTGAGAAGAAAGCATGCTGCACAGCACATCAAAGGATTGAAGCTATTTCAGAAGAAGAAGAAAATTCAGTTGAAATTAATGCAAAGAGATCAGAATCACTATTCTAAAAATTTCTGCAGCAGAGGATCATATTCGAACAACGAATTCCACGTGACCCCAACTTCTCCATGTGATGTAACCTGCAATCCAGGGAGGGCAAATCAAAAAAAAAAGAGGAGAAAGAAAGAGCTATCACGAGGATTACATTCTGTTAGAGGAGGAGAGAGAGTTTTGTAGAGGGATACACGCAGAAAAGAAGAGGAAGTCAGGGGAGAGAAATTCAGTTTTGTAGAGAGAGGTTTTGAGAGAAATTTTATTGAGAGTTCATAGTTTTACATTTTAATTTCAATTCGGTATTGGAGTTTTTGAGATTTACATTTTGAATTCATTTCAATTTCTGTAATCAGATTTTCAGTTCTGAATCCATTAAACTTTCATTTTCAGGTTGAAATGTCTTCAATTCAGATTTCCATTTCTGTTTTTCTTCTCTTTAATATGCTCGGCTAAGTCTTCTTGGGCCAAGGCAAGGGTAATGCCCTTCCAATGAATCTCAAGTGGCCGAACTTCATGGATTCACTTTGAGTTCTTATGATTATCAAGTCAATTTGCAGCTAGGTGTCTTAGAACTCATTGATTCAAGACCCGATTAATCCAAATTTGTATATCCTATTGATGAGTTCATAGGTGTTGCTTAACTTAGAACTCTCATGACATTGTTGTATGTGGGTTGCTAGAATTAGAACTCTTATTGTCCTTAAAATAGGTTATGCACATTGAGTGTTTAATCCATGGTTTATTTTAATTGAAATTAATTTTCTCAAAAATCAGCACAAATTGATTTGGTAATTTATAAACTCTTGGCACTTGAAATTCATTCGGATTGGTATTAAACTTGTCTTGCTCAACCTTTTTTATCACTTAATCTTTTAGTTTAAATTCATTTTGCTTTTGGAAAACTAGTTCAAAACCATCAACCAACCAAATCAGATTTTATTTTTCTGTTTCACATTTTTTGTGAGTTGTGTTTTGCCAAATTAATCTCCATTAGAGTCATTCACTTCATTACTCCCTAGATCCCTGTGGAAATGACCTGGGACTTACCAGTTATTTTGTGCTTCAACCACACCTTGCACTTGGGGGAAAACTTGTCTTGATTTACCTCACTTAACATTTTTTTTTTTAAATTTGAATTGATAATCTGAATTTTCATCTGAGCTTTTATTTTGGAGTGAGATAATTAAGTAAGAACAAGCAGTTCCTATATTTAATGCGTATATATGTGCAATATCTCTGATAATGCTATGAATATCTTTACTATCTAGCATATAAGTCTCAAGATTGATATTATGTAATTACTTCCTTTTATGTCATCCTTTTGATGTCCCTTTCAAAAATCAAGTTGAAATGTGACAATTATAGATTAAGAACGGCCACAGATTTGCTTCTTTAGGAATTATCAATTTTTTATATGTAAATAAATGATTTTATTAATAAAAAGATATTAAGGGGATGCTACTAGAAATTTTTTGTGCCAAAACGTGCCAATTTGGCCTATAGTCATAGTGTCTTCTTAACCTCAGGAATTGCTTTGTTGCTTTATTGTTGTCAAATTTAATGGCTCCTCTAATCCTCATGCTTCATTTGATTTGAGAACAAGAAAAAGGTGGAAGAAAAAAGGAAACGAAAGAAAAAATAAAGAGAACTATAAAAAAATAAAATTAAACACATTTTTCTCAAATAGTGGATTGACGGAAGTTCTTTTTGCTATTTATTTTGATATTCAGTGTTTATTTGAAGTTGAGAATTTGGTAATCTAGTTTACAGAATTAATTTGGCTTTGAAGTGAGATTTCAAATATTTTGTTTGTCTATTTGATTTATTAGACTTGAGTTACTTGAATCCCCTCTTAATGTTTGTGTATTGATAAATATTTTTGTATGAGGTGCCTTCTTCTCCTAACACTTTTTTTTTTCACTTCTTCTCCTAATTAATGTTTGTGTATTAACAAAATGTTTTAATTTTTCTGTATGAACTCATTTCCTTTCCTAGCACTTCTTTTATGATTTTTTTTCTTCTTTCTCTCTGTAGGTTAGTGTGCTTCTGCTTCATGTTCTATATTTTTCCCCTAGGTTTTGTCTTTTTTTTTTAATATTCTTTTACTTCCTCTCCTACTTAATGTTTGTGTATTGACAAAATAATTTAATTTTTTTGTATGAATTGTCTTCCTCTCCTAACACATTTTTTGTGAATTTTTTTTTTATATGCAGGTTAGTGTGTTTCTTCTTCAGGTCCTATCTTTATTTTTCTTTTCTTTCTTTCTCTTTCTTTTTCCTTTTTTTTTTTTTTGGGCTTCGTACCTCTCCTAATCAATGTTTGTATAATGAAAAAATGTTTTAATTTTTCTATATGAATTGCCTTCCTCTCTTAACACTTCTTTTGTGATTTTCTTGTTCTTTCTCTCTCCATGTGAGTGTGTCTCTACTTTAGGTTCTATTTTTCTTTTTTTTTTTTTTTGCTTTAGATTATGTCTTTTTTTTGTTTTTTTACTTCCTTACTCTCCTAATTAATGTTTGTGTATTGATAAAATTTTTAATTTTTCTGTATGAACTGCCTTCCTCTCCTGACACTTCTTTTGTGACTTTCTTCTTCTCTCTTTGTGCAAGTAAGTGTGTTTCTACTTTAGGTTTTGTCTTTTTCTTTTTTTTTTTTTTTAAATACTTCCTCCCTCTCCTAATTAGTGCTTGTGTATTGACAAAATTTTTAATTTTTCCATATGAACTACCTTCCTCTCCTAACACTTCTTTTATGATTTTCTTCTTTTTTTTTTCTGTAAGTTAGTGTATTTCTATTGCAGGTTCTTTTTTGTTGTTTCAGATTCCGTTTTTTTCTTTTCTTTTTTTTTTTTTTTTTGCTTCAGGTTCTATATATATATATATATATATTGGCACTTCCTCTCCTAATTAATGTTTGTGTATTAACAAGATGTTTTAATTTTTTCTGTATGAACTGCCTTCCTCTCCGAATACAGGTTTGTATGTTTACGTTTTAAGTTTTGTCCTTTTTATTTAATTAAAAAAATTCTGTTACTCAAAGAATCTGTTAGAAAATAATTAGTTGGTTTATTCTGAATAGTTTGAGGCGACTCAAGTTTTGTGTAAAATAACGAATGAATGAAGAATAGAACCAACAAAGATATACAAATATATACCTGTTTTGCATGCCTGCCTACTATTTCTTGCTTTCAATTCTTTATTTTTAGTTGTTACTATTTTGAGTTTTGCATGCTATTGTTTTAATATTTATTAAACGCAGTGGCATTTGTGACCTTCTAACATTTCTTTTATGATTTTCTTCTTCTTCTTCTTTTTGTAGGTTAGTGTGTTTTTGCTTCAAGATTTAAACTTAGAGGTTTTGTTTTGTTTTTTTATTTATTTATCATAAAAAATTTTACTTATCCCTCTACCTATACTTAAGTACCACGTCCAACTCAAAACCTTCTTCTTTTCTAATTTCATGCATTAAAAGGACAAGCTGCTATTCCTTATAAGAAAAGATGTGCTAATTAAATTAACTTTGTGTATATTTTTAATTATCTTTTATTTCTATTTGTTATTGTTTTGATTTCTACATATTGATGTTTGTGTATTGACAAAATGTTTTAATTTTTCTGTGTGAACTGCCTTCCTAAGGATCCCTGGTTTTGCTAATATATAGTAGGTGTAGTGGCATTGAATTGATCATTGTTAAGAAAAGTAAGCATTTAAAAAGAATTTGGAAGTTAGTTTCATTTTCTCTTTTCTATATGAACTGATCATTACTAATATATAGTCGTAATGGAATTTGTGATCTTCTAACACTTCTTTTGTGATTTTTTTCTTCTCTCTCTACCTCCTTTCTTTTTGTTCCTAGGTTGTTAACTACTCCTATTTGATCGAATTGAAAATCTTAAAAACTAACAATTGAGGAAGGTGAGCAGTTAAAAGAAATTTAAAGTTAGAAGGGTATTAATTAAGTCTTTAAAAAGGACACAAACTTGGTGTATTATATCATCGCTGTAATGTTCTCCCTTTGTATTATGCATTATATATATTATTGTTACACTACTCATTTTATCATCACTCATTAGTCATGTTCTCACTTGAGTGGATGAATATTGCTTCGCAGGGTTTAACAGCAAGGGAAATCACCCTTCACTGAGTGAAATGGAAAAAATCATTTAGTGGAAAAAATACTTAAGGTATATTTGGTTGGTAGTAGAAATGAGGCGAGTGTGAAATGAGCTTGAGGAAGGGAGTTGAATATGTTTCATAGGGTAGAAAAGAATAAGAATCTATATTCTGTAATGTTCTCCCATTCGCTCAACTTTTTTTCTATAATTGCTTGCTTAATTTTTTTTTTCATTCCTATTTTAATTTTTGTTCCATAATGTTTCTTTGTTTGTTTTAAGGAAACTAACCACTAATTTCTTTTGATTAATGATTTTCATATTTATAGGATATTTTATAGTTTTTTATTTTAATTTTGATTTTATAAATTTGTTTGTCTTTGCACCTTTTGGCATGGGCAAATATTAGTTATATGTTATCTTTAAGCGCTTGTTTAGGAAGAGGTGAATGGGAGTAAATAAAAAGTTAAAAGATTTACATCATTTGGGAAAGCTGAATGGGAGGAAACGAAAATAAATGGAGCTGACTCATTTACCTTCATTAACTAACTTTCTCTCACCCCAATTTGGGAGGGGGAGGGGAATGGGAGTAAAAGATTTTAGAGTGTATTTTCTCTATTTTATTCTTAATATCTTTTTATTATTTCTACAAATCCCTATTATAAATAAATATATTTTAAAAGATATAATAATACTTTTAACTATATTCCTTACCTAGCTTTCTATTTTCCTTCTTATATCTGTCAAACAAAGAAAAAAATAATTAACTTCCCTTCCTTTTCTTTTCTCCTGATTTACTCTAGTTCCCTCCCTCGCCCTTCCCTTCCCATTCTCCCAGACAAATTAATGCTTACACTGTTAGTTAGCCCTCGAAGGATACTGCTGAGCATCAGAAGGCTGTAAAGTGAGCAACAAAATAACAAGTTGGAGATTGTATGGTCCACAAATATGAAAATGTCCCAGATTAAAGACCTACTCTGCTAATAAATTAATAGCCGGGTCGATTTTGGTTTATATTTTTCCCCTTTAACTTTCTTTTATCAAATCATATCCTCTTGCCTTTGTACAGACCATGGATTTTCATTCGAGGGTGTTTGATTAAAAAATGGACCACAGCAGCAGCATATTATTATTAGAATATTAGGTTAAGAATTAACCACTTCCCTTAATTATCACAACTCACCTACTTACTCGAAAACAAAATGAGAGACACACATTGAGCAAATCCCCTTTCACACCTGAGCTTGATTCCATTTTACATCACTTTCAGCAGGTGGTGGGAATTCCATCGAGGAATTAATAAACTAGGTAATTAACATCAGAACCCCACATCTTAATCAATAACCCACTTTGATTATCTGGGGGATCTTATGATTATGGCTTTGTCGTCCGTGTTTTTTCTATAATTTAAGGGAGTTTTGGGTGTTGGTGGATTATTAATCTCCCCTCCGGCCATCTGATTCCAAAAACCATTGCAATTAAATGCTTGACATTAAAATGCCATATGGCAAGTTTCATCAACATAGCAGGAGTTTCATTTATATTCTGTCTTGTATTCCATCTGTACACAAGAAAATATAGGAGGAGCTTCAGGGGGCTGGGGTATGTCTGGAGCAATACGCGTCAGTTTGTCTTCCATTACAAAAATTATACTAATTCTTATACGTAGGTTCTAGAGACAAAAATTTAGAAGTTATTTAGTTTGTTTTTCTATTTTTTGTTTTTAATTTTTATTTTTTATTTTTTATTTTAAACTTATTTTTCATTTTGTACTTTTGAAAATAAGAAAAACAGCTCAAAATTCATTTGGTTACTTTGGTTACTTGTGTTTTCAAAATTTGTTTTCAAAAACTGAAAATGAGTTTACACATGAAATGAAAAATGATAAAAAGTTATTTTGGGAGTTTTTAACAAAAAATAAAAAAAAATCTCAAAACTCTTAAAACAAGAAGAGTAAAACATTTTCTATTTTTTCGTTTTAAGATTTTTAACAAATAAACAAAAACAGAAAATAGAAAACATAAAAATAAACCAAATGCCACCTTATTTTTTTCAATTTAGAACTTACATGTAGGAAACGGTGTAACTTTTGCACTGAAAGATAAATCGTTGCAGTGTACACTAGACGTGCCCCAACTTTTTAGGAGTTTACTTTTTCTTTTTTTTTTTTTTTCCTTAAATGACTGGGTCAATTTGTGCATATCTCCACCAATCATGAGGCCCTTAAATTTAATGACCAGACTCAGGGGCGGAGCCAGAATTTTTACCCGGGGGGCACCGGACGTCAGGGGGCACCGAGCGCCAAGGGGGGCACCGGACGTCAGGGGGCACCGAGCGCCAAGGGGTGCACCGAACACTCAAGAAAAAATAACAATCGACTTATTTTTCAATTAAGAGTAGGAAAAAAACGATATTATTTTTAGAGAGAAAATAAATTATTCTTGAGTATTAACTGGTGAATATATTTCTCACAGTTAATGGTTTAAGTACCTGAAGTTTATTAGAGATATCCCTTACTACAAAAAATATAATTATTATTAAATTTTATTATCTATAGAATTTATTATGTTATATGCTAAATTTACTGATAGTATAAACAAAAATATGCAATAATGTATTAAAAGATACACTTTATTTCACAAAAAATACCAAGTTTGATTCTTTTAAACTTCTTATATGTTAAAAAAATTTGAGTTAACTTTAAATTTTTAATAAAATCAAAATATCTTAATTTTTAATTAATTTAATTTTTAAATAAAATTAAAATAATAAGGAGGGCATTTTAGTAATTTTATTTAAAAAAATTGAGGGGGTCACTTGCCCCCCCTTGCCCCAACGTAGCTCCGCCTGTGACCAGACTAATTCTTAGAAGCCCTAAAGTTAAGGATCGATAAACCTCTAGTGACTCTTAAAAAACTTGAAACAACAATCACTAGAAGTTGTTCAAAATTTTACTAGTTAAACTAACTCTCTCTCCTTCTTTTATCTCAATTTGTTGAACTGTACCTCCAAGCCACTTCTGTTTGCCTCTTTCAAATTGCAGTCGTCAATACCTCATTTTCATAGTTCAATCCAAAACCCGTTCGAGTGCCTTCGACTTTTTAATGACTAGCCATTGCTTTTAGGAGAAATTAGCGCTTAAGCAACTGAATTATTTCAAAGCAAGAGCTTTCCATCAACTCTATTTTATAATTCCTGTACAATTACAATTATATATAGTGAATTTGTGTCTGCATATGCTATTAAACTTACCTTAGAAGTGATTTTTTTTTTTTTTTTTGGGCTAAAGAAATTAAAGATCCAAAATTAATCTAACTCTGTCACGCACTTATATCCCAAGTTACATACATCTTGGAAGAATCTGACTGACACCTACCGATGATTGCTGACAATCAACACTAATTCTTAGAAGCCCTAAAGTTAAGGATCGATAAACCTCTAGTGACCCTTAAAAAACTTGAAACAACAATCATTAGAGGTTAAGCTCAAAATTTTACTAGTTAAGCTAACTCTCTCTCTTTCTTTTATCTCAATTTGTTGAACTGTACCTCCAAGCCACTTCTGTTTGCCTCTTTCAAATTGCAGTCGTCAATACCTCATTTTCATAGTTCAATCCAAAACCCGTTCGAGTGCCTTCGACTTTTTAATGACTAGCCATTGCTTTTAGGAGAAATTAGCGCTTAAGCAACTGAATTATTTCAAAGCAAGAGCTTTCCATCAACTCTATTTTATAATTCCTGTACAATTACAATTATATATAGTGAATTTGTGTCTGCATATGCTATTAAACTTACCTTAGAAGTGATTTTTTTTTTTTTTTTGGGCTAAAGAAATTAAAGATCCAAAATTAATCTAACTCTGTCACGCACTTATATCCCAAGTTACATACATCTTGGAAGAATCTGACTGACACCTACCGATGATTGCTGACAATCAACACTGTCAAGAAAGAAAATCGAAATCAAAATTTGATCAAACGGGTATGAAACATCACAAGTCTTCTCCTTAATTTCTCTTGCTTTGATACCTAGGTTTTCATCAGTATGCAAACATTAAATGAGATACTTACATGGTTCAAATGTTAAACTTTACATGAATTTTAATTTTGAAAACACCATGGTTTCACAAAATAATGAGTTCTTTAAAATTTTAGGAGATGAATTATAATAATAATGTTGGTTTTTGTCCTAAATTAAGTCAGATAATGAGAAAGATATATACATATATATATACGCGTAAAAAAATGTGACAGTTGCTTTCAGAACGAGGAGGTTGGCTTTCCTAGCCGGCTGTGCCGGCTTGTGATTTGTTTTTTGTTCCTTTCAATTTCGCTTAATGGCAAGGGAAGGTCATCCCTCTCTTGGAGATCAATTCCCTTAAAAGAGTGGAGACTCTCTCTCTCTCTCTCTCTCAATCTCTGTCTCATATAGATAAAACTCACACCCACCCAGGCCACCCCTTATATTACACCATAAACCCTGTCTCGGTCGTCATTAGTATTGGACCTGCGTTCTTTGCATTTGCAAGCAATAAAAGAGAGAGACACAAGAATGTTGGGTATGGAGGAAGTTGCTAGGGAGGGGGAGTTTCCCCTTGCTCACCCAGACCCTCTTGTCTTGGAGCTCAATAGATTGCAGAACCAACTAAAAGGTTTTTCTCTCTCCTCTCCAACATTTACTTGGTTTGCAATGCTTTTTTTTTATTCTTTTATTTTTTGATTTTGAGATTTTGTAGGAAGTCTCAAGGATTACGTATTGGACAAGGAAATTGTGTATATGGTCTATATACACTAATAAGGAAAGGGAGAGGGGTTTGCTCGGTGGAAAAATGCACCAGTTTTCAAATATAATATGCTTGATGTTTGGATGGCTTACTTGCACTTAGATTACAAATTCGTCCTCAGAATTAGATTGGTCCTTCCCTCATTTAATTGCTCATTTCCATCATGCACAGTTCAGATCATCTCTTTTGGAAATTCATGGTGTTTTGGTGATATTTCTTGTGGTCCTAGGACTTCAGATAAATAAACTTTATTGGCATTTGGCTTTTTATTACTGGAACGTACCCACTTTAGTTTGCATTATGCTCCATGTACATATATAATAATATATACATGCGTGGCAATCAACATATTAAATGAAGTGTCAAACACATTTGGTAGAACAACCTATCAGAAGATGAAAGAAGTCTCTTCAGAGGCTAAATCCTTTATTTGCTTGTACTCTGTTTCTCAACACAAGTTTTGGGATTTTCTGCTTTCATTTTCATGTGAATGATGCTGATTGATTGTAAAGGGAAGGGAATCCATTTATAATGAATTATTTTTGGACCAAACCATATTTGTTCAGTAGCTTAAAGAGCAGATGTTACTGAACAGTGACTGTGGAGTTATCAAACAGTTGAAGAATTGAAAAATTATGATTAACAAGGGGAAAATAATTTTACACTTACTCCGCGTAGAGGGAAAGTTCTAAATATATTTGGAAATTAGGTTTATCAATGAATATTAATTAAGTAGCTTTTTCTCCTCTTTATATCTTAAATCGATGAATCCAAATAACTAGCTTTTTGAGTAAGATATTGCTGCTTGCTTGTTATATTAGATAAATCATTTTAATAATACCTAATTAGTATTTTGAAAAAGTAATTTGCATTCAATAAAATAAACTACTTTAATCATAAATTATTACTTTACAAATTAATTTTAATTTTATGAAAATAAATAATTGTCATAATATATTTTGTTTATTAAAATAATAGCTTTAATTTAATAAAATATTTGCATAAAACAAATTATTTTAATAGAATGCAACAAAATTTAATAAAAAAATGACAAGGCGAAAAAAAAATGCAAGTACATGATTTTTATATTTAAATTTTGTATCTAATTTTTGAAATAAGTTTCCATTTACTGGCACCAAAAAGATAAAAAACACACATCTAGCTAACACGTTTTTGTTATCTATTTTTTAAAATTTTGTGATCATAAATAAAAAAAAATTAAATAACAACGTTAACAAACGGGTCTAACTAATTCGATAACTCAGTGCTATAGTTATACTTTTAACTCGTATTGCAGAGAAAGACAGGGAGTTGGGGATTGCTCAAAGCGAAATCAAAACATTAAGAGCAACTGAAGTCCTGAAGGATAAAGCTATAGAAGAGGTACTGAGAAGAATTCCATAAATAAATACAGTTACGCTCACATATCAGAATGCACATTTCATTGACACACATACGTGTATCATCTTAATTTAAAGGTAGCGCAGCAGCACAGTGGTTATTTTACATTCAAAGATGATCAACTTTATAAATCATTGTGTGTGTTTTCCAGCTTACAAATGAATGTGAAAAACTGGATGAGAAGCTTAGGTTCACTCAAGATCATCTTCAGCAAAAGGTATGTGTCATTGTCTTTCTTGGTTTACTTGAACAGTAATCGTTAACAAATGTAGCTTTACGTGTGCAAATCTTCTATGTTCTTTACAAAAGCAGAATCTTGAAATCAAGAAACTAACAAATGAGAAAAAAGAAGCATTGTCTGCGCAGTACGCCGCAGAAGCAACTCTTAGAAGAGTCTATTCAAGTCAGAAGGATGATGATTCCGTTCCTATTGAGTGTATCATTGCTCCTCTTGAGGCAGACATTAAAATGCACAAAAATGAGGTACAAAAATGAACCTTGGAAGAAGTTTTCTTCAAGGATCAACCACAATTTTAATCCCCTTATGCTAGTACCCCACTGGTGTTTTTTTTTTTTTTTTTTTTTTTTTTTTTTTTTTTTTTTTTCCCACTTCTCTATTGTCCCCCTTTGGCCTTCTCAGATAGCAGCACTACGAGAAGATAAAAAGGGCTTGGAGAGGCTTTCTAAGTCTAAAGAAGCAGCTCTGCTCGAAGCAGAGAAGATTTTGGGAAGTGCTCTGGAAAGAGCTTTAATCGTTGAGGAGGTCCAAAACCATAACTTCGAGCTGAAGAGACAGATTGAAATTTGCCAGGTAGGATTTTCAACCAGATAACATTTCTGTGCTTTAAGTATTATCCTTCAACCGACTCAGTTGATATAAATATGCTAATAAACAGGAGGAGAATAGAATCCTTGACAAAACCAATCGTCAAAAGGTTTTAGATGTTGAGAAACTTACCCAAACCATTAAAGAACTTGAGGAGGCCATTCTAGCCGGTGGTTCTGCTACCAATGCCATCCTTGACTACCAGAGACAGATTTCTGAACTATGTGTAAGGCATATGTTTATTTCTCGTGATAGGGCTGCATGCTGATACTAACACTAAGTTGCTTACTCTGAACTACATGTAAGGCTTATGTTTATTTCTGGTGATAGGGCTGCATACTGTTACTAAAACTAATTTTCTCACGCGATGCTCCAGGATGAGAAAAGGATGCTGGAAAGGGAGCTAGCAAGGGCTAAAGTTTCAGCAAACCGAGTTGCAACTGTTGTGGCTAATGAGTGGAAGGATGAGAATGACAAAGTTATGCCTGTCAAACAATGGTTAGAAGAGAGAAGACTGTTGCAAGTATGTATCCAGCAACAATCATAGTACCCAATTTTCACTCACTTTCCTGGGTCAAAAAAAATATCACTAATGAAGGGAAATCAAAATTTTGGGTCACAATGCTCTTGATCTGCCTAAATTTTGAAAAAGTTCGGACTTGAATTGCTAAAATTCTTGGTTTGAAATCTCCACATCAGTTTAATGAATTTTGTCATTCCACTTTGTAGGCAGAGATGCAACGGCTGAGAGACAAACTAGTAATATCAGAGAGGACGGCTAAAGCAGAAGCACAACTCAAGGTAAAGATTTGGACTGTCATCTTCGATACAGATGGTATAATACCCGCTGCTTTTCCCCTCCTCAATCAGAAAATTGCAGCCACTTATGTAAATTTCCCCCAGGATAAACTGAAATTGAGGCTGAAGACCTTGGAAGAAGGTTTGAAGCATGTGTCAAGTTTCTCTGTCAATCCTAATGCATTTAGTGGGTTTCAAAAGCCTGAAAGATCTATTCAGATATTTGGGTTCTTCTCAGGCAACAATGGTCTAGGAAAGAGATCTACCTCACAGCCAAGAGCTTCCACCATCAGCAAAAGATCTCCTCCACGGAATCCAACAGTACAAAATGACGCAACTAATGTTAATGGAGAGCTAAAACGGGTTAATACGCCGAAAAAGAAATATGGCTCTGAAGAAAATTTGCTGAGGAAAAGTTTATGGGCATTTAGAAGTAAGGTTGTTGACAGTGGTGAAAAAGAAAACGAGGAGATGAATAATGAAAACACCATTCCAAATGTTGACAAGTTTAAAGACCACGAAACAGCAGTTTTGGGGGACATCAAAACAAAAAATGGAGGCAATGAAGACTCACAGAATAAAGGAAGTAACTATGACGATATGGTTTCAGGGTTTTTGTACGATAGGCTGCAGAAAGAGGTCATCACTTTGAGGAAATCTTGTGAGTTGAAAGATAGCACCTTAAATGTTAAAGATGAAGAAATCAAGGCAAGTATCACCAAATTATGTACCCTCGCCCCCTCCAAAAACCGAGGGGGAGAGAGAGAGAGAGAGAGAGAGAGGCGAAAAATACGTATCTCCATATTGAATATATGTGCTATCTTGATTTCCAGGTACTCATGAAGAAGATTGACACATTGACAAAAGCCATTGAAGTAGAATCTAAGAAACTGAGGAGAGAAGCAGCAAAAAGAGAGAAGGAATCAGTATCAGCCAAGATATGTGATAACAAGATCAGAAACAGAACTCCTCAAAAAGGTTAGTAAATTTTTATCTTTCGGAAAGTCTCAGGACCATTTCCCCACGTAAATATAATTGTTCTTCTTAGTTCTTTGTCGGGTCTTCCATTCCGCAGTTTGATTTTCTAGCCTGCTAATTTGGATCAAATTTTTCATTTTCAGTTGTAATAGGGGTATGAAAGTATTTTGAAGATACCTCTTACCAGGGGAAGTTGAAGGGAGTGGAAATCAATCGCCGAATCTGCCACAACAGCAATTTGTTTGTGTGTTATTTTATTTTTTGAAAGGGCTGCTGCATCTCTGATTTTTTTCATAGTAAATATGAATAACATTTTGAGTGATGCTGGAGAGCTGAAACAATGTTCTGATTCAATAGGAAAATGGGGAAACCCTTGAAAACATCCCAGGGATTGTGTTTATTTGAGCCAGCTATTCTTTGCTTGAAATTTACACGAATGATACTCCACGCAATGCTTGATTGTTTCTTTGTGAATTGGCCATGGTTAATTGTTTAGAGCATTTGAACACCAACAGTGTGGGATATAGAAACAACTGCAATTATCAATGGATGAGATTACGATGAGATGGGAAAAAATGGGGGAAACCTTGTTAGGCTTTATGTTCGAATCTAACCATGTGCTAAAAACAAATGTACAGATGAAGAGATTATTTGACATTGTGAAGAACACTGGGAAAACCGTGTCAGAAAATTTTTTGTATAGAGCTTGAATATTTTCTTATTGGAACTTCTCGTCACCTCTCCTAACACATCCCATTGGCTTCGAAACAGGATTTGGAAGTAGTAATCTCATCTCTGGCCCAAGCCAACCTGGATTTTGCCCCTCCTACCGAATTATTTACATGGGCAAATTGAGATATGAAACTTCATAGCCAGTTGATGAGATGATAGGATACTAAGTGATGATAGAGAATAAAGTAAAGAGAGAGAAATAAAGACAGAAGAACAAATTTAGGTGAGAGGGAAGAAAGAAAGAGGGGGGAGGAGAATAAATCATAGAGGGTCCAATAACTCAATTTTTCATATTTATTAACGTGTCTAATCCTATCCATCTTAAATCTTTAAATAAGTTAATACATTCTCAAGATTACTAAATAAACAAAGTAAAATTAAATATTCTAACAAATCTTACTTAAAATAAACTTAAATAAAATCTTTCCTAAAATAAAATAAATCTTTAATAAAGTAAAGTAAAATTCTAATATAAAATCTAATCGTAATAAAATAAAATCTTAATAATTATTTCATATTTTTGTTTTGTTTTTTTTTTTGGGGGCTTCCGCATCACTAAGTTTCATTACCCTAAGAGAGATGAGATGAATTCTAATATTTCTTATAACTTTTTCTAAGCCTTTTTCACTTGAGAACCAAAATTAAAACTAATTACATCCAGAAATTCAACAAAGATATTTTCTTCCCCATCTTCTGGTGCTTCCACCAATATTTTTTTATATATATACATTTCCATAGCATGAAGATTTGGGATGAATGAAGTAAATGAAAAGGCCAAAAAAAAAAAAGTTGTTCTTTCTTTCTAAGAATACTCTGGAATGGTGGCTAAAGATGGCTTCCATTTCTGACCACGTCCTTTTCCCTAGAAAGAATGAACTGCAACCATTTGAGTTTGAAGTTCTACACTTGTCATCAGCGACTCCAACTGATCCTTATTCACCATAATCTTCACTTTCCTGCCTCTGTAGCCATCGCCACCAACCATTTTCTGTGGAAATGGAAGGCCACTCTGACACCCCAGGTGTGGCACAAGATAATAAACCTGCCCAAATTTCAGCTTAGTATCAGGTGCCAATGGTAATTTAGGCTGATCATGGTGCACCAGCTTATAGTCCTTGTAGGGGCCATAAGTGGTGATATTTCCAACTTTTGTTGATGCCTTGAGCTCTTCTTCTCCTCCATCAAAGGTCAGAACTCTAGTCTTCTTCTGAGATGGAGACAACAATACATCTATGCAGTTACCCATTGTGGATGGATGGGTCATTGGACTAAGTAACCTTCAATATATATAGTTATGCTTATATATATATCAATGCCACGTCTTATTATCTTAGGCAACTTAACGTGCAAACCACCATATTGAAGTTTATCATAAATTTTCTACTTTTTAAAAGAGAACTAGTACTATTTTCTTCTATTCCTCTGACTTCTATTGTACCTTTATGTGCATAAATTGCAACTGTATCGTTGAGCAGCACGAGCATGGATGCCTACATTTTTTTTTTAAGTGCTTTAAGAAGAAGGGTCTTAGGGGACTAAGCACTTATGAGTTGACCCCTCAAACATTTTCTCATTATTGAAACCATTCAAGAGTCAGAGAACTGAAACCGTTAGGCAGGGCCCACATATAAAGCTTTCTTTTTTTTTTTTTTTTTGGTAATTAACCCACATATAAAGCTTTGAAGCCATGAAGAAGTCAAGTTTGCATATTTGTTCTCCTTTTATTATTTTATACTTGGGCAACTTGCTTAAACATCCTTTAATTATAATTCACTTCGTAAGATATAAAAAAATTACTTAAATCTCTATTCTTTTTTATATTGTTCAACAATTGAACCCCTACAATTATTAGTCAAATTTTAAATTCTTACTTTGTCCTTAAGACTGACTATACCAAATATTATCATCCTACCAAGTTGACTCAATCAATTCAAGAACTATCATAACTATTTACTCTTTCTCTCAGTCTTATTCTTAAAAATCCACTTATTTTCCTACCATCCACCACCTTGTTCATCTCTCAATTACATACGCACACACTCATTTTTTTCCTTTTTATAAAGCCAATTATTCTTTATATCTCTACAAACACATATTCTTTACAACTTTAATCTTTATTTTTATCCCCACAAATTCACCCATCCACACTTTAATCTAAACCAATTATACATATATACACTCAATCATTCTTTCTTTCCCACTCTATCTCCTGTTCAAACTCATACTTGCACCAAAGGTCCTTCCCTCTAGCTTTTTTTCATTTTTTCCACACTTACATATATAATTAAAACTAAAACCCACTGCTATATTTAAGTCATTAGCGGTGGACATAGTAGTAATTCAAGAATAATGACTTAGTTTGGTAGATTGTCTTGAAAGTAGATTTAATTTAGTTTAAGCAATTAGTGATGATCATGAATTTATAACAAAAGAAAAGAGAGATGATTAATATTGCTATTTTAGCATTTTTTATTTTTATTTGGTGATAATAGATTAGACATTACTTGAAGAGATTATGAATGAAATCTTATGATTGGGGTGGGTCAGATTGGATAGAGAATAAATGTTAGAAAAGTTAAAAAATAAAGAAAAAGGGAAAAAAATAGGTTAACCAATTTGATTGATAATATAAAGAAATAGAAAATTAAAAAAGATATTAGTCGAAGTATGCACAAACTGATTCAAACGCTCTCAATTATAATAAATAAATAAATGAATAACAAATAAAACGAAAAAATTGTATTACTAGTAAACCTTAAATGCAGTTTAAATAATTTACCCCATATTATATTTTGAGGTTCGTATTGGATTGAGTGGGAAGGCCGAGAGATGACAGCCTTTAAGCCCTTTAAGGCGGTGCTTCCTTTAATTACTGTCGCTTCCCCATTATTTATTTGTTTTATTTTTCTCTTTATTTATTCTATTCTTGTCCCTTCAATCAATTTGGAGAGTAAACTGTTGAGATTAAGTAGTAAATTATGCAGGATGGTCTCAAAATCTTACTGTACTTTGACCCAGCAGCGGAGTCAAAATTTTTGGTAAGTGAGATCAATAAGTGGCGGAGCCAAATTTCTCAATGACGGAGCCAGGATTTTGACCTTTTTTTTTTCCTCAAGTACAAAATCCTTATATAAGTTGGTGCAAAAATAAAATTTATGGTGGGATCAAATACGTAAAATTAAGGTGAAAATTATACCTATTCTTGACAAATTTTGAGAGCGAGTGCAGTTGCTTACCTACTGTTGTCTCTATATGGCTCTGCCCATGCTTTGACCAGTGTTCACAAACAGTACTTTGATCAGCGTTCAAAGGACAAAGGAAACAAACACCCAAAACGAAGCATACAATGGTTAATGTCGATGACATTGTCCTCAATGGCAGGCAGCTCTTTGATTTAACTGCAAATGGTTCAACTTTGCAACAAACAACTGTTTTAAAATGCATCTTTTGAAAGCCTTGGAGACTGGCAGACAAGGCCTCAGCTTACCTACCATCCAAGAACGTTTTGCAAACTTCACAGAAGCACGCACTGAAGAATCACACACCCCCCCCCCCCAAAAAAAAAAAAAGAAAAAAGGACCATGTGGTCTTGCAAACTTCCCAGAAGGATTCACTGAAGAACCAAAAACAACCCTCATCTTTTGATTTGAATCAAGCTAATCTCTAGAATTTCTTCCTATCCTAAATTAGTACTCTTCATTTAAATCATCTGTCATTTGGTTTGTGTAAACAAAGACACTCTTCCGTCTGACAAGTGGCCCTGGAAGTTATTTCATCTTCCAAACCTGCAGTTTTCCACTTTCCCACTACCAGCTCTTGCTTGACTCAATATTGGTCCACAAAGATTCAACCGTTTAAAGAAACTATCAACGGTGGCAGAGAAGTCAACGACGGTCAAACAATCTTATGATTCACTAACTCAATCAACATTTTCTGTGAGAATTTAAGACAATAAATCAGTCTAGAGTCAATGGTCTCACTCCATGTAGTCAGTAGTATACAAATTTCCTTTACCATAGGAGCTATATGAGCCCAAGCACAAGGAGAAATCCTTATATATAAAAAAGAAGACATGATAACATTTAGGTCTCATATCCATGTTCACAACCTACTTTGGGAGACGAAAAACCTTAATAAAGACAGGCCCTAAGCAGCAACTAGCTCATGGGAGCGTCGAGATTCTAACCATGAATTGGCTGCAACCTTTGTTGTCAAAAACCAGCCATCCTTGTCAGGGTCCTCATGGAATGGAGCATTTATTTCCTTCAGATGCGATTCAAATGCTCCTGCCAAACCTTTCTCTGAATATTTGTGTTTTCCATGCCCAGTATTGATTCCAAGAACTGACGGAAGCTCCTCACCATTTTCTAGTGCCTTAGACAAGTCATTCATCCAAACATGTAGTGCAGTCAGAGCTGCCCCAAGGGAGAGGCTCTTCAAGTGTAAAGACCATTGAGTTGGAGACCTTGACTGTATATCTGTGTATATCTCAAGCGTAAGCCCCAGGTCTAACAACTCACACGCTTTCCCCAGCATATTGAGATTAACGCATAGATCAATTAAGCAATTGCAGTAAGCTTTTTTAACATCAGCAGCAATTGAATTAAAAAGTTCATGAGTTTCCCTCCTAAAGATCTCCCCTTGTACTTTTTCCCCTTCTACAATTAGTTTCACCACATTACCAAGCTTTGAATTAGCCTTCTCAATGCAGCTGATCAGCTTACCAAGTTCTTCCTTTGGTGTGTGGTTCATCACATTAAGGAGACAACTGCAGAACCGATCATCTGGAGTTATGCCTAGCTCTAAAAGCCGGTCAAATGTCCTAATAACATCATCTGTTCGGTTGGCTTTTCCATAGCATTGGATGAGCGAGGTCAGGACAAAAATATTTGGCTCAAAACCTGCTTCCAACATCTCATTCAATGTGGCCTCTGCCTCCGAGACTTTTCCACTGCAAGAATATATAGTAATCAAGGAAGAGAAGGTCCAACTATCAGGCTTGCAAGTTGGAGAACTCTTCATATCCTCAAAAATCTCAACAGCTTCATCAATATACCCTACATCAGCACACATGGCTAAAAGGGTATTGTAAAGGGTAACATTCAACACCATCCCTTTCTCCTTCATCTGTCTATACACATTGAGGCCATCTTCCGCATAGCGAGCTTTTCCATAGGCCCGAAGTAGTGCCGCGTAAGTTGCCCAATTTGGCATAAACCCATTGTTTATCATCTCCTTGTAAATAGAATTGGCCTGCCAAGGTCTCTTGGCCCTTCCCATGGCATCCAACAATGTGTTATATACAGCCAAATTTGGCTTAATGCGTAGTGCTTTCATTTCCTCATATACATTCAAACAGCCATCAAAATTTCCAGAAATCCCATAAATTTTAATCAAAGTTGAGAAAGTCACAGCATCAATGCGCCATTTTTCTGCTCTAGCCCGGTCATACAAGCTCAAAGCTTTATCAATATTACCAGCCTGTCCATAGGCATCAATCATAACCGCATGGTTAATATCATCAGGTTCGCAACCATATGCAGACATCTTCTCATACCACTCCACAGCCTTTTTGGGCAAAGAAGACAACCTAGCGCAGCTAATTATTGTTGAAAATGTAACATTATCTGGTTGGACCCCTCTTTCAAGCATTTCCTCAAACAACTTCTCTGCTCTTTCCAAATCCCTACACTTCCTGAACACCTTCAGCGTAACATTATAAAGAATCACCTCTTTAGTCAATTTCAGTTTCAGCTGAAAGTACTTCAGCACAATCAGTGCTGTTTCAGGGTTCGACATGTTATTTAGAACAATGACAGCGTCTTGTTCAACAATCTTGTTACCCAAGCCGCCCAATATACCGAAAACGTCTTCCTCGATTGGGTTACACGAATTTAGAGATTCAGCGATTCTTGCAAGAGAAGCGTACCTGTAATCGTAGGACTGCCTCCGAAGCTGCGAAGCTCTGGGGCTTCTGGGATTGACCCATATGTAGTTTTTGGATGAAGAAGAACTTGTCCTTTCATCGGTATACTGAGAGTTTGGCACATCTGACGAATCTGAGTTGTGCGTTTCTTCTGAAGTTGGACCTTGAACAGAAACCCGAGCGATTTGGTGAGAGGTACAAGAATGAAGAGAGAGAGGACAAGGATTGGGAAGGCAAATGGAGTGTTTTAGGGTCGGCACAGGACCGAAAACCGTGGGCTTGACCAAGCCTGGAGGAGAGACGGGATTGCAGGAGAGACGGAACTCGCAAGACCAAGAAGACGGTGAGGAGCAGAGACGGTAAGCCATTTCCCTCTCGCTGGGCGAATGGTCGGCTCCGCTAAGCTTTGAATCATCCAGAGTAGGCCTTATCAAGTATATCTTTTTAAACCCCACTTCGTGGGAAATTTTTATTATTAATCCTTCATCTGGAAGAAAGTAAATTTCAATTTGTTTCTAAAATTAAATATGAGAGAGTATTAGCAAGAAATCTTGAAATATATGTCACATACAATAGAAATTGCATTTATTTAGACCGGTTAGATAACTTTTATAATTTTTTTATATTTAATTATTTCCATTTTTATTTTTTTTATTTTGAGTTATTATTTTGTAAATAAAAATAAAAAATACGTTTAGTAATATAATTTTGTTTACGATACTTAATTTTGTATCAATAACATATTAATTTTATTAATTTTTTTAAAATTAATTCAGTTCAATAAAATATATTTTATATTAATTTAATTAATTAATTTAATAAATATATATAAATTCGTTTAAAGTAATATTATATAACATTTTATTTTTTAACTTAATGTTACAAAATACTTATTGTTTAATAATAATTAATTTTAATAAAATATATTAATAAATAACATAATTTAATAATAAATTATTATTTTATATGTTTAAATTAGTTTAATTTAATAAAATATTTTAATAAAACAAATTATTTAAGAGGTGATTACTGATTAAAAAGCTTTAATTTAATAGAATAATTTATTTTAATAATAAATTATTATTTTAATAGTAATGTTAATAAAATAAATTATTTTAATATTTTAACTTTCCTAAAATAAATTATTCTTAAATTTAACTATTAATTATTAAAAACTCTTTTAATCTAGTAAAATAAATCAATTTAGTAATAAATTATTATTTGAATTATAGTTTATTTTATTTTAACATGTAATTATTATCTATTAAAAAATTATTTTAATAAAATAAATTATTTTAATCATTAATTATAATTTTCATTTTGATAAAATATATCATGAAATAATACATTATTTAATAAAAATAATTTTACTTTAATTAAAATTTTGAACAAAATAATTTATTTTAATACAAAATGAACAAAGTGTTAAAATTAAAAAGATGTTTATAAAAAAAAAATAAAGGAGAGTAAGAATATGATTTTTCTATTTATATTTTTCTATTTAGATTTTTATTTTTTTACAACAAAAAAATAAATACAAGTTTACCAAATATATGTTTATTGCAAGTTTTATCGTATTTATAAACATAAACAAAAAAGCAATAAACATAAATATTAACAAACCGACTTTTAACATTGTAATTATAAGATTTATTGTGATATGTATAAATTCTAATTTTTTTCTCCTGAATTCTTTTCTTTTTAGGGATGAATTTTTTAAGGTATATAATAAAAATGTTATGATTCATAGGCATCTATATTATGGCTACATTTATCTTTCATTAGTAGTAGAGGATACCATGCGATGTATATATTGTTTTTAGGATTTTACATAACAATAGTTTTAGTAGTAAGTTCTCTTAAAATATAAAATAAAAGTGCGAAAATAAAAATAAAATAATAAAACATAACTGTTGTGCGTATTTGGGGTCCTCACCCAAGATGTCGAAGCAATCTAACTTGGGCCCAACGATCCTTAAGATCCCAAACTAAGGATTCATGCTCTGTGAACCTAAATCTCCACATCCGAATCCTTATAATACCAAGGATTTGGCTTTCCATGAACCAAACAACTACAGCCAACGATCTAGCCAGGCACCCTTGTGCATTACTTAACCAATCTAAGCTTGAGAACCACCTATGAGAGCTGTGGAATGGAGACATGAATAAGAAACGCCGAGGATTCGGTAGAGGGCCCTCTAGGACCATGACCTTTTTGAGAGAGAGAGACAAAAGTCCCACTCCTCGGGGTGGCTGAGTGGAGTTCGGGAGCAGTTGATGGACTTGGTCCTTAAGGTTTCGAGTTCGAATCTCCTTTCAATGAGACAACCTTCGGTTTATTGTGGCAGGCTTCTAACAGCTCATTTGGTTGAGCCGGTCAGCCAAGGCTTGCCTAGGCTGGTTTACCCTTTGTGGCCTTTTGCCGGCTAGGGTCACGGAGCGTGCCTCGCCCGGAGCGCACCCCTTACGGAGAAGCGGCTGCGGACTCTCACGTACCAGGAAAGAGACAAAAGTCCCACCTACTGTTAGATTTATTTTCCTTTGGTGCCCTTGAAAGTATGCTTTTGTAATGGCGTTTCATTTAATTTGTTTTTCTGGTTAAAATAAAATATTTATTTATTTAAACATACACTATTATCTCTTATTTATAAAGTATGTGATTTAAGTATTGGGCATAAGATGTCAATACAAAAAGATTTAAATCCCAAGTTTTATAACTTAAAGTAAAATTCACAGTTATTAATGAAACGGGCATTTCATTATGGTAAATCTGTAACTTTTCTACTTCTTAATTGGATAATTTATCTTGATCACTAAAATGATGACTTTGAGTACGAAAGTTAGTATGTATATATGGTATATATATTGAAAGGACTAACGTAAATTATGATTTGGTTAATAAATGTCATTAATCATAATTTACTTAAACTTTAATAAACTTAATAAATCTTAATTCTGAGTCTGTAATAGACTCACATTTATGAATTAAATCTATTTGAATTATCACGAAGTAAGATCTTATAAACGATCAAAACCTTGATAACTTGGAGATTTAATTTCATGAATCGTGGAAACATATACTTACAAGATGGAATCTATTTTGATATGCACATCTAAGTTATTTATCTTTTTGATTATTAAATCAGTGGCCGCAGTTTATTATTTATTTGTAAATTATTTACAAATATGGAAATATTAAGAATGATCAAAATATAGATAAATAGAGACTTAGGGGCCTGATTGGATGGTGCTAAAATTTTAAGGGGACAAGTTTTAGAAGAGTTATAAGATAAGATGGGGTATTATTTTTAGAGGGTTGGCCCACATTGATATGATGTTTATAGAGGGCGATAACTTTTGACTTGGTTTAAATGTTTTATAAATAAGAGGGGATGAATGATGGAAAAATCTGTCAAATGACTGTTTTGCCCTTATGGTGTCCCAAACTTAGTTACCTATTAAATTAAATATTAAATTGTAAAACCCACTCTATTTAATTATTTTTGGACAATTTCAAGTTATATTATTTATTTCATTGAAAATTTAATTTTTTTATAAATTTATTTAAAGAACTTTTTTTTTAATATGTACTTTTGAATTGTTGGTTATTGTCCAATTTTTTTTAATTGTATTTATTTTGACTTGCTGACCTATCTATTATTTTTACTAGCATTATATTTATTTTAATTAAGTTAACAATACTATTAACGAGTGCTAAAAAGGTCAAAAACTCCCTACTTAAAGAGGGATAATTTTTGACTAGCCCTTAGGGTGCCCAAAAATTATCCCCTGCAAGGGGAAAATAGAGAAGGCGGTAAAATGAAGAGGGAGGAAGAGGGGGGGAAGAAAAGGGTTGCCAAACCATGACAAAGGGTGGGACCCACCCTTATGAGGGGGTAAAAACTTTTGGAATGGGGCTTTACCCTTATCCAATCGGGGCCTAGAGGTAAATATGTAATTAAGGGGCTTGACATTTAACCTAGTTTAATTATGAGCTTATAATGGAGGGTTAATTAAGTGGATATTATTGGTCTAAGACCAAAATTCATTTTATTAAAAGTTGTTTTAAGGGGTTTTTGGAAGCCGGTCACTATTTATGTACTTATAATGATTTAAGTCATACCAAAAAAACTTACTTGTGAATAAGTCACACTTGCAACAAAAAAGACAAAAAAAGACATCACGAGTTTTTCACCACATTTCAAAACTGCCAGTTTTATCCGAAAATAGTGCACACATTACTCATAACTTCCGTGACTTTCCATCTTCTTTATAAAGCAAGTAAAACTGATTTTTGGAAACAAAATCAAAACTGTTTGAGAAAAACCTAATTTCACGACTTTCCATCTTCTTTACAAAACAAGCAAAACTGATTTTTGGAAATAAAATCAAAACTATTAAGGAAAACAGTACCATATAATAAAACAATACCGCATAAAAAATAGTACCACATAATAAAACATTATCGCATAAAAATAATATCGCATAAAAAAAGTACCACATAATAAAACAGTACCGCATAATAAACAGTACCGCATAATAAAACAGTACCGCATAATAAAACAGTACCTCATTAAAACAGCACCATTCTTTGCATGATATAGTCATGCGGTACTGTTTTTAAACGAGCATGCATCCTAAAAAAAATAGTACCGCAGACATGTGGTACTGTCACACATGCGATACTGTCGATCATTCGTTTGATATGTGAACTATTTTTGTGTTTAAATGTGATGTTTGCATGATAGAGTCATGCGGTACTGTTTTTGAACGAGCATGCGTCCTAAAAAAAAACAGTACCGCAGACATGTGGTACTGTCACACATGCGGTACTGTCGATCATTCATTTGATATGTGAACTATTTTTGTGTTTACATGTGATGTTTGCATGATAGAGTCATGCGGTACTGTTTTTGAACGAGCATGCATCCTAAAAAAAACAGTACCGCAGACATGTGGTACTGTCACACATGCGGTACTGTCGGTCATTCGTTTGATAAGTGAACTATTTTTGGGTTTACATGTGATGTTTGCATGAAAGAGTCATGCAGTACTGTTTTTGAACGAGCATGCATCCTAAAAAAAACAGTACCGCAGACATGTGGTACTGTCACACATACGGTATTGTCGGTCATTCGTTTGATAAGTGAACTATTTTTGTGTTTACATGTGATGTTTGCATGATAGAGTCATGCAGTACTGTTTTTGAACGAGCATGCATCCTAAAAAAAACAGTACCGCAGACATGTGGTACTGTCACACATGCGGTACTGTCGGTCATTCGTTTGATAAGTGAACTATTTTTGTGTTTACATGTGATGTTTGCATGATAGAGTCATGCAGTACTGTTTTTGAACGAGCATGCATCCTAAAAAAAACAGTACCGCAGACATGTGGTACTGTCACACATGCGGTACTGTCAGTCATTCGTTTGATATGTGAACTATTTTTGTGTTTACATGTGATGTTTGCACGATAGAGTCATGCGGTACTGTTTTTGAACGAGCATGCATCCTAAAAAAAATAGTACCGCAAACATGTGGTACTGTCACACATGCGGTACTGTCGGTCATTCGTTTGATAAGTGAACTATTTTTGTGTTTACATGTGATGTTTGCATGATAGAGTCATGCGGTACTGTTTTTTAACGAGCATGCATCCTAAAAAAAAACAGTTCGCAGACATGTGGTACTGTCACACATGCGGTACTGTCGGTGATTCGTTTGATATATGAAATATTTTTGTGTTTAAATGTGATGTTTGCTGTGTTTAAATGTGATGTTTGCATGAAAGAGTCATGCGGTACTGTTTTTTAACGAGTATGCATCCTAAAAAAAGTAGTACCATAGTCATGTGTTTAAATACGCAATCTAGATCCGTATATATTACTTCGACCGACTTTAATCTCACAGCAGAAACTCGCGTAATCCGTGTGTATTCCTTCGTATATAATCCTTTAACAGATTTTTATCTCACTATATCTTCACGCGATTTATAAGGAATGAAACAAAAACGGAAAACGTGATTCTCGGTTCCATAATTTTCGACAACTTTTTCTCAATTAATTATAGAAAAATGGCATTTAAGTCATATTATAAATTATATTTAGAACAAACTCGTGGGACCCACTCAAAAGTATGACTTAAATACAAAACTTTTCACATTAATGTGACTTAAAAGCAATACTTTTTTTTGGGTGTGACTAATAACTTTAAAAGATTACCAAGTATGACTTAGATACAATTTTCCGTTGTTTTAATTAAATGAATTTCAACATGGACTACTAGAGTGCAGCTCAGGGCTTTTAATAGAATAGTCCTAGGTTAATTTAAAAGATAACGGGTTGTTATGAGATGATAAGGCCCAAATATCTTTTAAGTTGGAGCTATGAATCCCTGGGCCTTCAGTCTCCAAGCTAGCTCAATTTTATTTTGATGAGCCAGATCCAGTTAGCTAATTATTTATAATTTATTTATGAAATAAATTATAGATAATTAATATATATTTAGATTAGATGATATAGTTGGGAGATTTTCTCAAGATACCATATCTTCCAAATATATATTAGGATAATATATATAGATAAGATATATGAGAGAGTGGATTAGAGATAATCTCTAGAGTTAAAGATCTTCTCTGATATAAATACTGTATCTCTCTTTCTTTAAATATTTTTTATATATTAATGAGCCATGAGATCTGAAAGAGTGACCATACACATCCATTTATAGAGATAATTTGAAAATAGTTTGGAAGGCTAAATCGTTGAAAGAAGGTGCTTTTGCTGTCCATCAGAAAAAATTTTAAAAGAGTTCATCCTTCCATTCGAGGTATTTTTCTTAAGCCTATGCTATAAAAACCAACAATTGATATCAGAGCATTTGTTGAATTTATAGCATAGTTTTAATTATGTATAGATGTGGCATCAATTTTATTTCTCTCGTGTAGATGAATAAAACCCTTAAATCACAATAGGTTTTTATTTCTTTTAAAGGGTGTAACAGGAGGGGTGGTTCCTTTTTTGAAACCATGTTTTCCCGCATGATTTATTTTTTCCAGATCTGTAAATCTCTGTAATTCATTATGTTTTGAGTCTGTAAATTTTTTTTGAGTCTGTATTCCTTTGTTGAGTGTCTCGGTTCAATTGAGATTCAGAACATGGGGTTCGAGAGAAAGACTTAAAAGAGTTAACAATTGAAGCAGAGAAGGAAAGCACAGCAATCACGTACCTCTGTTATGAAGGGGACGGGCTGGCCTCACAACTCAGCCACGGTAGAGGCAGCAGACTGCTCGCGGCACAACTATGCGGGTGGCACGCGGATCGGCAGCCCGTAGCATAAGCCGCGGCCCTCGCAGAAACGGCAAGACCAGCGATCGCTAGATGCGGAAACCCAGATGGAATATCACGGGAGAAAGAGATACAGATGGCGGGAACCCACGGAGGCTGGCGGCAGATCTGGCTAGCCAAACCGCGGCTTGGGCCACGGTGCTCGCGAGCAGCACGCGGCGCGGGTTTCTGTCGGAGGACAACCCGAGACGGGGTGCATTGTTGGCGGTGTTCGCCTGCTAAGGGATGCACCATAGGTGGCGATCGCCCGCTGCAAGGATTTGCGGTGCCGAGCAGCAGGCTGCGGGAATTCTCCTTGGGGGCAGCGGCAGCCCGCAGCATGGGCCGCGGTGCTTGCGGGTAGCGGCTGAAATGGGCTGACAAGCCACAGTGGGCGACGACGGAGCCACCCCGGCTGAGCACTGCCCGCGGGTGGCGACGGATCTGGAACCACAGAGTGGCTTGCAGCGGCTGCTAGCTGCTTCGATTTCGGTCCACCAATGCTACAGAGACTGTGCGGAATGTTCGGATTTGGCGGGAATGGACTGGATTTCGCCGAATTTTTGGAGTTTGATTAAGTTGCCAGCGGCAACTTGGATGGTTATAGTGTTAGAAAATAATTAATTGTGGACCAAATATGTTATTTGTGTGTTATAGGCTATCATAAAGATTAAGCCCATTTAAAGTGGTCTGTTAAGGTTTTAAGGTTTTGGGCTTTATAACATCTCAATTTTGTTTGGGCCTTTAATGTGTAAATACTTAAGCCCATATTTCTATTTTATGATGGGCCGAATAGAAGTAGGGTTTCTACAGTTATTATAAATAGGTTATGGTCCCCAGGTCATACGTAAGAGTTTTCTAATCAATCTGAGATCCCATCGTCAGAGAGAATTAAGAAAAGAAACCTACGTATTAGCTTGGAAGATCAAGAACCACAAAATTACATCAATGGATTCAGGTACGCTTCCGCATTAATTTATTTTCTTGATGATTCGATATGAATTAAATAATCAACAAGTGGTATCAGAGCCAACTCATGTTGAATCATTGAGAAATTTTTTTTATGGATTAAGATTTAATGGCTAGGGTTTAAATTTTGGGGATTAATTTTTAGTTCTCAAAATTTTGAAATTTTCAGTTATTTGATCTTCTTTTATACAATTGCTGTTCGTATGCATATATATATATATATATACATGCTTGTACATGCTTTAAACGTGGTGTTGCATGACGATTTATGTATACACACTGGATTAAGTTTCTTTAATGAATATTCATTCAATGTTCACGCTGGAAAGTTTTGCTTTTAATGAATATTGAATGACCACATTTTTTGTCTTTTAGCTATTTAATGTATACGTGAAAGGTTTTGGCAATCCTATGGATTCAGACTGTTTCGGTAATTTGAGTCACTAATTTAATCCCTGCACACTTTAATCTATTTCGTTTTATTTCGATTTGTTTCGTAATATCATGTTTTGCCTGTTTCAATTCTCTTTTCGTATGATTGAATGCTATTTGATTGTTTTTAAGATGCTTAAAGTAGTTTTAGCGTAAAACCTTAATCTTAATTTAACGAATCAAGAAATGGTAGTTCGCGAAAAGCCTTGGGGTGTTCGTAGTCCCTTCGCATAGGTTGGGAAACCCTTCGCGTAGGTTTCAAAACCCTTCGCGTGGGTTGCGAAACCCTTCGCGTGGGTTTCGAGACCCTTCGCGTAGGTTTCAAAACCCTTCGCGTAGGTTGCGAAACCTTTCGCGAAGGGATTTACCTTTCACAAATCTATTTTTTTTTTCTATTTCGAAAACATTCGAATACGAAAATCCTTAACCAAATCTGTGTAAGATCACTGGTATGGATTTTCGTAACCAATCATCAAATACTTATGAATAGAATTAAAAATCCGAATAGTTAGTCAGTTTTCATTAAATTTTTTTTTAGTCATTCGGATTTGTTGATTTTGATGGGTGAATTTACGGATTTGATTTAAAAAAAAAAATTGGGATCCTTGGGTCTGTTTTGTAATTCTTGAAAGTTTGAAGTTTCTTTGGAATTTTCTTATGGCTTATATGAAAGGTTTTAAAAATTGCTTAACAGCCCCCAAAGGTTTATTTTTTTATTTCAAAATGGCCCTAAAGAGTTTTAATTTCTTTTAATTTTAAGGGAATTGATTTAAGGAATCAATTAAATTCAAATTTTGGTATTATTAATTTTTGGTACATAATATTCAACAATAAATTAATGGAAGCAACATGTTGCCGAAGCAACATGTTGCCAAAGCAACCTCTCTTGTGGAAATTATTTTATTTTGAATATTAGAAGGTTGTGTATATGTATTTATTCATGCGAGTATTGGTCGGTCCAAAGGAAGGCTAATATTTGGCCTAATTACACATGCACCTGTGGTGGTAAACATGTGACAATTATTAGGTTTCCATGTAAATAGTGAGACAATCCAAAGATTGGCTTATTATTTGACAGGAGTTATTGTCAATGTTTGATCACTACAACAAGAGTACCACTTACAATTAATATTACTGTCCAAAGACTTGATATTAATGTTGTGCTGGGTATCTTGAGATGGGTTTATCATTATTTGAATTTATTGATTATTATTTTTATTTATTAATGTGAGCATAATTTTTGGTTATTTTGTTCTCTATATAGCTAATATGTCTGCTACTACTATATCTGCCAACATAAATTCGATTCCTATGCTAAATGGAACAAACTTCAAGGATTGGAAAGAGAACATATTAATTGTTCTTGGCTGCATAGATCTTGACCTTGCGCTCAGGGTTGAGCAACCCGCTTCTCTTACGACTGAAAGTTCACTTGATGAAAAGAGGAACTTTGAGAAGTGGGATCGCTCAAATCGCATGAGTCTCATGATCATCAAGCGCGGTATTCCAGAAGCCTTCAGGGGTGCAGTATCCGAGGGGATAACTAATGCTAAGGAGTTCCTTGCCGAGATTGAAAAGCATTTTGTTAAAAACGATAAGGCTGAAACAAGCACGCTTTTGCAAGGCTTGATTTCAATGAAGTATAAAGGCAAAGGAAACATAAAGGAGTACATCATGGAGATGTCCAATATTGCTTCTAAACTTAAGAGATTAAAGCTTGAGCTATCTGATAACTTGCTCGTGCATTTGGTATTGATCTGGCTTCCTACACAGTTCAGTCACTTTAAGGTCAGTTACAACTGCCAAAAGGAGAAATGGTCTCTAAATGAGCTCATTTCATATTGTGTGCAAGAGGAAGAAAGGTTGAAGCAAGACAGAACTGAAAGTGCTCACTTGGCAAGCACCTCTAAAGATAAGGGCAAGAAAAGAAAGAATGAATATGAAGCTGCTACTAAGGGTCCAGCACAAAAGAAACAACAACAGAAAATTGACAACTGCTTCTTTTGTAACAAAACTGGACATCTTAAGAAAGATTGTGCCAAATATCACGCTTGGCGTGCAAAGAAAGGTACAATTTTTACTTTGGTCTGTTCTGAGGTTAATTTAGCTTCAGTACCTAGAAACACTTGGTGGTTAGATTCTAGTGCTACTACTCACATAAGTGTTTCTATGCAGGGTTGCCTGAGCTACCGAAAGCCAAATGATGGTGAAAGATACATCTTTGTGGGAGATGGCAAGTCGGTGGAAGTTGATGCAATAGGCACTTTTAGGTTATTATTAGGAACTGGTTATTATTTGGATTTGAAAGACACTTTTATTGTACCGTCTTTTAGGTGGAATTTGGTTTCTGTTTCTTTGTTGGACAAATCTGGATATTATTGTTCATTTGGAAACAATCAGTTTAGTCTTTTGTTGAATTCAAATGTTATTGGTACTAGTTCATTATCTGCATATGATAACCTATACTTGCTTGATACTATTGCATCATATAATGAAACCTTGCATGTGCAATCACATGGTACTAAACGCAAATTAAATAAAGAAAATTCGGCGTCATTATGGCACAAACGGTTGGGTCATATCTCAAAAGATAGAATTGGAAGACTTGTGTCTGATGGCATTTTGGATTCCCTTGATTTTTCAGACTTTGATGTCTGCATTAATTGTATTAAGGGAAAACAGACCAAAACTAAGAGATTAGGTGCCAACAGAACTTCAGACGTCTTAGAATTGATACATACGGATATTTGTGGTCCATTCCCTACGGCTTCTTGGAATGGTCAACAATATTTTATATCATTCATAGACGATTACTCACGCTATGGGTACCTATATCTCATTCATGAGAAGTCTCAGTCATTGGACGTGTTCAAGGCTTTTAAAGCTGAAGTTGAGAATCAACTCAACAAAAGAATTAAAACGTCAAATCTGATCATGGTGGTGAGTACTACGGTAGATATGACGGTTCAGGAGAACAATGTCCAGGACCATTTGCTAAATTCCTAGAGGAGTGTGGAATCGTCCCACAGTACACCATGCCAGGATCCCTTAGCATGAATGGTGTAGCTGAGAGACGAAACAGAACTCTAAAAAACATGGTAAGGAGTATGATTAATCATTCTACTTTACCAGAATCACTCTGGGGAGAAGCACTTAAGATTGCAGCTTACATTCTTAATAGAGTACCCACTAAAGCAGCTGCCAAAACACCTTATGAGCTTTGGACAGGCAAAAAGCCTAGTTTGAAGCATTTTCACATTTAGGGATGTCCAACTGAGGCAAGGCCTTATAGGCCACATGAAAATAAATTGGACTCCAAAACAGTGAGCAGTTACTTTATTGGTTACTCTGAGCGATCAAGGGGCTACAAATTTTATGATCCCACACTTAGGTCAATTTTTGAAACGGGAACTGCAACATTTTTTGAGGATGTTGATTTTGGGGGGAGAAATAAGGTTAGAGACATTGCCTTTGAAGAGGAATTGGTTTCGATTCCTACTATCCTTTATGATAATGTGCAGGCTTCTATACCTGTCATTGATCAAGAAGGAAATCAGGAACCTCAACAAGACAATGTTGAACAACCCCCCATCCAGAATGAGGTAATTATTCCAGAAGAACAAAATCAACAACCTCAAGAACTAAGGAGATCCACGAGAGAAAGGAAAAGTGCTATTCCAGATGATTATGTAGTATTTCTCCAAGAACGTGAGGAAGATATTGGAATGGTGGAAGATGATCCAATCAACTTTCATCAGGCCATGCAGGGTTCTAACTCTCAACAGTGGATTGATGCCATGAATGAGGAGTATAAGTCTATACAAGACAATAAAGTTTGGGATCTTGTCCCATTACCAGAAGGTGCGAAACCCATTGGTTGTAAATGGATATTTAAAACCAAAAGGGATTCGAATGGTAATGTGGAAAATATAAGGCTCGTCTTGTAGGAAAAGGCTTTACCCAGAAGGAGGGCATCGACTTCAAAGAGACTTTCTCTCCGGTTTCTACGAAAGACTCTTTCAGAACCATTATGGCGCTTGTTGCACATTTTGATCTTGAGTTACATCAGATGGATGTTAAGACGGCGTTTCTTAATGGTGACATTAATGAAACGATCTATATGGTGCAACCAGAAAACTTTGTGTTGGGAGACTCAAAGAATATGGTTTGCAAATTAAAGAAATCCATCTATGGACTCAAACAAGCTTCCCGTCAGTGGTACTACAAATTTCACCAAGTAATTATCTCGTTTGGCTTTGAGGTAAATGCTGTGGATGATTGTGTGTATCACAAGTTCAGTGGGAGTAAGTATATTTTACTGGTTTTATTGTTGATGACATATTGCTTGCCACAAATGATATAGGCATGTTGCATGAAACCAAGAGATTTCTATCAAAGAATTTTGAGATGAAAGATCTTGGTGATGCATCTTTTGTATTAGGGATTCAGATACATCGAGATCGCTCTCGGAGTATTCTTGGATTATCACAAAAGGCCTATCGATAAGGTACTTAAAAGGTTTGGCATGCCAGATTGTAAACCAGGTGACACCCCTGTCGCTAAGGGAGACAAATTTAGTCTCAATCAATGCCCTAAAAATGACCTTGAAGTTAAGGAGATGCATAAGATTTCTTACGCTTCAGTTGTTGGAAGTCTAATGTATGCTCAAGTTTGTACACGTCCAGACATAGCATTCATTGTTGGAATCTTAGGCAGATATTTAAGCAATCCTGGGATGGATAATTGGAAAGCAGCCAAACGAGTTTTGAGGTACTTACAGAGAACAAAGGATTACATGCTCACTTATAAGAAATCAGATCAGTTGGAGATCATTGGGTTTTCTGATTCCGATTTTGCTAGATGCCAAGATAGTAGAAGATCCACATCAGGTTATATCTACTTGTTGGCTGGAGGAGCTATATCCTGGAGGAGTGCCAAGCAGACACTCATAGCTTCTTCCACTATGGCAGCAGAGTTCATAACTTGTTATGAGGCATCTAATCATGGAATATGGCTGCGAAATTTTGTCACTGGACTGCGAATTTTGGATAGTGTTAAAAGACCATTAAAGTTATTCTGTGACAATAAGTCAGCTGTGCTATATTCTAATAACAATAGGAGCTCTTCGAAGTCTAAACACATAGACATTAAGTTCCTAGTTGTTAAGGAAAGAGTTCAGAGTGGTCAGATGTCTATAGAGCATATTGGCACAAACTCTATGATTGCGGATCCGCTCACTAAAGGCATACCACCCAAGGTCTTTCATGAGCATGTAGCTCATATGGGTGTTGTATCATTTGATGATATGTTGGTTTAGTGGGAGTTTGTATTTGGATACTTTTCAGTTGTAGACACATTTTATGGATTTATTTTCTGCAGAATAAGATATTTGGTTTATTTGCACTCTGAATGTATTTGTTGTGATCTCACTAAAGAATAAAGTAGGACCAGTTGGAAATAGGCATATTTAGATCACATTACATGTAATTTCCATGCTACACATCCATACTTGATCTATGTCGTTGATTGTATTGATATATGTGACTATTGATGGGTTTAGTTATGATACATATAACGAAAGCCGCTTTAATCATATATTGATATAATTGATGGACCAGATTGCATATAGATGTTTGATAATGATGGCAAATTTTGAGCTCATAAGGTTAATTTTATAATACACAAGCTAACATATCTGGCCCAAGTGGGAGATTGTTGGAAAATAATTAATTGTGGGCCAAATATGTTATTTGTGTGTTATAGGCTATCATAAAGATTAAGCCTATTTAAAGTGGTTTGTTAAGGTTTTAAGGTTTTGGGCTTTATAACATCTCAATTTTGTATGGGCCTTTAATGTGTAGATACCTAAGTTCATATTTCTATTTTATGATGGGCCAAATAGAAGTAGGGTTTCTACAGTTATTATAAATAGGTTATGGTCCCCAGGTCATACGTAATAGTTTTCTAATCAATCTGAGATCCCATCGTCAGAGAGAATTAAGAAAAGAAACCTACGTATTGGTTTGGAAGATTAAGAACCACAAAATTACATCAATGGATTCAGGTACGCTTCCGCATTAATTTATTTTCTTGATGATTCGATATGAATTAAATAATCAACATATAGCGCTAACTTGTTCTAATTGGAGAAGAGAGCTTATTTGAAAAGTGTTTTGGATCCCCAGGGTGGTTTTGAAATTTTTCTTAAAGCTTTTTGTATGGGCTTAATTGAAAATTTTTAAAGATACTTGGGGTAAAACTAAAATTTCTCAAAATATTAAGCTTTAAAATTTTTTAAAATGGCTAGGCAAAGTTTTAGAAATTTTTTAATAGCCCACAAGTTTTATTTTTTATAAAATTAGTTTATAAAATTTGAGAAATATCTAAAATGCCCTCGACCCAAATCAACTCAAAATTCCAAAAGCCAAGAGGAAGCAATAAGAAGATAGAGGAAGCAGCTAGAAGATGGAGATTGACTACAAGAAGATTACATTAAGGTTTTTTTTTTTTTTTGGTCAATGTAATTTTTTTAAGAAAATTGTAAACTGAGAGTTATTTGGTTATTTATTTATTTTGGTTAATTTATTTATTATGAATGTTTGTTTGATAATATGTCATATAGATTTTAAGGATGTTACATTACATGTTCATGCATAATTAATGTTTTATGATATTAATATTTTAATGTGACCAAAGTTATACTTTTGTTGACAATTTTTGTTGTCACTAAAAATACATTTTCTTGTAGTGATTCCTTGGACTCTTATAAGATTAGCAATAATAATACATCCCATGATAAGAGGGCAGTAGTTATAAAATTTCCACATATATACAAGATAACAATCCAATATTTAAATCTGAAGATTACATGATTTAGGGAACGCTTCGACAACTCCATTCAAGATAACTCCACTAGGGAAGGGTAATGCTTTGATAATTTCATAAGGTACGCAATTCATCCTGTACCGAAACTTTACCAGAATTCTTACAGACTTGGTTTTACTAATTTAAGTATCAGAGAGTATTTGCTAGGCATCACACTAGCGTTTAGTGGTTGATTCCAGTGAATCATTGAAGCAGAAGGGCTATACTTGATCTGAGTATGATTTACGAAATTTCAGCATCATCAGGTTATATTTTAGAAGAGTCTCATTTATAACCATGCAATAATAATGGAAGCAATTTTTTTTTTTTTTAAGAAATTTAAATTCATCTCTTTTAAATTCTATACTTTTTTTTTTTTTTTTTCATTTCTCCTAGTCGGGTAACGTAATACATGTGGGCAAATTAATGAGTTAGCAATAGCTTATTTCCTTTAATCAAACTAAATGATTCGACTGCACACAATTAATGTAAAGAACTAAAAATAATTATTTAGTCATCAGATAATTTTCCATCTACATGTTTAATTTATCACTCCCCCAAAACTATATATATCTCTCTCTACACTATTCTTCCAATTGTGTCAGTCTAGATTGATTCATATTAACACAGTAACTGAAAGTCGTTTTAGCGATGGATTGGAATTTCTAAATGATATTTTCTAATGATCAAGACAACGGTGGATAAATATAGCACTTTCCTTCAATTAAGCTAGCTCCCACCAAGATACATACGTGTTCTATCTTTTTGTTTTTGTTTGGTTTTCTTAATTTGGTTAAATTTATTTTCGTTTTTCTATTACTGCACCATGTTAGGGCTGGCTATACATATTCTTTTTGTGTTACTGTTTTTGTTTAAAAAAAAAAATGCGTACGTACAGATAGATTTGGAGGGGAGAGGGAGAAGAAAAATATTTAGAGAGATGAAAAGTTTATGTCATTAAAAAATTATTTTTAATTAAATTTTATATTGTATGGGTTTAATTATTTAAGTAAATATAAAAATTATCGGACTAAGAGAAAGAAAAAAAAAAAGTTGGTATAATGCTGCTGCATCTCTATTTGGAGCTCCAAGCTTTTTTGAAAAATTTTTATTTTTCTCAATTCAATTTCATAACTTATCACTTTTGTATTTCCTTTTAAATTTTATTTTTTAAACTTACCCGAACTTTAACCACGCGAAAGTGAAATATGTCCAATATATGATGACGAGAGCCTAACCTAATTGAAAAATTATTGAATGGGAAAAGAAGCACTTGCAGACATGACTCATGCACTGACTTTTATTCATCAAAATAAAAACATTTTAGGTATGTAAACCAAACTGCAATAGCCATTTGGCCACCGACATCAGCCATCACTTCCTCATTAGTGATTATTTCCTGTAGTCTCTATCTCCGTCCCCCTAAAATTTTATACAAATCCCATGTTCACCCGAAATTAATTTATTGGAAAATCTATATATCATATTATATATTAAGCAAAGGGAACTGAAAACCACGATCACGACCAGGCACCACAATCACATTATTGTGCATCCTCTGGCGTTTTCGTCACCAAAGTAATCACACCGACTCACGTAACCACCTCTGTAACCACCCCACCCACAATATGGTCCATGTCCGTAATTATCATACCATGGCACTGGCCTTGCGTATCCGTGATAACATGGGCCCCCGCCATAACCATTATAGCTGGGCCCATAGCATGTTCGAACCGGATGCGGCATCGCCATCAACGGCATAGAAGGCGAAGGAGGCGAAGAAGGCCCGTCCTCATCTTTGGGCTTTGGTGCATCTGCTTGCTTGGGTTTCGCAGCTTCTTTCGGCTTCTCGGCTTCCTTGGATTTCTCAGCTTCTTTCGGCTTCTCAGCCTCCGGTTTTTCGGGTTCCTTCTTCTTCTCGGGCGGCTTTGGAGGTGGAGGCTTTACGATCTCAATGCTTTTGATTGTTTTCCCACCTTTGCAACACAGCTTGTCCCGAATCTTCTCTGGGTTACAGCATACTACCGTGATGGTTACCGTATTTTGCTTTTCATCAAACACCTGGTTTCGTATTTCTATCATCCACAACAGTGCCAAATGGAATAAAACCATAACTAGATACATGATATATATATATATATATATATATAAAATATGCGTGCGTGTGTGCGTGTCTTTGTTTTATAATAGATAAAGGTTTATTAATTGGGTGCTTACGAGGGTATTTGCAAAGCAATTTCTTGATCTTCTTGTAGCAGCTTGGGCACTTAAGGTCAACACCCTTCAGCACCATTGTTGTCACCTGTTATTACATGATCGACCACCAAACAAATTAAGCCAACCTTTTAAGGAAATTACATGAATCAGATCACTTCTTGGAAGATGAGAAAATTTAATTTTTCTTTGCCACACAGAGTAACAAGAGAAATGAGAAAAAAAGAAAAAAAACAAAGAAAAAAAGATTTTTTGTGGATGAGGTGATGAAGAAAACAAATACCAACCACGGAAAATAGTAGCTAAAAATTAAAAGGGTATGCAGCAAAGATAAGAGGGAGATAAACCTTCTCAGTCATGGTGGTGACTTGGGATTGTTCTCAGATCTGACCTTGAAGATGAATGAAATGCTCTTGTTGGTTGCTGAAATGAGAGACTGAGAGGGAGAGGGGGATGGGAGTGAGATTGCAAGGCCTTACATCAAGTGTGATGATATTGCCTAATGGGATTAGCTAGCTGAAGAAAGCAGAAGGGTTCTAATTCAGTAGTGCACTTAGACCAATTACATGAGGACTCGCCTACTGGTGCTGAATTTCATGTTTTATTCAATATTTGTCGTCATTAGCCAGCCTGGATGGCCCGTGATTGCTGACTCTCTACTCTGTCCATTTGCAAGTGATGGCTTTGATTGACTGATCCATCTCACCATCTTTATTCAGGTCTGTTTGATTGGCTAATTTTGATTAAAAAATATAATAAAAATAAAAAAATATGATATGAAAATGGTAAGTAATAAAATTTTATTGAAAAAAAATGTAAAAAATAATTAAAATTTGGTAGACGAAACGGGTTCTTAATTGTCATCAAATCGAACTTCAGCGAAATTGCAGCCAAAGGTTCTTGCTTAGATGAGGTGCAATAATGATTCATGCACCCCACATGGCGGGCCGTTCACGTGTCACGAGACCTTGAAATGGTGCCCAAATTGGTCTCACAAATGTTGATTAATTTTAATAAACTTTTGATACATGGCTAAATTACGTTTTCTTTACTTAATACTCACAGCATTTAAAAGTTATATTTTTCTCTTTTATTTTAAAATATTATTAATATTATCTTTTTTGGATAAATTCAATCGTTAAAACTTAACAGAATATTAAAATAATTAAAGTTTTTAAGTATTTTTCTTATTTTATCTCTCATTCTTTTACATTTTTGTCAATTATTGTTACAAAAATTTTCAAAAATAAGCAAAAGATAAATAAAAGCCAAAAATTTTTAAGAATTTTTATAAAGAAAACTTATGGGATGTGAGAGAAGATGGGATGAAATAAAAAAAAATACATAAAATTTTGATTAGTTTGATATTTTATATTAAGTTTTAACGCCTTATTTTATCAAAAATGGGATCAACGTTAACAATATTTTAAAATAAATAAAATAAATGTAACTTTTAAATATCGTGAGTGGTAAGTGTAATTACCCAAATATTAAAAAAAATAAGTATAATTTACCCTTGCTATACGTCTATATACACTAGTTTAACCTCTTTTGTCTTCTAAAACAAAGAGATGAGATATTTGGAGTGAAAATAAGTTTAGATTGATATTTGTACATCCCAATTTATTTTAGAAGGGTCATGTGGTGCCTTCTTAAATGAAAAGGGCGACCACCACGAGCGGAGCTACATGAGGGCAAGGGGATAAATTTTACTTAAAATACCAACTTTAACCCATTTTAGTGAGCTACATGGGGGCAAACTTGGTATTTTTTGTGAAATAAAGTGTATCCTTTTAATACATTATTGCATATTTTTGTTTATACTATTAGTAAATTTAGCATATAATACAATAAATTATATAGATAATAAAATTTAATAATAATTATATTTTTTGTAGCGAGGGATATCTCTAATAAACTACAGGTGCTTGAACCATTAAGTGTGATAAATATATTCACTAGTTAATACTCAAGAATAATTTATTTTCTCTCTAAAAATAACATCGTTTTTCTCCTACTCTTAATCAAAAAATAAGTCGATTGTTATTTTTTCTTGAGTGCTTGGTGCCCCTTAGTGTCCGGTGTCTCCCTCAGCAACCGGTGCCCTCCCTTAGTAAAAATTCTGACTCCGCTCCTGACAATCACGCATTGAAATCAATATCAATCAAGTGATACTGGGTTTGGAAGTCCTTGAATTTAATCTAAAGTAATGTTTTATATGCATTCACACTTTTTTTTTTTAACTTAAATATATTTAACGGCCTTCATCTCAAGTTCCCGAACTACATTGCTTTTAACATCAGTCCCAAATTCCTTTAAATGTGTATTTAGAGAGAGAACGTAATATTTTTTATTACACACAATAATTTTCAGCCCTCTGTTTTCCGCATAAAGCTTTGAGAGCGAAATAACATATTGTTCAGTTAAACAATAATTATGATAAAGTAGGTGAAGAATAAGCCAACGTTAATATTTTAGTCTCGTTTTTAATATAAATTTATCTTATTTTAAATAAAATTAATTTTAAAAAATTAAAAAAAAAAACAAAAAAGTGTTAAAAAAAAAGACCTTTCTTCCCTCGCAAATCACCTCTCCATTCACTCTCATGCCTCTCTAAAAAGTTAGTCCAAACAAAAGCTAACATACTCTTTCAATTAAAACCCTTTAGAGTATCTGCCAAGTATTCCAAGAACCATTGATCTGCAAGTGTTAATTATTCTTTAACGTGGGTCATCTTGTGTGCTCAATTTAACAAATTGATTGGTTTTAATTTATTTTCCCTCGGAGGAAGGATATAATAATTAGACTTCTAAGACAAATATATTAAGTGGCATTTGGTTTATTTTTTTATTTTTTTTTCTGTTTTTTATTTTATATATTTTATGTTTTAAAATTTTCAAAATAAAGAAATAGAAAATACTCTTTTTTTTAATTTTTCTTATTTTAGGTTAAAAACACTTAAAATAATTTTTTGCTATTTTTCATTTCATGTGTAAGTCCATTTTCTATTTTCTACTTTCTACAATAAATTTTAAAAGCACAAGCGACCAAATACATTTTGAGCTATAGTCTTTATTTTCAAAGGTACAAAATGGTAAGTAAATTCAAAATAAAAAATAGAAAATAAAGAAAAAACAAAATATAGAAAAATAAATCAAATGTTACCGTAGTTTTTTTTTTTTTTTTTCATGTTTTATAAAACAGAGAAATGAGATATTTTGAGTGAAAAAGAATTAACTTGCATCATGATCTGTACATCCTTTTTATTTTAAAAAATGCTTAAGTATATGTCTTTGGATAGAAGAATCAACATTTTTCATCATAGAGAATAATTTAGAATTTGTTTGGAACTTATAGAAGAGCAATAAAAAAAAAAAAAAAGTAAGAGAAGAGAAATGAGGAGAGAAATTGGAGAAAGGGAAAAAAATGTGTCGAAAAAGGGGGAGTACATTTATTTATTTATTTTTTCTTATTTTCCACTTCTCTTTCTCCACAAACCAAAAAAAAATTCATAAATCATGTCTCGAATTTCTTAATCCAAGAAGCGATCTAATTATTGTATGTAATTATAGCATCAAATTAAACCTAATTAGAGTCATACAACCTCATTAGAATGTGTAATAAGAATATATAAATAAGAAATAAAGTCTCAATCAATAATTAGGTAACCATGTTCTCATAAAATAAATATAGGCTCAATCAACCTTTACGACCCCATTGAATCGTGAAATGAAAAGTTCATATAAAACAACTCCTCAAAGAGCAAAAAAACAATTTGCAAACAAAATATAGTCTAATAACAAAACATGCATCATGGATCTTGACCCGAAGTTCCCACGTAGACGTTAGGCTCTCAATACCTGCAATAAAGTTGGTAGGCAAGTGAGCATGGGTTCACTTGTGCCCATTATACAATTATGAATATATCATGATCCAGCATGCTACTATTATGCATCACATGGGTTTTCAAATATTTCTATCAATTTATTAATCATTATTCTATTTTCTATATTGATAATCATAATCATAATCATCATTAAACACACACGCACACACATATTGGTTACGTACTTTACATGACTGGACGGCGATCGCAGTACTGAGTCCAAAATATATCATTCTTTAGTATTTGCATCCGAGACTTGTTCTAAAGAAATATGTTATCCTTAGGCATCTGCATCAATCAATATAGTTAGAAAAAAAATATATCACCCTTAAACATCAGCATTTGTGAAACTATATATAAAAAAGTAATACGCCACCCTTAGGTGTCTGCATTATTTTGTGAGTTACTAGTCTATTAGAGATGAAAATCTTTGTCAAGTCTCTATTATTCAAACTATTGTTGGCATAGGGGACTACCTAGACAAGGGTCTGGCCAGGCTTTGAATTTTTTGCTAATTTTTTCTCCTTTCATGCTCATTTAGTTGAATTTCCTGCCAAACAAGTTCAAAACTTCCTTAGATGATAATATTCATCAATCCAATTCATTTATTAATATAAAGTGGACTAACTATACTCATTTAGGAAACTAAATTATACGTTTTACCGCACAATCAATATGCGACACTTAATACCAAGACTAACTATATTAATTTAGGCAACTAAATTGTACGTTTTACCACACAACCAATATGCGACACTTAATACCAATGTTTGACTCGACATTTATAAATGTCAGATAATTTACAATCAATATACGACACTTAATACCAACATTTGACTCAACATTTATAAATGTCGGACACTTTACTATAGAGCAGACAGTTTTATAACATTTATGACAAATGTCATTGCAATCTAACATTATTTATGTCATTTGCTATAAATGTCAGCTATTATCATAATTTTTTGACATTTATCTAAATGCTATCATAATTTCATGTATCTATTGTAGCCCACATTTCCACAGTATGATATTATCTATTTTGGGTTTGATTAGGTGTAAAATGAGTACTTCTCAAGGGTCACCTAGTTAGGTATTGCATCAACTTGAACACGTTTAACCCTAAAGTTTCAATAGAATCTAGTGCTCTCATAGTTTTAAAACATGTTGTATTTCGTAGATGTTGAATATTATATATATATTATTTTTCTTTTTTTTATTTTCTTTTTCTTGACGATTTTTTTCATTTTTAATTTTTTAAATCATGTTAAATAAGACTTGGTTGTTCTTTTAAGAATAGCATATAACCATTACAAACTTTAGTTATAATGAAAAAAAAAAAAGAAAAATATTTTCTTAAGCGAGAAAAAAAGGACATTCAGAAAAAATATTTTATTTTAAGGTAAAAAATAACATTCAGAAAAAAAATTTAAAGTGAAAAAATGACATCCAAAAAAATATAATTTTTTAAAGAGAAAAAGGGAAATTCAGGAAAAAAATTTTTTAAGTAAATAAAAGAACATTCAGAAAAAAAATTTTTTTAAACTGAAAAAAGAACATTCAAAGAAAATATTTTTTAAAATGAAAAAAAAAGGACATTCATAAAAAAAAAATTTTAAGTGAAAAAGGAACATTTAGAAAAAATATTTTTTAAATTAAAATAAATGAGATTTACTAATATGTTATAAGATTATTGACATGTGGTTGAAAACATTGATAAATAATCAAGTGACCTTAAAATTATGGCGTTATTATACAAAAATTGTAATGAAGAATTTTTAACGATATTTTAAATAAATGTTGGCGCAACCTAGTGGATCCTGACTAGCCCATATGGTATCCTTTTTTTAAGACCGACTTGACTCAGAAAGCAGTAACCTTAGGACACTTATATGTTGTCAGATTAGATAGACACATAGAGTGTATATTTTTTTAATAAATATATAATTTTTAAATTTTATATAAATCACCAAAAAATTTAAAATAAAAAATATTGAAACACTTGTAAAATATTATATAATCAGTTTTAAATGGCATTTAAGTAAATAATTTATAATTAAATGACATTTAAAAAGATAAAAAATGTAAAGGTATAATTAGCTTTGAAAGGCATTTAAATACATAATTTGTAATTAAAAAGAAAAAATAACATTCAGAGAAAAAAAATTTTCAAATGCAAAAGGGACCATCAAAAAAATATTTTTTTAAAGTGAAAAAAGAGCATTTAGCAAAAATATTTGTTCAATTGAAAAAAAATTAACATTTAATAAAATGTCACAAGATTAATGCTATGTGGTTGAAAAACGTTCGAAAATAATGACATTTTTGTACAAATGCCATAAATTTTAAAACTATTTTATCAAATGCCTTTAAATTTACAATATTATTATACAAATATTGTAGATAACAGTTTTTACTAATAACCTAAATAATTCTCACCAAATAAATGTTGGCATAATCTAATTTTCTTGTAGTGCATGTTTCCTTTACTGATTAGTTTGCAAATGCTCTCGCCAGCCACTTTTTCGTGCTCACTTTCTCTTCCTGCAAGCCGAGTTTAGACTCTTCTCTCGAACTTTTTTCTTGGCAGAGAATAATAAAGAATATTTTTAAATTAGTTTTCTTATACTCTTTTACTTTCTCCTTGTATAATTAATTAATTTTTTGATTGTTAGTCAATTTTCTTTTATTTATATTTATGTAGAATATGATTACAAATGTAGTCTATATATACTGTGTTTGTGCCTATTAAAATTAGTACTATCATTTTATTTTTTTCTCAAATCCTTCAACAAAAAGTGATAGTAAAAGTGACAAAGAGGAAGAGGGACAGAGCTGGGGAGCGAATTGAGAGGATGGAAAAGAGGAGAGGAAAATCGGGTTTAAATGAAGCCTGACGCGCTAGGCTACCTTAAGCTGTCATTATTTCGATATAGGCAGTCGCTTGTATTTTTTTTTTTTTTTTTTGAACTACCAGAGCAAACGATCGTCCTTTTCATGTTAGTGGTCATCTCTACTCCCATACCGCATACTGGGAATCAATTGTTTAGTCGATCTCATTTTCTATTTCTTCTAACAGTGATGCCAGGTTAGAGGGGCTGCAGTGAAAAAATAAAAGGTTGAGATTGATTTGCATTTTAATGATATGTAACCTTTAACATTCTACATTAATTATGTTTCAATCGAATTTTTTAAACTTTCATTTTTGTTTTGAAAATAATTTTACTTAAATCAAATTGAAACTATTAGATTAAATTACAAAAAAAAAAAAAAAAAACTATTGGATTAAATTACTGAAAAAAAATTATTAGATTAAATACAAACAAATCTCAACTATTGATTTTTCACAGCAATCCCTGCAGTGAATTTTTTCACTGTAACCCTGAAACTCAGTGATGTCACCATGTGCCCAGCTAGCTAGAGCTTTCATCCGTGACGCTAACAACATAAAAATTGCCAAGTGTGTTTTATTAACAAAAATTCCCAGGCACTAGCCCCCGTGATTGTAAGCCCAACCCAGAAACTAGATCATTCGAGAAGTAACTGGCTGCAAAAAAAAGCCGAACGAACTCAGAGAAGAGAGGTTATCCAAGACCAAAGAGTCCTGCCAATCCACAGCAAAGACAGCCAGCCAGAACCAGTGGCCTGTTTAACGCAATCAAATTGACTGGAAAGTTTCTGTCTCTTCAATGCATATATTAATTAACAAAATAATAATTTTACTTTTAATTTAAAACATTAAACACATTAATTATATAAAATGTAAGATAATGCTATTTATTTCAAATTATCATTAAATTTTAATATATATAAATAGATTTAAATTTATGTTCTTAAAAAGGAAAATGCTTTATGCATTCACTTTTATATTTTTAGATTCCATCTCCCCTGGCAATGAACAATAACCTTTAGAGGGTAAGGAGTAAAAAAAAAAGAGTTCATTTATTATTAACCCTTAAAAGTATGTACATTTTTATTACATTTCTAATTAAAAAAGCATGTTTAAAATAATTGTATTTTTATACTAACGGGAATAATTAATCTATCATATATACTAGGAAAATATAAAATATGGCACAATAAAGCATGGTATTATGATTTTAATCAAGAGTAATATAGTCTTTTTCCTATTATAGGCTTCGTTTGTAGTAAGAAAAAGTGAGATAAATTGAGGTAAATTGAGAGTTCGTAATGCGTGCAGTGAAAGAAAAAAAATTGATGTGATATAAAGTTAACAGAGATTTATAGAATTTTTTAGAGAAAAATTGCAAACCAAACGAAGCCAAAGCAAACACTAGAAATAGTGGTGAAATTTAGAAATTCATAAAATAATTTTTTTGATGAAGTTTTTTTTTTTTTTTATTACTCCTAAACCTCCTGTAAGTAACTTCAATTTCAATGTATTGAAAAGAAAATTTTTACAATTCCTACTATATAAATAAATAATTTCATCTATTTAATTTTTTTCTTTAAATACCTTTTAACTACCCATTACTTCTACATATAACTTTTTTCTTTTTAAATTCATCTTAATTAGTTAATATCTATTTAGATACCTTTAACATTCATTATTTACTATAGATTAATACATGTCATAAATAGATTTAAATTTATGTTTCTATAAAGGAAAATGCTTTATGCATTCACCTTTTTCCGATTTTTATTGAAAGTCCCATAAAACGAACAAGGGCTACGCATACAGGGGTCATTTGGTGCTCTAGTTTTTTTAAAAATATTTTGAAAAATTTTAAAAATTTTTAAATTTTTTAATTAAAATTCACCAATGTGTCACTTTTATATTACAAGAACACTAATTTTTTGAATTTTTTTTTATTTTTTAACACTCTAAACACTCCCATAATAAATGATTAACGGTAATTCTATATTTCATTCTTTTTGAATCAAACAAATGACGTTGTGGGCTATATTAGACGATTAGTCCAGAGATAGGAATTCTGAAACCAGCAATCTTTGAAAAATTATTGAATGGGAAAAGAAGCACTTGCAGACATGACTCATTCACTGACTTTTATTCATAAAAATCAAAACATTTTAGGTATGTAAACCCAATGGCAATAGCCATTTGGCCACCGACATCAGCCATCACTTCCTCATTAGTGATTATTTCCTGTAGTCTCTCTCTCTCTCTCTCTCCCCCTTCCCCTAAAATTTTATACAAATCCCATGTTCACCCGAAATTAATTTATTGGAAAAACTATATATCATATTATATACTAAGCAAAGGGAACTGAAAACCACGATCACGACCAGGCACCACAATCACATTATCGTGCATCCTCTGGCGTTTTCGTCACTAAAGTAATCACACCGACTCGCGTAACCACCTCTGTAACCACCCCACCCACAATATGGTCCATATCCATAATTATCATACCATGGCACTGGCCTTGCGTACCCGTGATAACATGGGCCCCCGCCATAACCTTCATAGCAGGGCCCGCAGCATGTTGGAACCGGATGCGGCATCGGCGGCACCGGCATAGGAGGCGGGGGTTTCAGAGCTTCCTTTGGAGGTTTGTCTGCCGGAGGTGGAGTGGGTTTTCCATTTGGTTTAGGCTTGTCTGGCTCCTTTCCTTTGGGTTTCGGAGCTTCTTTCGGCTTCTCTGCCTCCTTGGGTTTCGCAGCTTCTTTCGGCTTCTCTGCCTCCTTGGGTTTCTCAGCGTCTTTCGGCTTCTCAGCCTCCGGTTTTTCGGGTTCCTTCTTCTTCTCGGGCGGCGGTGGAGGTGGAGGCTTTACGATCTCAATGCTTTTGATTGTTTTCCCACCTTTGCAACACAGCTTGTCCCGAATCTTCTCTGGGTTACAGCATACTACCGTGATGGTTACCGTATTTTGCTTTTCATCAAACACCTGGTTTCGTATTTCTATCATCCACAAAAGTGCCAAATGGTATAAAACCATAAGTAGATACATGATATATATATATATATATATAAAACATGCGTGCGTGTGTGCGTGTCTTTGTTTTATAATAGATAAAGGTTTATTAATTGGGTGCTTACGAGGGTATTTGCAAAGCAATTTCTTGATCTTCTTGTAGCAGCTTGGGCACTTAAGGTCAACACCCTTCAGCACCATTGTTGTCACCTGTTATTACATGATCGACCACCAAGCAAATTAAGCTAACCTTTTAAGGAAATTACATGAATCAGATCACTTCTTGGAAGATGAGAAAATTTAATTTTTCTTTGCCACACAGAGTAACAAGAGAAATGAGAAAAAAAGAAAAAAAACAAAGAAAAAAAGATTTTTTGTGGATGAGGTGATGAAGAAAACAAATACCAACCACGGAAAATAGTAGCTAAAAATTAAAAGGGTATGCAGCAAAGATAAGAGGGAGATAAACCTTCTCAGTCATGGTGGTGACTTGGGATTGTTCTCAGATCTGACCTTGAAGATGAATGAAATGCTCTTGTTGGTTACTGAAATGAGAGACTGAGAGGGAGAGGGGGATGGGAGTGAGATTGCAAGGCCTTACATCAGGCGTGATGATATTGCCTAATGGGATTGGCGAGCCGAAGAAAGCAAAAGGGTTCTAATTTAGTAGTGCACTTAGACCAATTACATGAGGACGCGCCTACTGGTGCTGAATTTCATGTTGTATTCAATTTTTGTCGTCATTAGCTAGCCTGGATGGCCAATGATTGCTGACTCTTTACTTTGGTTCCATTTGAAGTTATACAAAATAAAATAAAATTTTATAAATATTTATAAATATAAATTATAAAATAATAAAATTTAAATTTTTCATTCATTATATAAATTACGAAATATTTATTTTTATAATTTTATTTTATATATTTTTATAAAACTATAAACACGCCCAGATGTCCATTTCCATGTGATGGCTTTGATTGACTGATCCATCTCACCATCCTCGCCATCCTTATTTAATTGTCATCAAATCGACCTTCAGCGAAATTGCAGCCAAAGGTTCTTGCTTAGATGAGGTGCAATAATGATTCATGCACCCCACATGGTGGGCCGGACGTACATGTGTCCCGAGACCTTGAAATGCTGCCCAAATTGATCTCTCAAATGTTGATTAATTATAATAAACTTTTGATACATGGGTAAATTACGTTTTCTTCTCCTTAACATTTATAGGCCATTGTACTTAATACTTATAACATTTAAAGTTATATTTTTTTTATTTTAAAATATTATTAATATTAACTTTTTTTTTGATAAATTCAATCGTTAAAACTTAACAAAATATTAAAATAATTAAAATTTTTAAATATTTTTCTTATTTTATCTCTCATTTTTTTACATTTTTGTCAGTTATTATTACAAAAATTTTAAAACATAAGCAAAAAAATAAGTAAAAGTCAAAAATTTTTAAGAATTTTTGTAAAAAAAACTTATAGAATGTGAGAGAAGATGGGATGAAATAAGAAAAATACATACAATTTTGATTAGTTTGATATTTTATATTAAGTTTTAATGTCTTATTTTATCGAAAATGGGATCAACGTTAACAATATTTTAAAATAAGAGAAATAAGTGTAACTTTTAAATATCTTGAGTGGTAAGTATAATTATCCAAATATTAAAAAAAATTAAGTATAATTTATCCTTGCTATACATCTATATACACTAGTTTAACCTCTTTTGTATTCTAAAACAGAGAGATGAGATACATGGAGTGAAAAATAAGTTTAGATTGATATTTGTACATCCCAATTTATTTTAGAAGGGTCATGTGGTGCCTGCTTAAATGAAAAGGGGAACCACACGTTGAAATCAATATCAATCGAGTGATACTGGGTTTGGAGGTCCTTGAATTTAATCTAATGTTTTATATGCATTCACACTTTTTTTTTTTTTTACTTAAATATATTTAGCGGCCTTCATCTCAAGTTCCCGAACCATATTGCTTTTAATATCAGTCCCAAATTCCTTTAAATGTGTATTTAGAGAGAGAATGTAATATTTTTTATTACACAGAATAATTTTCAGCCATCTGTTTTCCGCATAAAGCTCTGAGGGCGAAATGACATATTGTTCAGTTAAACAATAATTAAGATAACGAAGGTGAAGAATAAGCAAACGTAAATATTTTATTCTCGTTTTTAATACAAATTTATCTTATTTTAAATGAAATTAATTTTAAAAAATTAAAAAAAGAAAAAAAAAGTGTTAAAAAATAGGTCTTTCTTCCCTCGCAACTAACCTCTCCATTCATTCTCATGCCTCTCTAAAAAGTTAGTCCAAACAAAAGCTAACATACTCTTTCAATTAAAACCCTTCAGAGTATCCGCCAAGTATTCCAAGAACCATTGATCTGCAAGGGTTAATTATTCTCCAACGTGGGTCATCTTATGTCCTTAATTTAACAAATTGATCGGTTTTAATTTCTTTTCCCTCGGAGGAAGAGTATAATAATTAAACTTCTAAGACAAATACATTAGGTGGCAATTTGTTTTTTTTTTTTTTTTTTTAATTTTCTATTTTCTGTTTCTTATTTTATATGTTTTGTATTTTAAAAATTCTAAGATAAGGAAATAGAAAATGATCTTTTTTTTTTAGATTTTTCTTATTTTGGGTTAAAAACGCTCAAAATAATTTTTTACCATTTTTCATTTCATGTGTAAATTTATTTTTTATTTTTTAAAACAAATTTTAAAAGTACAAGTGACTAAATATATTTTTAGTTATTGTTCTTATTTTCAAAAGTGAAAAATGGTAAATAAATTTAAAACAGAAAATAGAAAATAAAAACAAAAAATAAAATATAAAAACCTAAGCCAAATGTCACTTTAGTTTTTCTTCCACATTTTATAAATTAGTGAGATGAGATATTTAGAGCGGAAAAGAATTGACTTACATCATGATCTGTACGTTCTTTTTATTTTAAAAAAGCGCTTAAGTATACGCCTTTGGATAGAAGAATCAACATTTTTCATTGTAGAGAATAATTTAGAATTTGTTTGGAACTTATGGGAGAGAAATAAAAAAAAAAAAAGAAGAAAAGAGGAATAAGGAGAGAAATTGGAGAGAAAGGGAAAAAATGTATCGAATAAGGGGAGTACATTTATATTATTTTCTTATTTTCCACTTCTCTTTCTTCACAAACCAAAAAAATTTCGTATGTCTCGAATTTCTTAATCTAAAGAGCGATCTAATTATTGTACGTAATTCTATAACATCAAATTAAACCCAATTAGAGTCATACAACCTCCTTAGAGTGTATAATTAGAATATATAAATATAATTAGAATATATAAATAATAAATAAAGTCTCAATCAATAATTAGGTAACCATGCTCCCATAAAATAAATATAGGATCAATCGGCCTTTATGACCCAATTAAATTGTGAAATGAAAAGTTCATATAAAACATCTCCTCAAAGGGCAAAAAAACAATTTGCAAACAAAATATTCTACTAACAAAACATGCATCATGGATCTTGACCTGAAGGTCCCACATAGACACTAGGCTCTCGACGCCTGCAATAAAGTTGGTAGGCAAGTGAGTATGGATTCACTTGTGCCCATTATACAATCATGAATATATCATGATCCAGTATGGTACTACTATGCACCATACTACTATGCACCATATTGGTTTTCAAATATTTTTATCAATTTACTAATCATTATCTATTTTCTATATTGATAATCATAATCATCATTAAACACACACACACATATAAGGTAAATACTCTACATGACTAGACTGTGGTTGCAGTACTGAGTTCAAAATACATCATCCTTTAGTGTTTGCATTCGAGCCTTGTTCTAAAGAAATATGTTACTCTTAGGCATATGCATCAATTAGTATAGTTAGAAAAAAAATTTATATCACCCTTAGACATCAGTCTTCGTGAAACTATATATAGGAAGTAATACACCACCTTTAGGTGTCGGTGTTATTTTGTGAGTTACAAGTCCATTAGGGATGAAAATCTTTGTCAATCTCTATTGTTTGAACTACTGTTGGCATAGGGGGCTACCCAGACAAGGGTCTTGGCAAGTGTTGGTCTTTCTGCTAATTTTTTCTCCATTCATACTCATTTAGTTGAATTTCCTACCAAACAAGTTCAAAACTTCCTTAGATGATAATATTCATCAATCCAATTCATTTATTGATATAAAGTGGACAAACTATACTCATTTAGGAAACTAAATTGTAGGTTTTACCGCACAATCAATATGCGACACTTAATACCAATGTTTGACTCAACATTTATAAATATCGGACAATTTACTACAGAGCAGACAGTTTTTATGACATTTATGATAGACATCATTGCAAATCTAATATTGTTTATGTCATTTGCTATAAATGTCAGCTATTACCATAATTTTTTGACATTTATCTAAATGCTATCATAATTTCATGTATTTACTGTAGCTCGTATCTTAGGGATGTCAAATATACCCGTACCCGGTGGGTACCCGTTTCACCCGCCCCGTTCGGGGAGGGTATGGGGATGTTAATAGCGGGGACGGGGACGGGTATGGAGATTTGAAATGTTACCCGCACGGGTATGGGGACGGGGACGGGTAGGATAGTCCCCACCCCGCCCCGTACCCGTTTAAATATTTTTTTGTTAATTTTGTTGGCGTGGTGACTCTTTTAGAAGTCCCACATCGGTTTCTCACAAAGAAGTGAAGGTCTTGTGAGATTATAAATAAAGACTACTTCATCTTTGGTTAAGTGCATCAGTCAAAGTCAAATATTATATATATTTTTTTAATTTTTATTTAATATATATATGTAATATATTTTTTTATTTAATATATATAATATTTATAATAATTTTAAATATTTATTTTATACATATAATATATAATTTGTAATAATTAATATACTTGGCGGGTAAACGGGGATGGGGATGGGGAATTCATTATTTTGTGGGGACGGGTATGGGGAAAATTTTTTTCCCTGAAACGGGGATGGAGACGGGGACGGGTAAGGGTATTGTTAAACGGGGACGGGGACGGGGAAGGTCATACCCGCCCCATACCCGCCCCGTTGACATCCCTATCGTATCTCCACAGTATGATATATAGTATCTGTTTTGGGTTTGATTAGGTGTAAGATGAGTACTTCTCAAGAGTCACCCATTTAAGTATTGCATCCACTTGAACACATTTGATGCTAAAATTTCAACAGAATCTAGTGCTTTCACAGTTTTAAAACATGTTGTATTTTGTAGTCGTCGAAATTACATATATGTTATTTTTCTAATTTTTTTATTTTCTTTTTGCTTGGCGCCTTTTTTCATTTTTAATTTTTTGAATCATGTTAAATAAGACCTAGTTGTTCTTTTAAGAATAGCATATAACCATTACAAACTTAAGTTATAATTAAAAAAAAGAAAAATATTTTTTTAAGTGAGAAAAAAGGACATTCAGAAAAAATATTTTATTTTAAGGTAAAAAATAACATTTAGAAAAAAAAATTTTAAGTAAAAAAATGACATCCAAAAAAAATATATTTTTTTACAGAGAAAAAAGGGAAATTCTAGAAAAATATTTTTTAAAGTAAATAAAAGAACATTTAGAAAATTATTTTTTTAAACTGAAAAAAGAACATTCAAAGAAAATATTTTTTTAAAGTGAAAAAAAGGACATTCATAAAAAAATTTTTAAAGTGAAAAAGGAACATTTAGAAAAAATATTTTTTAAATTAAAAAATGACATTTACTAATATGTTATAAGATTATTGACACGTGGTTGAAAACATTGATAAATAATCAAGTGCTTTTAAAATTATGGCGTTATTATACAAATATTGTAATGAAGAATTTTTAACGATATTTTAAATAAATGTTGGCGCAACATAATGGGTCCTGACCAGCCCATTCAGTGTCCTTTTTTTGAGACTGACTTGACTCAGAAAGTAATAACCTTAGAATACTTATATGTTGCCAGATTAGATAGACACACAGAGTATAAACCTTTTAAATATAAATATATAATTTTTAAATTTTATATAAATTACCAAAAAATTTAAAATAAAAAATATTGAAACACTTGTAAAATATTACATAATTAGTTTTAAATGGCATTTAAGTAAATAATTTATAGTTAAATGGCATTTAATTAAAAAGATAAAAATGTAAAGGTATAATTAGCTTTGAAGGCATTTAAATAAATAATTTGTAATTAAAATAAAAAAAATAACATTTAGAGAAAAAAAATTTTTAAAATGAAGAAGGGACTTAAAAAAAAAATATTTTTTAAAGAGACAAAAAGAGCATTTAGAAAAAATATTTGTTAAATTGAAAAAAATAACATTTAATAAAATGTCATAAGATTAATGACAAGTGGTTGAAAACGTTGGAAAATGAAAATTCCAAACCTACACAATCACACACTTAGTGAAAGTAATCATACAAAAAAAATAATGAGGAAACCCTATCACAAGGAGAAAAACCTCTATTTACAACCCCACTATTAACGAGTTACAAGACTCTACTCAGACTCTCTACGAATCACTCGTACAAATCCTTTTGTCACTTTTGCTCGAATCACTCGATAAACCCTATAAGTAGGCTTTCTGTCTCACACAGAAAGTGAAAAGATAATACAAGAAGAACTTAGAGAAAGAATGTGAAAGCTCTCAAAAAAAACCTTAAAGACTCTTTCTCTAGGTCCCTATAATATGTTCTCCCACACCATCATTAACAGAGTTGGTTTCACATATATATAGGGTTACACAAAGTTGCCCTAATTTGGCAAAATAGAAAATTAAATCCGGACAGAATATTCGTAGCTCGCACTCGAGCACACCTATTCTCCAGCCTGTGGACCTCACTGAAATTTTTGGGACGTGTTATAACGGCCTGGCGCACCTGCGCACTCCCTGCGGTCTGCATGCGGGCCTGGTGCGCACCCACGCGCTCCCTGCGCCGTGCCTGCAAGGTGCACTGGAATTTCATCCATGTTCCAGAGAGCTGTGTCCGAGTCCAATTAGGTTTTGTAATCCTTCACATCAATTAGAATTCTTCAAAATTTTGGTTAACTTGGTTTCTGTTTTTATTTCCTTAATGGTTCAGAAATATTCAAATCTTCAATTTGCATCACTTTAGGAAACTTTTACTTCTTTCCAACTTTAATTGAAATTTTGTTTAGATTTGCCATAAAAACTTTACAATCTCCCCCTTGGCAATTCCATATCAAAATTTGAGTTAAAGTTCAAATTCTGGGTGTACTGCACACTGAATACACACATCAAGGCATCAAAATGGAAAGAGCTTAATTAACCAATAAATATGCATGAAATATCCAGTACATCAAAACAGTACATCAAAATAGTCATAACATAATCTCAAATAGCAAATCACTCCCCCTTTTTGATATGGAAATGACAAGCTCACAAAAATAAGGAGAATGATGGAAAGACAAAAAAAATTAGAACAGATCAAAAGAACCCACTGCCATCATCAAAACCACCACTGCCACTGCCACTAGTATCATCAGCTCTTCCATAAGAGCCACCACCAAATCCAGTGTCATCATCATCATCATTGTCCTGTGGGAGCTCATCCTGAAATGCTCCCCCATTATCAATCTGGTGGTGTAAGGATTGAAATTGAGTGGTGCACAAATCCGTTAAGGCTTGGATGTTTGCATCGATGGTATCCAACCGCCCATTAATTGCAATTTGATCAGCATGAATATTTTAAACCTCCCCCTCAAGTCGCAGTAAAGACAAAGACATGGAATTCATAGTAAAGGGGCGTGTGCTACGACTAGACTCAGCCTCGTTTGGTTCATCAAGTGTGTCATCCACAGCCTGGCTAACTGATTTCCTAGCGGTAAGTCTGGTGATGGGTGTAGGCTGTGGAGTAAGGCCAGAAGAAGGTAATTCAATTTGATGGGACTGGATAATTTTGGTGACAAAGACACCAAAAGGAAGAGAATCCTTTGTGCATTTCAGTTGTTGAGCAGTGAACATAAGACAAAATATGAAAAGATGTAAATCAAACTTGAGACCTAGAAGAATAGCGTAGATAACACGACCACGTCTCAAGGTGACGTCAGAATAGTGTGAGGTGGGATCCATGGAAGCTGACATGAACAAATTAAGCATGCAATGATTAGTCTTGAGATGTCTATGAACATAGGTCTCACCTCTCCAAGGAGGAGACCCAGTCAAAACATTAAACACATTGGATAACTCAACTTTAGATGGAAAAGTCCCATCTTGTGTAGGATAAAACAAGGTATGTCTTTCTTCAAGACCAGGACGCTCAATGCCAAGTATGGAAGCTATAATATCAGGTGTAACACGAATGGGTACTCGATTGACAGAGATTTTAAAGACTGTATTTTCAAAGTCAGTCTCATAAAAATTTGCATAAAACTCTTGGACAAATTTAATGTGAACTAATGCAGAAATGGAGGTAATAGGTTCCCAACCCAATTGAGCAAAAAGAGGGCGAATCAATGGAAAATCATTCAAGTCCATTTGTCGTTCAATGAGAACTGGGCGTTTGGAAAACAACGAGCGGAATTCATTTTGATTCAAAAAATGATTTCCAGATGTGGAGAAGGACCCAATTCGACTTCTTTTAACAATGACTATGAAAAATAACAGAAACTAAGTGAGAAGGACGTGAGGCGTACCTAGAATGCAAACATGCAGACACAAACGTTGGAGAGGAAGCTGGATGGTCGCTGGTGCGGAGGAGAAGCGTGCTGAAAATGACCCGTGGACTATCCAGGCCTCATAAATACCCAACAGCGCACCCGCGAGCATCCAGCAAGTATCCTGCGCCAGGGGTGGCGAAAGGGTGCGCATCCTGCGCCCTGCCTGTGAGGCTCTCGGGAAAATACTTGTAAGTTCAAATTTGGACACAGACAATCAAAACCAAAAAGAGACAGTAGAATAATTCACTAAAAATGTTAAAAAAAAAATTAATTCTACTATACCAATGCATGTACATCAATCTTTCACCCTCCATAAACTCAAAGATTCACATTTTGATTTTCCAAGAAAATCTTCAATTCTGTGTCAGGAAGTGAAATAAGTTATAAAATTGGACAAATGCTTGTGCACGTGTCAGATTTTGACTGTAATATACATATAGGCTCCCCCCTCAAACATATCATAGACTCAAAAAGTTAAATTTGATGCACCAAATGAATTGAGAGCTAATTTTTCCTCCTTTTTTTTTAAACACTTGGCGGCTTTCACACGCTTATGGGTAGGTAGCTATTCCCTTAACAATCAATGAGTCATTAAGGGGGGCTTCTCACTAGTCCAACTGGTAGCCCTTTCCAAATCTTTTTTTTTGATGCATAACTTTGATATGCACATATCAGGCTCCTAAACATTTTTTAAACACATCAAACAATAACCCTTGATTCGTAGAAAAGAAGAGAAAGAGGTATATGCATGTACAGTCATGTGTAATAGAAAGTACTCCAAAATTATGACAAAAATCACCAAAACACTTCGTATCAATTTACAAGGCATGCAAAAATTATGAATTCATTGAAATCTATGAATTTGGAAGATTTAATGCACATGTACTAGTATAGAAGTCATAAAATATTTTCAACTTAATTAATAAACTTCTAACTTATCTTTTACATTTCAATAGTGTGCACAAATGCCTATAGATTTTCTTAGAGAGTTGAAGCGAAGGGCATCCAAGAGTTTTGTGAAAAAATTAGCAAGCTAATTTTCAGTTTGCACGTGCTCCAATATGATGATGTTTTCCTCTACCAGCTCTCTAATGAAGTGATGCCTAATGTCTATATGCTTGGTGTGAGAATGCAAGACAGGGTTCTTAGAGATACTAATAGCACTCATGTTATCACAAAACAAAATAATAGGGCCTTGTTCCATCCCATAGTCAGCAAGCATTTGCTTCATCCATAGTAGTTGGGTACAGCAACTACCAGCAGTAATGTATTCAGCCTCTGCAGTAGATAATGAAATGAAATTTTGTTTTTTACTGTGTCAAGAGACTAAATTATTTCCAACATAGAAACATCCGCCAGAAGTGCTCTTGCGATCATCTACACTCCCTGCCCAATCGGCATCAGAGTATTCTGCAAGATCAGAATTGGTGTCACATGTAAACCACATCCCAAACTCTAGTGTACCATTGACATATTTTATTATCCTTTTGACTGCATGCAAGTATGATTCCTTAGGATCAGCTTGATATCTAGCGCACACACCTACACTAAATGCAATGTCAGGTCTACTAGAAGTAAGATATAACAGACTCCCTATCATGCTTCTATACATGGTCTGATCAACACTTTTTCCACTTAGATCTTTATGCAATTTTGTACTTGTGCTCATGGGGGTTCTAGCATGTTTTGCACTTGAGAGTCCAAACCTTTTCACTAAGTCTCTAGCATACTTGGATTGTGAAATGAAAATCTCGTTATCTTCCTGTTTAATTTGGAGTCTAAGAAAGTAAGTCAACTTACCCATCATGTTCATTTCAAATTGTGTAGACATTAACTCACTAAACTCAACAGCATATGATTCACGAGTAGAACCAAACACAATGTCATCTGCATAAATTTGTACAATTAAAATGTGCTTAGAATCCATGCGAAGGAATAAGGTCTTGTCTACACTACCACGAGTAAATCCAGATTCAATTAAAAATGCAGTGAGTCTTTCATACCATGCACGTGGAGCTTGTTTCAAACCATAAAGAGCCTTTTTCAATTAAAAAACATGATTTGGAAATTTAGGATCCTCAAACCCTCTAGGTTGTTCTACATAAGCTTCTTCTTGAAGAACACCATTAAAAAATGCACTCTTGACATCCATTTGAAATAATTTGAATTTCAACAAACATGCAACAGCAAAAAGCAACCTAATGGATTCAAGTCTAGCAACTGGCGTAAAAGTCTCATCAAACTCAATTTCCTCTACTTGTGTGTAACCTTGTGCAACAAGCCTAGCTTTGTTTCTAATGACATTCCCAAACTCATCACTTTTGTTTTTAAAAATCCATTTAGTCCCAATTACATTAGTGTGAGTAGGTCTAGGTACTAAGGTCCACACATCATTACGAACAAATTGGTCTAATTCTTCATGCATGGCATTTACCCAATTTTCATCAAGCAAAGCTTCTTTAATATTTTTAGGTTCAACACAAGAAACATAGCACACATAAGTTACCTCATTTCTTAATTGCATGCGTGTTTTCATCTTGTCAGTTACCTCACCAAAGACTTGACTAACTGGATGATTCAACTTTACTCTAGATGATGGTTCCAACTGCTTTGTGGTTTTGGCATGTTCAACTTTATCTTCTTTTCTCAATCCAGTGTTTTCTTCTTCCATATGCTCTTGTGCTTCTTCAGTCTCCTTCATAAGTCCATTATCTTCTTCACCTTGATTAAAAACATTAGCATTAGTATTGTCATCAACAATTACATTGGCAGATTCCATCATAGAAGATGTATTTAAATTGTAAACATGAAAAACACGACTAGTAGAAGAGTAGCCCAAGAAGATTCCTTCATCACTTCGAGAGTCAAACTTTCCAAGATTTTTCCTATCCCTGAGGATGAAACATTTGCTCCCAAAAATTTTTAAATACTTAACATTGGGCTTTTTACTATTCCATAGCTCATAGGGTGTTTTTGATGAACTAAGACGAAGATACACCCTATTTGCTATGTAGTATGCTGTGTGTACCGCTTCTGCCCAAAATTTTGTAGGGAGTTGTTTTCCATGTAGCATAGACTGTGCCATTTCTTGCATAACTCTATTTTTCCTCTCCACAACTCCATTTTGCTGAGGTGTCTTTGGAGCTGAAAACTCGTGTTTAATCCCATTTTCATCACAAAAATCTGCATACTTCTGATTTTCAAATTCTTTTCCATGGTCAGTCCTGATTCTAGTGATACAGCCTATCACACGTTGCTTTTCTTGTTGTAACCTGAAACATAAGGACTTAAAAGCATCAAAAGTATCTGATTTTTCACACAAAAAATTCACCCATGTAAACCTAGTAAAGTCATCTACAGCCACAAAAATATATTGCTTATCTCCAAGACTTTTAGTGCGTGTGGGTCCCATTAGATCCATGTGGACAAGCTCAAGAGGTTTAGAAGTGTTAATTGATTTTATCTTTTTGTGAGCCTTTCTAACTTGCTTTCCTAATTGACACAGACCACATACACTTTTTCTGCTTTTTAAGATTAGGTAAGACCTTTATGAGTTCGGATTTGGACAATTTGTGTAAATTTTTATAATTCATGTGTCCTAATCTTTGATGCCATAACTCAGTTTCATCTAAAGTGGCTGAATTGCAAAGAAAACCTTCTGAATTTGCTACCCCATAGCAATTATCAGATGTGCGTATGCCGTGCAAGACTTGTTGTCCCTTTTTGTTGAAAATATTACATTCATTTTTAGAAAACTGGACAACGTGGTCAATATCACACAACTGACTTATACTTATAAGGTTAGCTTTAAGTCCATCCACATGTAAAACATTTTTCAAACATTTAAAAATTGTGGACTTAATCTCACCTTTGCCTTTTACCTGAGATGTACTACCATCATCAAAGGTCACTATACCACTTTGACAATTTTTTAAATTTGAAAACAGAGATTTATTTGCACTTATGTGATTAGAACATCCACTATCAAGATACTACATGTTTGAATTCAAAGCTTTCAGGACAGTTTGTGAAACAAAATAATTTAAATCTAACTTTCTAATCCAAATAGCTCTAGTTTTAAAACCAGTTGTCTTGACAGGTTTTTTCTCACGTTTTTGTCCTTTATGAAAATTCTTTTTCTCAACAAATTTGAAATTTTTACCTTTTTGAAATGTTGGACTGTTTTATTTTTAAAAAGAACGTGAGTTTTTGTAAGAATCTTCTGAAAATTTTAAAAACACTTGAAATCTATTCTTCACAGGGACTTTAGGTTCAGGGTTTTTTGAAAAATTTTTAACATAGTTTAAAGGAAGACCATAGAGCTTGTGACAGTTTGGGCATATATGACCTTTGATTCCACAATGGTGACAAACAGGTACAAAGAAGTGGGGTATAGCAAAAAGCGTATCTTTCACTATGTGAGGAGGATCCTGATGGTGTTTATTCTTTTCAAAACTCTTCTTTGGTGGTGCAGCAGGCTTTGGGAAGGTCTCGGGATTGGCTGCAGATTTCGGAAAAACCTTTGCTGCTACTGAAGGTGCTGATGATGATGAAACAATTGCACTTTTCTCTCCAGTGTAGCCTAAGCCTGCTTTGTCTCCATGTGTTCGTTGTTGGCTCCAAATTTCTTCAAGCTTTTGAGAATTGAAGTTCATTCTTTCAATTATCTTCTCATCACTCTTGATCTTCTCTTTCAGCTTGCAGATCTCATCCTGAAGTTCTCCAACAACTTTCTCCAATTCATCAATCTTTTTATTTTTTCTTCAAGTTTTTCTTTGAGCTTTTCTGCACTATGAGACTGAGAAGTTTTGTCAGATTCCAAAATAGATATTTTACTTGTGAGCTTTTCATTCTCTGTCTTCTAGGAATCTTGTTCACTTCGGAGTTTACAGTTGCAAGTATGTTGGGCTTGTCTTTGTTTCTTCACCTTACTGTATTCAACAATTAGAGCATCATAGGCCACTTGCAAATCATTGTTGAATTCATCCTCAGATTCATCATCTTCATGATTTGATATATCGGTGTCGCTTTGAGATCCAAAAGATGTTCCTGCAGACGAAGAGTGAGACGCCATAAAAGTAATAAAGTTACCTTCATCGTCTGAGGATGCTGATGAAGATGGTTCATCTGAACTAGATTCATCATCTAATGTAGCGTTCATGACTTTGACTTGTTTTTTTTTTTATCTTTTTGTTTGCACAGTCTTGAGCAAAATGTCCATATCCATGACACTCAAAACACTTGATCTTGTTCTTCTTGTTTTCTTCTCCAGATTCAATCTTCTTGATCTTCTTTCCTTTTTCTTGAGATTGTGACTCCTTCTTGTTATTCTTATTGAATAAGCCCTTTTTCCTCATGTATCTCACGAATCGTTTAGCCACAAGCGCCATTTCTCTATCCGACTCTTCTTCATCACTTCCTTCTTCTACTGTCTTTAAAGCAATGCCTTTGACGCTTTACGAGGTTTCACTATATTTGCTTCAAACATTTGCAAGGATCCACAAAGTCTTCTATTTTCATGGAGTTCACATCTCTGACTTCTTTTATTGCTGTGACTTTAGAATCAAACACTCGTGGAAGAGAACGTAAAATTTTACGTACCACTTTGTATTCTGGAATTGGTTTTCCAAGGTTGTGGCAGGAATTAACAATGTGACTGAGCTGGACATAAAAATCATCAAACTTTTCATCTTCATTCATATTTAGTCCCTCAAACTCAGAAGTGAGTTTTTGAAGCTTGCTGGTTTTGACTTGTTCGTTCCTTTCATGTGTACTTTGCAGAATTAACCATGCTTTTCGGGTGCTCGTACAACTTGAGATGCGGCAGAATTCATTAGGGCAGACTGCAGAAAATATGGCACTCAAGGCTTTGAAGTTCCACTCCGAACTCTCTTGCTCAGCTTTAGTCCACGTCTGAATTGACTTTTGATCGATTCTTCCATCAACTTCATGGGTCGGTTCTTCCCATCCTTGTACTATTGATATCCAGACTTTGTAATTAATTCCCAGAAGAAAAGCTTGCATTCTTACCTTCCAGTATGAATAGTTTGAGCTGTCAAACCAAGGGGGTCTGGTGCTTGAACCTCCTTCACGCAGTGGATCCATTGGTTTGGATGAAGATCTTCACTCAAGAACTTAGAGTGACCTGCTCTGATACCAATTGAAAATTCCAAACCCATATAATCACACACTTAGTGAAAGTAATCACACAAAAAAATAATGAGGAAACCCTATCATAGGGAGAAAAACCTCTATTTATAACCCCACTATCAACGGGTTACAAGACTCTACTCAGACTCTCTACGAATCACTCGCGCGAATCCTTTCGTCACTCTTGCTCGAATCACTCGATAAACCTTACAAGCAGTCTTTCTGTCTCACATAGAAAGTGAAAAGATAATACAGGAAGAATTTAGAGAAAGAATGTGAAAGCTCTCAAAAAAACCTCAAAGACTCTTTCTCTAGGTCCCTATAATATGTTCTCCCACACCATCATTAACAGAGTTAGTTTCACATATATATAGGGTTACACAAAGTTGCCCTAATTTGGCTGGATAGAATATTTGTAGCTCGCACCCGCGCACACCCATCCTCCAGCCTGCAGACCTCATTGGAATTTCTGGGACGTGTCATAACAGCCTAGTGCACCCGCGCGCTCCCTGCGGTCTGCCTGTGGGCTTGGTGCGCACCCGCGCGCTCCCCACGCCGTGCATGCGAGGTGCACTGGAATTTCATCCACGTTCCAGAGAGCTGCGTCTGAGTCCAATTAGGTTTTGTAATCCTTCACATCAATTAGAATTCTTCAAAATCTTGGTTAACTTGGTTTCTGTTTTTATTTCCTTAATGGTTCAGAAATATTCAAATCTTCAATTTGCATCAGAAACTTTTACTTCTTTCCTACTTTAACTGAAATTTTGTTTAGATTTGCCATAAAAACTTTACAGAAAATAATGACATTTATGTACAAATGTCATAAATTTTAAAACTATTTCATCAAATGCCTTTAAATTTACAATATTATTATACAAATATTGTAAATAACAGCTTTTACCGATAACTTAAATAATTCTTACCAAATAAATGTTGGCATAATCTAATTTTCTTGCAGTGCATGTTTCCTTTATTGATTAGCTTGCAAATGCTCTCGGCAGCCACTTTTTCGTGCTCACTTTCTCTTCTTGCAAGTCAAGATTAGACTCTTCTCTCGAACCTTTATCTTGGCAGGGAATAATAAAGGATATTTTTAAATTAGTTTTCTTATACTCTTTTACTTTTTCCTCGTATAATTAATTAATTTTTTGATTGTTAATCAATTTTCTTTTATTTGTATTTATGTAGAATAAGATTACAAATATATTCTACTTTGTTGTGTCTACTAAAATTAGTACTATAATTTTATTTTTTTCTCAAATCCTTTAACAAAGAGTGAGAGTGAAGTGACGAAGAGGAAGAGGGACAGAGTTGGGGAGCGAATTGAGAGGATGGAAAAGAGGAGGAAAATCGGGTTTAAATGAAGCCTGGCACCCTAGACTACCTTAAGCTGTCATCATTTTGATATAGGCAATTGCTCATATGTTTTTTTTTTTTTTTTGATCTACCAGAGCAAACGATCGTCCTTTTCATATTAGCGGTCGTCTTTACTCCCATACCGCATATTGGGAATCGATTGTTTAGTCGGTCTCATTTTCCATTACTTCTGGTAGTGATGTTAGGTTAGAAGGGTTACAGTGAAAAAATGAAATGTTGAGATTAATTTACACTTTAATGACATGTAATTTTTGACATTTTGCATTAATTGTGTTATAATCAAATTTTTTAAACTTTCATTTTTATTTTGAAAATAATTTACTTAAATTAAATTGAAACTATTGGATTAAATACAAATAAATCTCAACTCTTAATTTTTTACTGCAATCCTTGCAGTACAGTGAATTTTTTTATTGTAGCACCTGACTTTCATCCGTGACGCTAACAATATAAAAATTGCCAAGTGTGTTTTATTAACAAAAATTCCCAGGCACGCGACCCCGTGATTGTAAGCCCTACCCAGAAACTAGATCATTCGAGAGGTAACTGGCTGCAAAAGAGCCAAACAAACTCAGAGAAGAGAGGTTATCCAAGACCAAAGAGTCCTGCCAATCCACAGCAAAGACAGCCAGCCAGCCAGAACTAGTGGCCTGTTTAACGCAATCAAATTGACTGGAGAGTTTCTGTCTCTTCAATACATATATTTTAATTAACAAATAATAATTTTACTTTTAATTTAAAACACTAAACACATAATTATATAAAATATAAGATAATGCTATTTATTCAAATTATCATTAAATTTTAATATATATAAATAGATTTGATTTTATGTTCTTAAAAAGGAAAATGCTTTATGCATTCACTTTTATATTTTTGGATCCCATTCCCCTGGCAATGAACAATGACTTTTAAAGGGTAAGGAGTTAAAAAAAGAGTTCATTTATTATTAACCCTTAAAAGTATGTACATTTTTATTACATTTCTAAATAAAAAAAAGCAAGTTTAAAATAATTATCTTTTTATACTGACGGGAATAATTAATCGGTCATATATACGAGGAAATATAAAATATGGCACTATAAAGCATGGTATTATGATTTTGATCAAGAGTAATATCGTCTTTTTTTCTATTATAAAGCAAACACTAGAAATAGTGATGAAATTTAAAAATTCAGGAAATAATTTTTTTGATGAATTTTTTTTTCTTATAATACTCCTAAACCTCCTATAACTAACTTCAATTTCAATGTATTGAAAAGAAAATTTTTACAATTCTGTATTATATAAATAAGTAATTTCATCTATTTAATTTTTTTTCCTTAAACACTTTTTAACTATCCATTACTTTCATATATAATTTTTTTCTTTTTAAATTCCTCTTAATTAGTTAATATCTATTTAGATCCCTTTAACATTCATTATTTACTATAGATTAATACATGTAATAAATAGAAAAGGAAATGCTGTATGCATTCACCTTTTTCCGATTTTTATTGAAAGTCCCACAAAATGAACGAGGGCTACGTATACAGCGGCGGTTTGGTGTCCCAGTTTTTTTCAAAAATATTTTAAAAAATTTACAAATTTTTTTAATTAAAATTCACCATGTGTCACTTTTATATTACATACATATTACAAGAACACTAATTTTTTGAATTTTTTTTTATTTTTTAACACCCCAAACACTCCCATAATGAATAAGTAACGGTAATTCTATATTTCATTCTTTTTGAATCAAACAAATGACGTTGCGGGCTATATTCGACTATTAGTCCAGAGATAAGAATTCTGAAACCAGCAATCTTTGAAAGTGCAAACCAAACAATGACATATATACTACGCAATCACTACAAAACCTGATCTGGGGATTCTGTGCATCCTGTGATGCACATCAGGTCTAATCCGAATATGGTAGAGACGTCGACGTGAGCGTCTTAATTAATTAAATAACTCGTCGGCGTCGGCAAAATTGACCTTACTGATGATGATGCATGAGATGTTTTGTATTTGCATCCTACTCCAGTCAGAAGCGTCGTCATCATGGCCAATTGTCACCCTACAGGTGAGGTTTGTCCCTCCTTGCCAATTAATAAATAAATATTGCCAATCTTCAAGAACTCCTTGCTTAATAATTAGGCGGCTTCGGCATGATACCAACCGCACCCAACCCAACAAAAAGTGAACTTGGATGGTGAGTTTTGATTTAAATTTATTATGCATATAGTTCGTTTCTTGCCGACGCAATGTAACCAAGTTCAATGCTGAACATTTTCTCTTTCTTTAGTGCGAGAGAAACCTTATCTCGATGTTCCTACCCCGGGGGGGGGGGGGGAAGGAGTAATGATCAATTAGTTGCAACCAACTCACTCATCCACATCAAGTTGTATTTGACATTAATTAAAGATTTCTCTAGAACTTGCTTTCTATATTTGAATTTTTCGTCGCCATGATTGCACTTTTTTTTTTTTTGTCCTCTCTCTAGCGTTCAATTCAAACATTGAAAGTTAGTGCAATTATTAAGGCTCCTTTTAAGATACGTTAGAAGTGGATCAAAATTATTATAAATTAGGAAAAGTTATAATTTCCTAATTTGATGTAATGCGTAAAATGTTAGACTTTTATGAAAACTTTTGAACATTTTTATATTTTATTGAGGTCGAAACGGAGTCTAAGCAACGTTTATGTTTTTCAATTTTTTATTTAATCACGTTTACAAATTTTTAAAAATTGACAGAAAATACGTGTCTAGTAAATTTATTTTTTTACATTTTTGCCAAAAAATAAAAAATTTACACAGAAAAGTTACATTTTCACTCTTTTTTAAAAAATATTTCGTCAATTTTAGTATTTTGTACATTTTTATTACATATCATAGTAAAATAAACAATTTTATTCAAATATTTTATGAAACTAAAATTATTTTTAATAGATAATACTATATTATTATAATGATTTATTTTATTAAGATAAAATTGTTCTTTAATATATAATCATTACATGGAAAATATTTATTTTATTAAAATCAAATTAATTATAATTCAAACAATAATTAAGTAGTTTATTAAACTAAAATTAATTACTATAAATGAAATTACATTTCTAAAAATGTTTTTCTTTTATTTCAAAGTAAAAAATAACAACTAAAAACAAAAATTAAAAATGAAAACAATTTCATATAAAAATATACATAAATATTATCAAATCGGACTTAACTGTTTTAAAGTCTTATTCTAATATATTGCTGCATTTGGCTTGAAATCATCCAAACTTTGTCACATTTGAACACAAGTCTACTGAATGATAATAGTTTTAACAGATATTTTGTAAAAATAATACAAAACTAAGACTTCAAAATTACATGCATGTACCGTGAAATTTAATATTAGATTAATCACTTTTCAGAATTTGGAATCATATCGTTCATATCGTTAAATTAATTGCACTTAATTGTTGAATTGTTTGTGGAATGTTGATGGAGAATTTAATTTTATATATATGTTGGACTTCGAGTCGGATCTTGAATCCGGATACGGGGCACCAATAATTGACTGATTTATGGGGACCCGTAAAAATTGGACGAACCAAGCAAGTAAATGCCTTGTTCCCATAGAACTCTCATAGAGTGGGAGATTTAGAAATATCCAAATTCTAGATAGGAAATTTGGTTGCTCTGTGATTCTTTCTTGTATATGCCCGCCTATAGTTTGGAAAAAATACAGTAACAAATGGTAGTCTTGGAAAAAAATTACAGTAACAACTCAACATGCACAAAAATTTAATCGGAAAGATAAAATAATAGAGTAAAAAGTAATATAATAAGATAATATATAAAATTAAATATAAAATACTAAATCTCATGATATACGGGACAGAATCTTTTGATTGATTGTATATCCGGCTAAGAAAATTAAAACCAAACATGTGATTAACTTACCCCACGGAGTGGGAAAATCCCAATCCCTCATTTGTGTCGATTGGACAAACGTTTTTTAGGGCACTAAAAATTAATCGAGATGGGTACAAATTGATCCGGACACTCTAAGTTAAAAAAGAAAAAAAAAGAAAAAATGTTTTCAAGAGTACTCTACTAGACAAATGTTTTTTATTAACTTACGGATCTTAAAAATTAGTTACGGTGCATGCAAGTTGACCCAAATATTCTAAGTTAAAAAAACAATTCCTTAGAGTACTACCTAGATAGATAGTGACAACACAGTAATCTGGGAGTGTTTCAAATGATCTTAGCCCAGTCCAAAAAGCTGTCTGCATACTAGTGTGGTACCTGTCAAAGAGTCTCTGATACTTAAGTTTGCAAAAGAGTTTGAGAATGTATTTTGATAGAATAATAACAGGGTTATGAGTGTGTGTATCATATATTTGAGAGGATAGCGTATATATATAGAGGTGTAGGAACAGCATGGGCATGATACATGTGAGCCACACACAATTATAATTTCCTTCCATTCATATTATGCCACGTGTATCGTAAATCTTAAGATGATTCTTACAATTAGTTATCAAAACCATTATATAGTAGGCAGTATTTTAATAGGCGAGAATCACAGAATATGTTTAAATATGGTTATGCATGCTGTTATGACGTAAGCAATCTTGTCTTTGATATATTAATCGGTCAACTTGACTGAGACTAATAATAGTTGGTCGGTTAGATCAGGCTTGGTCGATCGAGTAAACTTGATCGGTCGGGTGCTCCCATATTAGATGCCACCGATTCCCTCGTTCGACGAAGGGGGCTGAATGGAATCCAACAAATATTTGATAAAATGGACTTCGGTTGGGCATAAACCATTAGATGCCCTAGGTACAATCGGTCAGATGAGGTGCTAAGGGAATCTAATGGTTACAACACCTTGGGAATGTGCGCCTATTAATTACTTATCCGGTGCAGCATGTGTGATTGTACGGCGAAAGAATGTGACCATTCCGCCACGTGTCACTTATCTGTTTGCCGCGACATTAAAGCTGCAGCCACATGCTGATTACCGTTGGATGAATGTTTCTTACCTAAATCACCACCGTTGATTTTAAAATGGGTCAGATGAAGGGTTTTGTTCTTTTGCTTATAAATATTGAAAATAAAACCTATTTCTCTTCTTTACACGACCTTAATACTTTGTTGCAATTGCTGTTAGTGCTATTGCATCTATTGCCACCTTCTACTTAAACTCTTGCCTGATTCTCGCTGCTCAGTGTAACTGGTATCGTTATCTGATTTCTTGAATTTTTCTTTTTTTTTTCTTTTATTTCTGAATTTATCTTTGTTTCTCCTTCTTCTTTGGTTTCCCTAGGCATATGTTTTGGTTACTGGTTCGTTGGGCCTATTTTTATGATAGGAATCGTAGGCTTCTTAACCCTTTAGGATTTATAGGAAACCCTAGGCATATCAAATCAGTTGTTAGTGGGTTGATCTTTTTGTCCAACTGTTGTCATTTATCTCAATTATTTACATCCGTTGCCATGGGTAACCCAGAAGAATTCCACTTGGTCGATGAAGGAAGTTCTAATGAAGACGGCCTAGTTTTCCATTGGAGAAGGGTTCTTGATGTCCCCAGCACGAGTGGGCACCAAGAGGATGATACAGAGCGTATTATCGACGCATCTAGGTCTAAGGTTGGAGAGAAGTGCTGCCGAACGACCTCAGCTGGCGATGGGGATGCCCTGTTCGAGGCAGAGGGCATTTGATCAACGATTACGGTGAGGAGGATCTTGGAGATCATCACTGAGTTCCAATTCCCATCTGACCTCACATGCCGAGTCCCAAGAAATTACGATTCGACGTGCTTCCTAAGGGATAACAAGATAGTCGTGTATGAAGTAGCATTGCTTGGCGGTCTTTGATTCCCATTGCCAAAATTTACTCGGGAAGTTTTGGTGCGTTTTAATTTGTTACTCAATCAGCTGGCGCCGAATAGCTGGCGGATCTTGATCGGGATTGCAGTTCTTTGGGCAGCCACCATTGGTCACAATCTCACAATGACTGAGTTCCTCCACTTCTACTAAGTGATAGAAAGGGGGTCCAACTGGTGGTATTTTTTTAGCAAGGAAGCCTGAATATAACTTTATCATTGACATGCCCACTTCCAATAAAGTTTGGAAGGAAAAATACTTTTTTATTCGAGGGGGTTGTTGGGAATTCCAGTCGTGGGAGTTTGGCCACGAGAGAGATGTTCGGATTCCTTGCGTTTGGGGCCAACCGACACTCAAGGGTATGCCTAAATCCTTTAGTCTTTTAGTTTGAACTTTCTCACTTTCCATTAGGCTGTGGGGTTCTGATTCTGACCTTTTGGCCTTTAAATTTGATTAGCTCGAAAAGCCCCAGCCTTGTCCTCTGAGTCGAAAGAACTTCTTCACCTCGCGAAGAAGCAAAAAATCTAGGAGGCCAAGTTTCTTATATTTATAGAGAATCTGGCCCTTTATCTATTTAGCCATGAGACGAGCCCGGAGGCGTTGGCCACTGAACGTGAGTGGAATAAGTTTTTAAATTTCAGTTTTGGAATAAAATTTTATACTTCAATTTTTCTAACTGTTTGATTTTCTCCAACAAATAATGTTGTGTTTGAGAAGCCCGATCGATCAGTGAGGCAAACCAAGCAGATCAAATAGATTGAAGATCGAGAAGGGAGAGACACGTCGAAGAAAGTTTTCAATTTTAGCTTTCTAGAGAGGCCAATAAAAGCCCCGAAAAGTCACCCAAAGAGCTTGCCCCTGAGAGGGCATGGACAAATATGGTCAAGCCTGTCGATCTAAAGGCTACAACTCTAGTTGCTCCTCCTTCTCAACAACAAAGGTTGATTTCTCCTTCCGCCCAACAAGAGGTGGCTCGTTCTTTACCTTCTCCATTTAGAGCCACTAGATCCGGGTCTGAAGTTGGGGCATCTTCACGCTACCTCCTCAAAAGCAATGAGGCAGCTTGGTAGAAGCTCCTCGTGATGATAGTGGAGGAGCATATGTCACCATTTCGTGGCATGGAAAGCACGCAAATGGCCTATAGTATGAACCATGAATTTTTTAAGGTGTGAGCATATTCAACTCCTTCCAATCGATTTTGTCTCTTTTCTTTTCTCTTTCTTCTTCTTTTTTTTAGAGCTAACATTGGTTATACTTTTCAGACAATGGTCCATTCTAATGATGTCTTCACTCGGTTGGCCAATACAGAGAAGGCTCTAAAAGAAGAGCTTGAAATGACAAAGAAAGTGCTAACCGAGTTGGAGGCAGCGAAGGATAATGCTGCCATTGCTCAACTAGAGAAAGAAAAGGTCCTCAGGCTTAAGCACGAAGAAAACAAAAGCCTAAGGACCAACGGGCTAGCATGTTTAGGGAACTAGAGGTGGAGAAAGCTTTGAGGGTAGCCGCTGAGCGTAAGGTTGAGGAACTTATGCAAAAGAACAAGGGGGTTACTGAGGAGCTCCAGATTGTGGAAGAAACTACTATCAAAAATTTCAAGGACACTGATGATTTTCAAGTTCTCATCATACCAGTGTTCCTTGAAGATTTTGAGCACTACATGGTGAAATTTGCTATTTCTTTTCCCGAGCTTGACATTTCTCACATCAAGCTTGGCCGTGATGCTGTTGAAGGGGAGGAGCAATAAGAGGGCCACGAGCAAAAGAATACCAAAAATCAAGAAGAGGCTCGAGAAGAGGCTCTAGGTTCTGAACATGCCATGGAGATCACTAAGGGAATTAATGCTGAACAAACTAAAGGTGCTCCCAGGGGTGAAAATGAAAACATTGAAGGAGATGTTCAGAAGGAGGCCTAAGTGCTCCTTAGTTCTCCTTTTTTTTTTTTTTAGTTCCAATGATGCATCTGTCTTTTTTTTTTTATTTTTTTTTAAGGATGTAATGCAAAACTACCTCATTTTCATTTATGTAATTTTACATTTATGCAATTTTACTTTTTATTTGCCAAGTTTGAATGCTCTATCTTCCACACCGATGTGAACTCTAATTGGTTCATCTGTTCTGTCTTCTTATTATTTCCATCTATTCAGAATATGCATCAAGTTTACCAAATGAATTGATTTCATATTATGACCTGATGAGGAGTTTATAACTTTGTCTTGAGCAACATTAGTTTTAGTTTGAACTCCACGAGCCATCTTCACTTTGCTTATGAACATAATTGGCCTTGTGAGCCATCTTCACACTGCTTAGCCATGTGTGCCGAGCGGGATCTTCGCTCTGCTCGATCTTGTGTTTCGAGTAGACAAACTTGCCACTTTTTGGCATTGCTTTATGAGCCATCTTCACGCCGCTCAGCCACGTGAGCTGAGCGGGATCTTTGCTCTGCTTGGTCTCATAAATCGAGCAGGTAAAATTGTCACTTTTTGGCACTAGCCTCGTAAGCCATCTTCATGTCGCTTGGCCACGTGAGCCGAGTTAGATCTTTGCTATGCTTGGTCTCATGAACTGAGTAGGTAAACTTGCGACTTTTTGGCACTGGCCTTGTGAGCCATCTTCATATTACTTGGCCGAGGGGAGTTTTCACCACGCTTGGTCATGTGAACCAAGCAGAAAATTGTTGTAGAGCCATTGTCGTGGAGTTAATAAGTGATTGTAGATATTTATTGTAACTGCCTGCCAAGACATGGATTTTATTGATAATCAAACAAAATTACAAAAATAACTGTTAAGGCTAAAATTGTAAATTGGTAAATCCATGATCAAAGAAAGTGTTTTGTAATATCTAGACTTAGTGTAGGCTAAGGGACTAGGTCTTGAGTCAAGAAGAAGTGAAAAGGCCTCAGGAAAGCTATGTTTACATACTACTGAAAGTCTCGAAGAAGCTAAACAAGGTTCGGAATTGATTTACGCAGGAAGACCGTAGGAAGGCCGTAGGTTGGCGCAGGAAAATCCCGAGAGCTGAAATTGGAGATTAAGCCGTACGGGAAGCCCACTTTGATTCGCGAGATGGCTGTGGGAAGACCGCGGGTGCGCCCTTCCCACAAGGTGCATTATTTCAGCAAGTTCTAGTCTATTTCGAGCCCTAACCGCATCCGTTTCTTTATATATATCTTCTGGACGTCGTCAGGGTCAGACACAAAGAGAATACACATGAGATTGGAAGCTTGAAAGTTTAATTATTCTCTCCATTACTTAGCCAACATGTTTGTGTTCAATCCGAAAGAGTTCGGATTCGTAGTTTATGAATGTTAAGGATTCAGCAAAGCTACTAAGGAGTTAGTATCGTGCCTTTGAGGAGTCGAAGGGCTTTCACTAAAGGAGTTGGTGAATCGAGGAGTCAAGCAAATGTCAACAGAGTATAGAGTTGAGGAGTCGATCTATCGAGAGTTTGAGTTTGTAACCAACGTTTGATTTCAGTGAAAGTTTTGTTTGAGGTTTCCCTTTTTGGGTTTCCTCGTTTTGTTTATCTCACCTTCCGTTATTCTGTGTGTGTGGTTGATTGTTTGAGATCCAGCAAATTACAAATTTTCAATTGGTATCAGAGCAGGTTCGTTTTTGAGAAAAAACATGATCTTGTTACTTGCTGATGGATCCTCTTAGAGAAGGCAGTTCGAGTACTAGACCTCCGTGGTTTGATGGCACTAACTACGCCTATGGGAAGGTTTGAATGAGAGCTCTTCTAATTTCATTGAATGTTAATGTTTGGCTAGCTATTGAAAATGGCTGGGTAAAGCCAACGCATTCTGTCGATAACGTAAGGGTTGAAAACTCTTTGGATATGTAGACCAGGGAAGAACGAGAAAAGGTAGAATGGAACTACAAGGCCTTGAGCTCTATTTTTATTGCAATCTTCACCGATGAGTTTTGAAGAATTTCAAGCTGTGAGATTACTAAGGAGGCTTGGAAAATTCTTAAGTTGACTCATGAAGGAAATTCCACAGTAAAGAAGGCCAAGCTCCAGAAAATAACCTCCAAATTCGAAAATCTGAAGATGTCTGAAGATAAACATTTTGATAGCTTCTAGCTAGACTCAGCGACATCGTTAATACAAGCTTCAATCTTGGAGAACCGATTCCAAATCGAAAGATTGTGAGTAAGATTCTCCGATCCCTTCCTTTGTCCTTTCAAGCCAAGGTCACAGCTATTGAGGAAGCTAGGGATGTGGATTCCATGAGAGTTGAAGACTTGGTTGGGTCTCTACAGATGTATGAGGCCAATATGATAAAACCAAAGAAGATGAAGGGTAAAATCGGTTCAAGAAGCTGAGTCCTCCTCAAGTGATGGTGAGTCAATCCTTTCTGAAGAAAGTGCAATCTATACCAAGAAAATTAGAAAATTCTTCAAAAAGAAAAATAGCATGGAAGGAAAGACAAAGAAGAATGAGAAAGGCAAAGCAGAGAAATCTTTAGAGAAAAATAAGAAGGAGAACAAGTCTAAGGGCATGAAGTGCTACGAGTGCCAAGGTTATGGTCACATACCTCAAGACTGTGGAAATAAGAAGAGCAAGAAGAAGGTTCTTAATGCAACTCTTGATGATTCAGATGATCAGTTGAGTACCTCATCTTCTTAGGAAGTTTTTCCAAAGAATTACACTACATTTATGGTTAGAACAAGTGTCCCCTCAAATTCAGTAAAGTCATCATCTTCTACGCATAAGGAAGAAGAATCCTCCGAAAGTGAAGTTGAAGAAAATTTAGATGAGGAAGTAGATGTTGAAGAGGCGTATGAGCAGCTATACCAAGACTGTCGCAAACTCCACAAGCAAAACAAAAAATTGACTGTGAAAAACAAAGTGTTGAAAAGGGAAAGAGTCAGATTGAAAATTGCCCTGGAAGAATTGCAAGGAAAATATGACAGTTTTGAAGCAAGCAAGAAAACTCAAGATGAAGTGATAATAGCCTTCAAGACAAAATTGGATAAAAAAGATAATGAATTGAAAGATGCCCAGGCAAAGCTACAAACTGTGCAATCCAAGATGAATACTGCATCTTCCCAACTTGATGACATACTGGGGATGTAAAGGAGCCCACGTGACAAAAGAGGACTTGGGTACACCGGCACGTAGGTGATCAATCTTGAAGCTAAAGCTACCCTAAGTGAGCAGGAAAAACTAAGCTGATTCAGTTTCAATCCTTAAAGATAACTACTCCACAAATAGTTAAAGCTCCTCAACCCAAGTTTTAGAAATCTAAAGGTATGCCCCCTAACTTGCAACGTAAGTTTGTTCCTATATATTTTCATTGTGGTATACCTAGTCACATAAGACTACATTGTCACAAATTATATGGGCTTCCTCTATCCTATGTTGACATTAGGAATTCTTTGAGATCTAATTTTCAAGTGTCAAATAGGTTTAATCTATTAAGGTTTCAAAAGTCATATCTTGATTCTAGACCTTACATGACTTGGCTAATGAGGAAAAACATAAAGAAAAATTTTTCAAAACCCATTAGTCCAAGACCCAACAATCCCAAGACTCAAAATGTTTTTTCAAAAATGAGAACTGTTTGGGTTAGGAAGAGTGATCTATACGTCACCTACACCCCCATGAGTGTTGAAGGGGTGAGCCTTGATATGTAGAGGCAATTTTCTTCATGAACCAGGCTTTGCTTCATTGTTATATTCTTACCTAGTTCTATGAAATCTTCTAGATTAGATACCTTTTAATTTTTTTTTTTATAGTTAAAATATCTTTTTTGGTATAATGTTATTCTTTGTGATATTCTTGCATGTTCTATTATCTCATACACATTTCAAAATCATAGGATTAAAGTTGTTGATCTACACAGTGGTCATAAATTTGAATTATTTGATGAACTTGAATCTTATGTTTTGTTGTTCCTTGTCATGGTAGTTGTGTGCCAATTGTAATTGCACGAAGTTTAGTATATCATGAGAAATATTTTCCGCCACTCAATTGGTTTAATAAATTCTCCTTTTTGGACTATTGGTTGCTCTTGAGCTTACATAAAAAAAACACTTGGAAAGAGCTACTAATGGGATAGAGTACAGCTAGCCTGTTGACGTGTGGGTTATCAAAATAACCACCCTCTGGGTTTGACGATACAGGAAGAAGGCTACCTACCCATAAGTGTGTGAAAGCCGCCAAGTAAAAATAAAAAAAATATATATTGGCAGATGAAAATTAAAAAATTGGTGTTTAGTTGAAAACAATGAATTGAGGAGAAACTAGTCGAAGAGCTAACATTGCATATCTTACTTAATTTAATTTAAAGTCTAATAGGAGCAATTTTAAAATTCATGCGAGTATGTGAAAAGTATTAATCACGTTGCACTTAAACTTTATTTCACACACCACATAGGCATTTGACCATTGGTGTGACATGTGTGAACAACTCATGACATAAATAGTAGAGTGATTCTTGGAATTCTTATTTGTTACTATTTATGTATGGTCAAAAATTTGAAACTATGTTTCGTTTTGTGTTTGGGAAAATAGAACTTGGAATGAGTTGATCAAGAATACATGTTATACCTTATTGTTTGTCAATTCATGTCAAAAAGGGGAAGAATAGGTTAAGGGGGAAGATACAGTTAAGGGGGAGAATGTTGCTTGAAAAGAATTTTGTTTATTAAGGGGGGAGAATAATTAACTTTTTGATAATTAATATGTGTTGATTAATTAAGTGGGAGAATATTTTATTTCATTGTTAATTTTTTTTGTTAATTTTTAATTATTTATTTTTTCCACATGATGCCTTGATCATTTTATTTAAGTGTGCAGCAAACAGGTTTAATAATCAAAGCATATTGATCATTGCAAAATGTTTACTAAGATCTTAATGTAGATTGATTTCATTTGTAATTTCATTTATTGAGTTTTGACATGGAATTGCCAAAGGGGGAGATTGTTAAGGCTAAAATTGTAAATTGGCAAATCCATGGTCAAAGAAAGTGTTTTGTAATATCTAGACTTAGTGTAGGCTGAGGCACTAGAGTGTTGAGTCAAGAAGAAATGAAAAGGCCTCAGGAAAACTATGTTTACATACTACTGAAAGTCCTGAAAAGCCAAACAAGGTTCGGAATTGATTTACGCAAGAAAACGTAGGAAGGCCGCAGTTTGGCGCAGGAAAATTCCGAGAGCTGAAATTAGAGATTAAGCCATATGGGAAGCTCGTGGGTGCGCCCTTCCCGCGAGGTGCATTATTTTAACAAGTTCAAGTCTGTTTCGAGCCCTAGCCGCCTTCGTTTCTTTATATATCTTCTGGACGTCATCAGGGTCAGACACAAAGAGAATACACATGAGATTGGAAGCTTGAAAGTTCAATTATTCTCTTCATTACTTAGCCAACATGTTTGTGTTCAATCCGAAAGAGTTTGGGTTCGTGGTTTGTGAATGTTGAGGATTTAGCACGTTGTGGATTTAGCAAAGCCACTGAGGAGTCAATATCATTCCTTTGAGGAGTCGAAGGGCTTTCACTAAAGGAGCTGGTGAATCGAGGAGTCGAGCAAACGTCAACAGAGTATAGAGTTGAGGAGTCGATCTATCGAGAGTTTGAGTTTGTAACTAACGTTTGATTTTAGTGAAAGTTTTGTTTAAGGTTTTTTTTTTTTTTTGGGTTTCCTCGTTTTGTTTATCTCACCTTCTGTTATTCTGTGTGTGTGGTTGATTGTTTGAGATCCTTATTAGCAAATTATGAATTTTCAATAACTTTTCATACATAATAGTTTTTGAGATGTTCTGCATGGCAAGGGTGAGGTAGCTCCTTACCCCCGCATGTTTTGAGTCTGTAAGTCCCTTTTCTTATAAAGCCCAATATCTCATATGGTCCTTCCTAGTTTGGCCCCAGCTTTCTTTCATGCAGATTATTTGTCAACTGATTTACTCTTTTGAACACCAAATCTCCACACTGAAATTCTCTTGGTCGAACTCTTAAGTTGTGGTATTACCGCATTCTTTGATGGTAAGAAGCCATTCTGATGGCAGCTTACAGTCTTCGTTCTTCCAGCAAATCCACCTATTCACTCATCATCTCATCATTTTGTTCTGAGTTAAAGTTCTATGCTTTGGGACCGGGAAGCCCAATCTCAACAGGGATAATATCTTCCACTCCATACATGAGCGAAAAAGGAGTTTGTCCAGTTGCTACTTGTTTAGTCGTTTGGTAGGCCTATAGAATAGTTGAAAGCTCATCTGCCTAGAGACCTTTCACCTTGTCCAACTTTGTTTTGATAATTTTGAGGATGGATCAGTTAGTAACTTCCACCTGACCATTAGTTTGAGGGTGTTTAAGGGATGAGTAATGGTGATTGATTCCCAGCTCTTCACACAACCCATTGAACTGTCTCTCTTCAAACTGCTGGCCATCATCTGTGATGACCACTTTTGGGATACCAAATCGACAGATAACGTTCTGTCATAAGAATTTCCTCATATTCTGCTCTATGATGCTTAGGAGGGCTTCAGCTTCTACCCACTTCGTGAAGTAGTCAATGGCTACCATAACGAACTTCCTTTGTCCTTTTCCCGATGGAAATGGCCCAATGATATCAATCCCCCACTGTACAAATGGTTAGGGACTCTGGATCGGTGTCAGCTCTTGAGTTGATTGTCTTAGAACATTAGAAAATCCCTGGCACTTGTCACATTTCTTGACAAACTCCTAACTATCCATCTCTATGGTAAGCTAATAGTAACTTGCCCTTAAAATTTTTCCAGCTAGAGCTCTACTTCATGAGTGATTTCTACAAACACCTTTATATATTTTCTTCATTACATACTCAGCTTCTCGTTCATTCACGCAGTACAGCAGGGGAGAGCTATGCACCTTTTTGTAAAGAATTCCGTCCATTATAAGGTATCTGTTCGCTCGGTACTGGGTTCTTCGAGCTTCATTCTTGTCGGTCGGTAGAGTTTCATTTTTCAAATAAACTCTAATCGGTTTGGCCCATTCAGCATCATCTTCCACTTGATTAACTTCTAGGATCTGGATGCTTGGAGAATCTAGTATCTCGATTGGGATGTCCGAGTTATCCTCTCCAAAAGATGTAATTCTCACTAATCGATTGGCCTCCTCATTTTGCAATCTTGGAATCCATTGAAGTGGAACCTTAAAAACCTTCTGGGCAAACTCCTGGCGCTTTGACAATACTCGGCCATGTGTTCTTCTTTTACTTGATAGTCCCCTTGCATTTGCTCCATGACCAGCTAAGAATCACTGTATACCCTTATATGCTCTGCCCCAATTCGCCGAACCATCTAGAGATTAGCAATGAGGGCTTCGTATTTAGCTTCATTATTGGAGGTAGGAAACTTGAAATAGAGAGCATACTCCAGGTTTTTGCCGTCAGGAGATACAAGAATGATACATGCACCACTCGAATTTTGAGTAGAGGAGCCATCAACGTGTAACTTCCACATCTGTTCAGTATCTTTTTCTTCTTTAGGTGGGTTTGCTGGGTGGGTAGTAAATTCTATTATAAAATCTACCACAGCTTGTCCTTTTATTGCTAATCTCGATCGATACTAAATGACGGATAGGCTTAGCTTAACCGACCACTTCATCAACCTTCTGAAGGTCTCAGGCCTATGCAAAGCATTTTTTAGGGGTTGATCTATGAGAATTACAATTGTATGAGCTTGAAAATAGGCTCTCAATCACTAAGCTACTGTTACAAGAGCAAGTGCCATCAATTCTATTTTTGGATAACGCTTCTCTACCCCTGATAAGGCCTTGCTCGTGTAGTAGATTGGTTTTTGAACTCCATCTTCCTCTCTCACGAGTACAGAACTCATAGCCGTGGCTGAAACAGAGAGGTATATGTACAATTCTTCCCCTAAAGTAGTCCAAGAAAGTAGTGGGACGGACCCTAGGTATTGCTTCAACTGTTGAAAGGCTTCATCACATTCTGCGTTAGTAATACCCCAGACTTTGTATTAATATAAGTATATGGCTTTTGATGTAATTTGGAAGTTAAGATATGTTAATTTAGTGGTATGGGTCATTATGGTGTTTTAGAGTTGAGAATTTTGAAGGAAATGGGTTAGGCAATCAAAAGGTGACATTTTAGCCAAGTGCTGGAAAAATGGGACACCTTAGGCACACAAGGTATGGCGCCCAAGGTATTGGGCGCCCACCTGAGAAGAGCTTGGGCACCCAAGGCACAGTGGATTTGACAGATAAGAGTTGCTTTGCATTTTTCAGCTAACCCCTCTCCCCTATGAACCTATATCTAGCTAAGGGTGAGGAGGGGGTCTGAGATTCACTGTTTGGGGGTTTAATTTATTGGTTTATATATATATATATATATATTATTGATTTGATGCAAGAGAGAGAGGGAGATAGTGTTGGGAGAAGAGAGAACCCGGGTAGAGAAGCAAAAGAAGAGTGAAGGAAGAAGAATAAGGAACCGGGTAGAGATTTGGAGGTAGGTCCTTCCACCCTTCATGAAACTCAAATTCCTCTTGCAAGAATGTAACTAGAACCTTAAGAAACCTTTCTATATGATTTATTTGTAGTTTTGATCAAGGAGGGAGAAGATTGAGTCCATCAAAGTTTGAGGGTTTGGAAGTTCAAGACACTTTCTTGTTGATCCATCTTCTTACCACTTGAGGTAGGGATTTAATACCTCATTCTTACATATGTGATGTGTAACAAGGAGTAGATTACCATTAGAAAACCCTCTTTAAGTGTTGGTTTCATGTATGGAAGATATTGTAAGTTATATACACATATATATGTATGTATAGGTTGAGAGAGTGAAAATGGTGTTTTAATCCATAACTTGACCTTTGGTTGATGAAAACTCAAATTTTTTATTTTGTTGGGTGCCTAAGAGCCTTGTGTTGATGTTAGAAACATGAAACTTTAGGTATTTTTACTTTAACTTGGTCAATTTGAAATCCTAAGGGTGAAAAATCACGAAAACAGAAAACAGAGTATGAAACTTGGAACTTGGCCCAAGTTATGGGCGCACGAGGGGGACACAGTCGGGCACCCAAGACATAGGTGCCCAGCCCTTGGGCGCATGGCTGAGTGTTAGCTTGGGTGCCCACCGAGCCTAGGTCACTTTTCTTGATTTTGCTTAGTTTGACCTCCTACCTTAGGCTTATGAAAGATTTGGTAATATGTTTTTATGTGAAACTTTTACTTGATTAATTTCATGGATTTTGAAATGGAAATGAGCTATAAAAAGTGATTAAGGATTGATTAACTTAAACCTATGGGATTTAAATTGTAAGGGTAAGTGAATGTCACCTTAAATGGCATGAATTGGAAGATTACTTTGAGATGAGGGTCTTAATTGAATAGGATTGTGAATACGTCATGATGTAAACTAAATGTTGAGGTATGTGAACTTGTGATTGATTAAATAAAATGTGACTGGACGAAGGGAACTCATGTTCATAATATTAAAGAATGTTGAATGTTTAATGAAGCTTGATCAATGTTGTTATGTGATGAATCGTGGGATGAACCGAAATGTGGATATGTGTTGTGGGAAAGTTTATGATGTTGAATGTGAACCTAAGAATGATGAGATATTATGTGATGAATAACTGTTTGTGTGTCGGGGGTCGTGGTGGGGTGTGGTAAATAGGAAGGGTTTTGAGATTACCCTCAGGTTAAGAGTCCTGGAACCTGCGTAGGGTTTGGTGTCAATGCCAGTGGGTTAGTAGCCCACAACATTGTGAGTGTATGGGTTACCCGTGACTTTGGATTGTGATCCTAAACAATGGTTTCGGTTTACCATTTCCATTGGGTCTGGACCTATAAAAGACGGTGTTGTGTATGCATCCAACCCCCGATGATTTATGTGACTATGGTTGTGTGATGGATTGATGGAAAGTGATAATGTGGATGTGAATACATGATTGAATGTTGAATTTGTGATAATGTGGTAGGGAATATGATTAGATGTAATGTTGGGAAATTCTATAATAAAGAATAATTGGAATTGAAGGCTACATTATGATGTTATTGAATGTCGATAGATGTTGTAAATATGGTTATGTGGTCAACTATGATTAAACATTACAGAGGGGATTGAAATGTGATTTGAACTTATGAATGAGATTTCAAAGATTAAGCATTAGTTGAAATTGAATTTCTTTTTACGATATTGTTGTGTAAAAAGGTGCATATTCTAAATTAGTTATGTTAATGAATGGTTTTGGTTCTAGAACATTTTGAGGTAACTAAATACACCATAAAATGCTTGCATGTTTGGATTGCATATCATATATGTTTGTTTGAGACATCGTGGGCACAAGTGGACCTGTGCTCACGTCCCTACAGAATTTGATGTAGGTACAAGCCATAACAATCAGGTGGGCTAATGGGGTTGGACTAGAAGGGTGTGGATGAGCCCTACCAAGACTAGCAAAGCTCTTGGTCATCTAGTTTAAATTTCTTTTGGAATTATAACATTGTACATTGCTAGACTTATTCGATTTGGTTGTAATGGCCTTAAGGCCTAAGTTATGTATTAATGGGGAATGGTATATGGAGTATGTGACCTGGCAATAGTCAAGGCTAAACTTATGTTATCTTATCTTGTCTCAGGCTCACTAGTTTATATTGCGTTGCTCTGATCATGGGTTGGTCATGTTAGTGCATGTTGTGTGTGTGTTTATCACCCACCCCTTGGGTCATGAGATGTGGGGCGTGACACTTGTGCTACTTCAGTCAACTAGTACTCCACAAGCACCCGCCACTGTTGAGGGATCACCCTACATGGGGGTCGATCAAGGATGTCTGGCTTATTTTGTTTGGCTCCCACTTCCTTGACTTTAACTTATAGCTAAAATCTTTCTTGCAATTTCGTACCATGTCCAAACATACGCCCTGAAAACCATCTGGGCAATCCTTAACATTATCCTACACCAAATGAGGTCATTAGTATACAATGATATATTAAGCATAATCAACCTCTAAAATTTAAAAACGTTACCTTGACCTCCTGCCAAATAGTATCTAATGTATGTTGGGGGATATTTGTCCAATTTCTAATGCTTAGAGGAAGTAGATTGCCATTTCTTACAATAATGCCTAACTAGGATTCCAAAAAATCTCCCAAACGATCGAGAGGATGGTAATGGGAATCGAATGTAACACCTAACCCTCATCGTCATTGGTTTCGTAACGTACTACCTATTCTAGATCCTAATGTGATAATGAAAAAACAAATTACAAGTCTTTTTCAATAATTAAACAATTAAAATTTTAAAACTAAGTACTAATTTAGATATACCTGAGGGAAATGATGATGATGATGATAAAATTATGAATTAGGTTCATATATGAAAGTAACACTTACACTAAAAATGTAAGTCAATTGTATCTCTTTTGATGGCTTCTTTAACCCGCCTAGCATTCTCATCACAATCAACAAATGCGCCCTCATCAAGTTGTTATTGTGTATATCCCTTTACTTCAACGTCATCTGAGTCCATAAAAAATGACCTCTTAGACATCTTAATAACAATACGCAAATTTGGGTCTATTAGATCTTGCACATAATACACTTGTTCTGCTTGAGATGCCATTATAAAAGGTTCATTATTGATCTGGTCATCTAGATACAATAAGTGATTGAAGTTTACCATATTAAACTTGTACTCGTCTTGCATTTTCCCACGATTGTTGTCAATCCAATCACACTTAAACATTACAAATTTAACACAATTAGTGCATCGAACTTGTACAATATCCATCAATTGTCTATAGTAATACACACCACCAACTCTAGGATTATTATCTCTTTTACTTACAAAACTCAGTGTATTAGCATTTAATGCAACACCACTATTCTATGTTAGTCTACAATCATCAACTGCCTTGACACGAAAGTGAAAGTCATTGCCATCATAAGCAGTATAACGTCTTCCCAAGTTACTATGACCAGTAGCCAAAGCGCTGATTTCATCAGTCAAAGAATCACCCATTGTCATATGTAAATCATTTACCTGTAATTCGAAGTTATGTAAAACATGAATAATCTAACATGATATATATATGTAAGCAAATATTTAATTAATAATAATGTGTTGTTTGAACCACGAGCAAAATGAGCTGAAATGTTCAGTGTAAATCTAATGATCACTTGCACGAGGCATTATTTGTTTGATTTTAGCAAGGTGTTTGCTGTAGAAATTAAAGGATAAGTATAAAGAACTACAAGGTAACTACTTTTAATGAATATGTCATAACATTACAGAATAATGAAAAGATAAGATTGATCATACTTTATGAATGGCTGACCTAAAGGTGAATTGAACAATACATAGCGATAAATTTGAACTGATGTGATGTGATCAAGATTAGGTGTGTCATCCCCCATAGGACCATCATCAATCCACGATGGTCGATTTAACTTAGTTTGAACACTGTCTAGATATCCAGCACAAAAATTACTACACTCTTCCATCAAATAGCCTTTTGCCATGGAAGCCTCTGGATGAGCTTGGTTACTTGCATATGCTTTCAGGGTCGAGAGAAACCTCTCAATTAGGTACATCCATTGGAATTGAATTGGACCACCTTACAAGGCTTCATCTGCTAAATGGATGAGCAAATGTACCATTACATCAAAAAAAAAAAAAAAACAATTGTGCAAGAGGCATGTAAGCATTGTTTAAACCTCTCAATTGCAGGTGCAATGGTTTCCTAATTTTCATTTCCTTCAAATCGCGTCGAGCTTTTGCATTGTCTTTCAATTTTCCTTTCATTCCTAAAATAGTCCATAACACATTATCATATACATTCCTCTCAATATGCATAACATCTAAATTTTGTCAAGTAAATTGTCCTTCCAATACGGCAATTCGTACAATATTTTTCTTCTTCCAATTGTGGGTATGAGGTGATTCGTTCTTTTTTTTTTTCGAAAATTTCATTATGCAATACCACAAGGTCATCCATTTTATATTGAGTCAGTATGTCTTCAAACTCCATTTGTGACAATAATTGAGATCCAATTTTAGCATCGGGTGGTAGTCTATATTCTCTGGTGTCATCAAAAGATGCTTTGTCCTTTCTAAACTGATGGTTAAGAGGTAAGAAGCGATGATGACCTGCATAGCAAAACTTACCACCATAGTTCAACCAGTATGATTGGGAGCTTGTATTACAACAAAGACATGCATACTCACCCTTTGTACTCCATCTAGACACATTGGCACATGCAAGAAAGTCATTAATCATCCATAACAAAGCTACACGGAGCTGAAACATTTCATTTGTAACTGAATCAAATGCCACTACTTCTCCAACCCACAATTCCTTTAAATCGTCAATCAACAGCTGCACGTGCACATTAATTTTATCTCTAGGTCCTTTTAGACCGTTGATAAGAGTGAAAAATATCAAAAAAGATTGCTTCATACATAACCATGGCAGCCATATACTATGAGAGTTATTCATAGTCCTAAATAGGTTAAATCTATCCATAGCTAAACCTAGCCTAACATTGCGATTGTTAGTAACAAAGTTAGGATGCTTTTGATCAAAATCTTTTCATTCACACGAGTCAGTAGGATGCCTTAATATCCCATCATCACTCATTTTTTCACCATGCCATCTTATCAATTTAGCTGTATTAGATCACATAAACAATCTTTTCAATCTTAACTTCAGTGGAAAATACCTTACTTGTTTTACAGCAACCTTCTTCCCAGATTTATTACTGCCATTTGATTTAGTATAATTATCTTTCCATCCTGAAGCCTTACAAATAACACATTTATCAAGTGTCTTATTCTTACCTTTGAATAACATATAATTATTTGGACATGCATCCCACGTCTTAAAATCAAACTCCAAATCTTTAGTTCACTTTTTAGCATCATAGGATGATTTTGGTAGATTCGCACCCACAGATAGAACTTTTCCCAATAATTCAAGTAACATATTGAGCGAAGTGTCCGTCCAATTATTCAAGGTCTTCATCTGTAATAATTCAATGATGAATGATAATTTACTTAATTCTTACAACCTGGATATAGTTCAATTTGTGCATCTTCAAGAAGTCTAAAATATTTCAAGGTTTCTTCATTTGCACTTGACCTGAGATTACTCCCACCTGCTTCATCATTCTCTTCATTTGGATGTATGGTGGAATGGCTTCTTATTGCATCATATATCATTCCATGAATATCATTCCCAATATCAAAATCAATTGACTTCTTTGTACATTCATCATATTGGAAGAAAATATACGATTCCTTATGATTTGTCCAATTCTTGTACCTTGCTAAAAACCCATTCCTTATCAAACGATCACGTATAGCATCTCGTGAGTCATAACACCAATTTTGGCATTTTTTGCATGGACAATTGATCACTGTATGATCAAGCCCATTTGTGCAAGTATTGAATTGATTAATTCCTTTAATATATTCCCTTGACATCATATTTGGTAAATCAATCCAACTTGTCCATTACTTCAATTTTTCTGTACAAGTCCCCAAAAGATTATATAGCAAAATAAATATCTTTCTAGTTGCAAAATTCATTAAGTAATGCATGCATCATGTTATTGCGAAAATTTCATACGCTTTTCATCAAGGGCCTAGTTTAAGTAAAACTTCATTTCCATTTAAAAAAGAAAGAAAAAGATAAACTCATTTTAAGCAATTGTTTTGTTTAAGCAAATTAGAAGAGCTATTCAAGAAGCAAGAAGCAAACTAGAAGAGCTCTTTAAGAAGCAAGGGAACTTATCATTTATCCTATTATTTCCAAGGTTAAAACAGGGATAAAGATCATGAGCTAGATAAAATAATTAGAACATGTTATCATTGTGCTCATTATGAATAATGTATTTCAAGCTAAAGGTGCAACAAGAAAGAAAAGAGGAAACAAAAGGATGTATTTGATGTAGTGAACAATCAAGCAAACAAACTATTATATGTAGGTAATCATGCAACCAAAACAAAATCAGTCTAGATAACGATTTGCAAAAACAACACTTTCTACATTGCCTATGTTGCATTTCTTTACAAACAATTAAACTAAACAAGAAAAAAGGGCTATACGATTGTGATGGTTTCTAAGGTTGTTGATGTGGGAATTTATTTCACACTTCTTTGTTACAATTGTTTTGATTCAAAATGTTTTGCACGTTTCTTAGCTAATTTGTCCAAAATTTTAGGAGTCTTTTACATTTATTTAATTCTTGGAAGTTCTTGGTATGTTATAGGTGTTTAATTATTGAATTAGGTTGAATTGGGTTGATGTGAAGAGGCAAAATTTAGGCTATCTCTAAAAAGCAAATTCTAGTGCGCTAGTCTAGTCAAAACTAGAACACTGTTTGATTTTTGGGTTCTAACTGGAGCTGTAGACCTCAATTTAAGGTATTGTTTGGTTTGCTAGAAGGTAAGATAGAGGCCTAAAACTTTCAAAACCCAATTCTACTATTTTGAAGTTCAAAACTTAGTAGAAACAGAGAAGTCCAAATCAGTCCACAAGTTTACAACAGCCTAGAACCTATTTTGGTTTTTAGCCCGTATCTGGAGTTCTAGAAGTCAGAAAAGCAAGCTCAATTGCGTTGGAAAGCTGAAAAAGAGATCAAAAACTTTTGTGAAGGGCCTAACTCTAAACTGTGTCATTTTGATGCTCTAAATCTAGCTAGAAGTTTGGTAATAAAATAACCAAGAATTTTGGATTTCAGTAGCAGATATAAGAGAAGGAAGCTCACAATTTTCTAAAATTACATAATCGTTTTTCTTTCTCTAACTTTTAATTGCTGAATTGTTATTGGGGATGTTGAATTTGAGTTTGCATTCGAGAAATAGTTGGATGGTTTTATTAGTTATGTTTCACTTTTCTAATTTCCAACTAAATCATATCCAAAATAATTGGATTGTTTTATTAGTCACGTCTGACTTTTCTAATTTTCAACTAAATCATATCCTCAATCATCGGCCTATGTCTCACATTTCTATGGTCATAATAATGATTATGTTCTAGCCAAAGCAACTCCTATAAATGCTATACATATGCAATATATTCATGTCATCCAGTACATATAGTTAGCTTATTTTTCATCATGCACTTTTCCTTTTTTTGTAATCATCGACCATGTGCATGGAGGGTAATTTTTGTTACTTGGTCAATTGGAATTTCCAGCTCCAGCTGTGTTTGGAACAAAAAATTGTAGAAAGAAAAATGGAAAAAAAAACTAAAAACGTAAAATGAAGATTAAAAAAATGATAAAGTTATTTCATTGTTTTAGTATGGTTAGGGAAATAAGAAGATAATGAATAAATAGTTATTTAAAAAATTATTTTATTATTTAATTAATTATAAAAAAATTTAGTATAAATAAATCATTTCCCTCACTCACAGGCCTCTACTTTTCTTTTTTCCTCCACATTTTGGTCCAAACACACTCTAATATGTGAACAACAGAGCTCTAAACATACAAAATGCATATATAGTAGCACCCAATCATGTAAAGATAAATGAACAAAGAACCTCTCCACCTTCAAAGAACAACACTTCAATAACCAAACATCACAATGCATTCCAAGATGCACCTTGCCCTACAAATCTAGAAGTGTAAAAAAAATAAAAAAATAAAAATAAAGTCTTTAGGTAAGAAATTTTTGCATGCAGAGCAGTTAAACATTATGAAAATATAGAATTTAGAAATTGATTAGAATTTAGAAAGGAAACTAGAGTTCAAATAAGTCACATTTCTCCATAAGGATTCAACTAGGAAATATTTAAAACAATTAAATATAGCATCAAAATGAAAACAAAAATTAGAACTCCTAGAACTTATTGTATAGGCTTTCTTTCCCTTGTGAAGATTCTTAAAATCAAAGATTTGCTGGAAGTTTTTATGTAATATGTGGCTCAAATCATGTCCATATTGCACTATTTCCAGCAAACTGGTTAATTAATTGAATATGCTTTCAAATGATAACAACTACATGTCAAATGATAGACAACTACATGCACTATACTCTAATTCCTTCTCAATGTACCGTAAGCCTTTGCAATTGAGGTAACATTTGGAAGCTGTATACCTGAACCATGTTTCAGAAACTACTGACAAATTTGTGAACTTGATTTTCATTTGCTATGATCTTCTCACAATCTCATCTAAAACTTGCTTAGCTATTCACAAATTGAATTATTTAGAAAGTCAATTATATTGGCAGGTTAGTTCATAATTTGTTGCAAATAAACAAACGGCAATGTGTTTAAGATTTTTAGCATAAAAGTAGCACTATAATGGCTTAATTATTGCTTTTGTGCTTTGCTTTTTCATATATGACTAAGAAATTTTCTTTCATGATTCTTTATATGGAAATCAATTAGCTCTCTCCATCTATGCTTTTTCATGTGGATACTTTTATTGCAAAATTGAAGATCTTTGGAAACAATTTAAGGATGCGAAGGTTTCTATTTTGATGAATAAGAAAACTTTAATAAAAGAAAAAGAAATAGAACATGGCCAATACCTGTAAGATATACTTGAACCATTTGAGTCAAGCTAAATCACAATCATTTAAAAACCCCTACAAATAGATACTTCCCAAATTTTCAAATAGGGCATCTCAATGAGGATAGATTTGAGTGACGTCATCATTTTTTAGTTTTCATATATTTTGTTGTTTGCATCCTCTTTACACTTCCAAATTGTCATTTATCAGTTAAGGAAGTTTACTACTTTTATTCATTTAGAAGATTTCGTTGGTCTACTAAACTAGAATTGTTCTAGAAAATAATAATGTTAGATTAACATCATCTTATATTGATAGATATATTATTAGGAGTGGTAAACGGTAGTGAGAGCAATAGGAAGAGGGTTAATAACTTGAAGTTGGGTATTGAAGAAACAAGTTTTTGGCATGTTGTGTTTTTAGAGGGTTGAGTATCTTCTTAGGATAAGACATTCTTATTTATTATTTGTGGTTGCAATATGTCAAAAAGGTTTAGGAAGTAGTGACCAGCATGACAAACCCAACACATAACCATAGTCATGGTATGGATGGAAGCTATGAAGAGCACAAGTTTTACCTATAGCCCACCATAGATTGACTTTATGTTTGATTCACTTTGAAGTTTGGAATAGGAATTTCTGAGTTAAAGGAATTTCACTTCTTGGCATGTCCTTTTTTAAAGTAGGAAACGGAACTAGAAATTATGCATCTTAAAGAAATATGAATTCCCCAATAAAAGGCTAAAACTCAAAGTCGAATTCCTCTATTTGGTATGTCCTTTTTAAAGTAGGAAACGAAACTAGAAATTTTGCATCTTATGGAATCATGAATTCCCTAATAAAAAGCCAAAAAAAATTAGTTGCAATTAAAGGAAATTTTTTAACATTTATTGCCAACCAAGTGACAAAATTGATTAGTATGCATTATTGTATAATTTTATATCTATTGAGCATGCTAATTATGCTTGTTATTGGTGAGGTTTTAGCTTAATTATCTCATTTCCATGCACTCTTGTTATTGGTGTATTTCAGGTGATATAATTTGATGTTTTAGCTTGAAATAACAATAAGAGTGCAAGTGAGGAGGAGCCAAAACAAGCCGGAGTAAGGAAGTGCAAGAACATGCTTTGGTGTCTTTTGGGGCATTTCGCCGAACACTTGGCACACATGGAAAAAACAGCTTGAAGACAGAAAGGCCGACATGTCCAATGACTTCCAAGACTTCCTCAATGTCCTAAGTGCCATCCCAAGGAATAGAATCAGTTACCATGGCTACCAAGGAGAAGGAGATGGTCCGAAGTTCAAGATGGTTGAAGTGGTGTGTAGCTGAAGTTCCAGCTTGATACATTGTCAGTATTTTAACCATATCTTTACACTCACATCTCTTATTGACCTAATTCTTCTTGGGTTGGAAAGAAGACTCAAAGAGCTACAGCTTTCGTGTTTTAGCTGAAGCCTGAATCAATCGTCTTCGAGGTCAAAATGGCATTGGAAGTTGAGGACAGAAAGCTGTCAGAAGAAAGAGACGACTTCAAGCAGAATTTGGGGAGTCAAGGTTCTACGGTCCGAACTCCCACCCCAATGGTCTAGACCACAGTGAGCTTACTTGGTAGAAATTGTGGAGATGACCATTCTGTGGTCCGGACCCCCTTTCAGATGGTTTGGACCACAGTAGCCGAGCATGCACGGGATTAATTCTTACCTTTTAGGGTTTCTTTACACCTTTTATAAACCTTGTAAACGGCTGAACTAGAGGAACTTCTTTTTCATAATTTTCAGATACTTTGAGAGTTTTAGAATAGTTTTTTAGGGAGTTTTCAATTACTCACGTTGTTTATGGAGATGTTCGATGTTGGATTATTCATTGTTGCAGTAGTTAATCATTATTCTTTTTTAGAACAATTTTCTATGTAATTTTAATTTCGTTTCGTTCCTTAATAATATGTTTTGTTTGTTTCAATTAATAGATCGATTGATTACGTGCATGTTTATTGCTTTCGTTTTGTTTAAAATAATGTTAGCGTAAAACCCTAGTTCTTGATTCAACAAATCAAAGAAGAGTAGTTCACGAAAACACTATGGGATGTTCGTAGGCCCTTCGCATGAGTTGCGAAATCTCATGCGTAGGGATCTACTATTTTTAAAACCTATTTTAACTTGTTTCGAAAATATTCGAAAATGAAAACCTTTAACCACATTCGCTGAAATCACTGGTATGGGTTTTTTATTATCATTGATTAATACTTTTGAACAAATTAAAAGTAGGATTCAAGTTCAATTCTGATTTCGTTTGATTGAAAAGACTTTCGAAAACAAAAGTTTTTAACCATATTCGTTTAAAATCATTGGTACTAACTTTTGGATTTAAAATATTCTGAATATTTTTGAACAAACCCTTAATTCAAATTTGAACCCAATCATCCCATAGTGAAGTAGTGAACTACCTGGACCTGAAAGTTGAATTAAGAACCTCTTTAATATCATGTTTGTTATTTTATTTAATTTCTGAGTTAATCAATTTGCTTTAAAATTTAATTTTAATACATTTTAATTTAATATCACAATTCTTTCATTCCATCATTCTCAACCCAACCATTCTTAGACATCCTATAAATCTAAAATTAGTTTAAATTAATTTAGGTTCACATACTAACTAAGAGAACAAGTCTAGAGTTTTTAACAAAGTCCTCCCTGTGGATTCGACCTCGGACTCACCGAGTTTAAAACTATGACTGCCCTCTTGCACTTGAGAGGTAGAACCCAAATACATTTCAGGGTCAGTCAAATTTTTTGGCGCCGTTGCAAGGGATGGCAACTAAGCGCTAGACTTGGAAGTTAAAAAGGAGTTCACTTGAGAAATTGGGTGAATTTTTCTTTTCTCCATATCTTTATTAGTAGTTTTCTTCCTTTTGCATTGTAACATATTCATTTGCATATCATCTAATCTAGCTTGCATGTTAATTAATTTAGGTTGCATTTTAGTGTAATTTTTTTTTCTTTCATTCTGTTTTCATTTTTTTGCTTTCTTATCATGGATATTGGTTTTGGTGACTTCACTCATGGTCCTTTTGATGCCCAAGCCTACATAGAGTCTCTAAGTGACCAATTTGGATATGACTATACATTAGAGACCTATCACCAATTACCCCAATTCTTCGGGCATGAGGAGGAAGACCCATGTCTTCACCTTGATAGGTTTGAGGTAGTGTGTGGCTTATGTAATGATGTTAGAATGAGTAAGAGACTTAGGTTCATCTTTTTCCCTTTATCATTGCAAAGTGTGGCTGGTGACTGGTGTTATGTCGCTAGTGAATGGGTCTGTACTTGGGAGCAATTTCGTCAAGCTTTATAAATGTTGGAGAGATTCAACAAACTTTTGGACACTTTCCCAAATCACAGATTAGAGTTAGTGGACATTGTAGTAATATTATATAATGCTCTACTCGGTGAGTTACACTAGACGTTTGATAAAGTCTTAGATAGGGAATTTCTTGACCTTACCCCGGGTGAGGCATAGTCATTCCTCGATTTTTTCTATGGACACACCAGGCCACAGGGAAGACTTACACCTAATTTTGAATCTCAAGCACTTAAAAGCCACACCGAACCTTCCTCATATACTCCTATTTTACTTGATTTTCATGATCCATCCTTTAGAAGTAGCAAATGCATAGAGACCGATTATTTTGCCTGTCCCAACCTTGTTCCACTCACTGAGAGCCAGCATGAGGTATCTCGAGATTATTGGCCTTGTGAACCTAATGATGCACAATTGGAGGACACTCTTTATCAATTCATGCAACAGCAGTTAAGCTTCAATAACGACGTGGACCAGGATTTAAATGACCTCACAGAGCAAATTTATAGGTTGACACAAGCAATAAGCATGATTGAGTCATCGACCTCAGCACTACTATAGGCACTGAGTGGGACAATTGCCCTAACTACACTGGGGATAATATTTGGAATGAGCATCTTCCTTATTCCCCTTTGGACTCTTCCATTCAGGATGTCCCTCTTCCACTTACTGAGAGTCAGGGAGATATGCAATCCTTTCCTACTACCGAGCTTGATGCTCAACCTACCCTAACCATCCCAAACCTTATTGAGAGTCCTTTGACTCAAACTGAGCATTTGAATGTCACATGGCCCGAGGAACATATCATTGAGTCGGTTGACCCTAGTTCACTTCACTACACAATCGAGGTTGAGAGTGGTGCACACCTTTCATCTCTTAACTTAGCCCCATTCGTGAGTCTTACTACAGGGATTGTGAGTGACTACTATGAGACCGACCATCATTGGGGAGAGGTAGTAGATATAGGGAAGGCTTGCGTTGACTTTTTGGGTGTTGAGAGATCATTCAAACCTACCATTTCTGCACCCGTAGATTTCTTAGGTGTCGAGAGATCATTAGAGCCCACCATTTCCACACCCATAGATTTCTTGGGCATTAAAAGACTTATTGAACCCACCATTTCCACATCCGTAGATTTTTTCGGTGTCTAGAGAATAATTGAGCCCACCATGTCCACACCTGCACTTATACTTTGGCCACATTCGAGGTTTCAATAGCCTCACTTGGCCTTTTATTCCTCGGTGTTTTTTACACCTGAAAAGCATCCATATTCAGTGCTTCATGGGCCCGCAGAGAACATTTTATTTCTTAAACCATTTGTGGATGCATGGGATAGAAAGGGTGGTGGATAACACTTTTGTCTTCATTTCATTTGTACATAGTAGATTAGATTTTTTATTTTCTTATTTTCATAGTTCTTTTTAGTTTGATTCTCTTCTTTTATTTTCTTTTATTTTATTTTCAGTTCTTCTTTTGTACTAACCTTTTTTCTTGTCTTATTTTCATTTTATTTTTCTCTTATTTTCTCTCTAACATTTTCTTTTGAATAGTTTCTTTTGTTTTCTTCAAATAAGAGAGCTCTTGAGGTAATACCCTTCATCTCCTTTTTATTTGATCTTGCACTTTCAATTTTGGTACTCCATTATATATACTAGTTGTTGTTGGGAGTGCTGTAGGATCTAGGTTGGGGGTGTTTTGGGTGATGCCTTAAGGGACTTGAATAATAGGTGCGAATAATGGGTGCATGCTTGGTTTAATTTGTGCGATATTCTTATTTGTGCCTTTTGTGGTTAATAGTTCCTGCTTATTATCATCATAATGCTCACTTAACACACTACAAACCCACTTATGCATCATGGTTTTAACATTGAGGACAATGTTTAGTTTAGGTTGGGGGGTAGAGTTTGCATGATGACCTTCATGCTAAAAATTGCAAAATTTTAAAATTTTTGAGTATTTTGAGCTTGAATACATGAATTTAGCACATTTATACCTACATGTCTGCCCTTTTGGTTTGGTTGATTGTAGAATTGAGTGAGAGAGTGATAAGTGAATCTTGTTCAAGCATTAAAGAAAACTTAATTCAAGTTGAGTGTGTTATGACCTTGTGAATTTTTGTGACTATCATGGAAAAGATCTTATGTGCTTAGGAGTAGATTTTGTTTGACATTGGTTAATTGAGCATTCTTGGACTAGGTGGAGACTTATACCTCTAATGGTGAGCTTTTGAGCCTATTATTTCTTTTCTTGAGGTGTTGCACATAATCACAGCTCTTTTGCTCTTCACTTTGGTTTTCAATGCACTAATTGCATCACACACACTTGCATGAGTTTCACTTGGCACATTATGAGTTGTTGTAAGCTTTGAACATGATGCTAGGCCATTTTTGCTATTGTTGGGCATTTTTATCCTTCCTTGATATGAAATTGCCCTAGGAACCAACTTGAAGCCTTTTAATAAAGTGTGTGATATTTATATATTTTTTTTGTTGGCTCCTACCTCATATATTATCCCTTAACCTTGTTCACACACTTTTAATTCTTACACTCACATGTTTTGGGTTGTGAAAAGTGCATCAATGTCAGTAATGTGAATAGGGGTTGGGAATAGAAACTTTTGAAAGCATATTGAGAGGGAATATTGGGTGGAGAATTCAGCCTATGTTTATTTCATTATTTCAAAAAAAAAAAGAAAAAAAAAGGGAAAAAAAAGTTTGTCATTCCTTTTGCTTGTGTAATTTTAGGACTTGTGCATTGTATTATAATTATTGAGAATGTCCCATGAGTAGTTTGTAAATTAGTGAATAAGCTTCTTGTTGTAGTTTTTCTTGGGGTTCGAAAGGAAATGGGTAGTTTGGGATTTGTGTGCACTTAAACATCTTTATCCCAAAACATGTGCCTTGATTTCTGTATCTTCCATTGTTAACCATTACCCCTAGCCAAGTTACAACCAAAACAAAGACCTAGTCGATTCTAAGCAACCAACTCTTGTATTGTGCATGTAGTGGTCTTGTGTAGGTTGTGTGATGTGATCTCTTACACATGCATTAGAACATGGTTATGAGCTGTCCACTTTGAATTTCATTTCAGTTCACTCTCTTGCTTGTGGGGTTATGTGCAACTAGGATAGCATTATATGCTAATAGGTGTGTGTGAACCCTCTATGAGTGAATTTCTTTCTATGAGTGGTACCTTGTGAGCTTTTGAAGTCAAAACTTAGTTCTGTTTATGCTCTTGTGACCTTGTTGAATGAATGAAACAATTTTGCACACATGCTTTGTCTACTTTGATAGTCCATCCATTTATACTTAGCACTTGGGAATTACACATGATATTTGGGTTTTGTAACTTGTTGAGCTTAAGCTTGATTTATTTTTTATCTTGATCACTTTTTGACACTTTGAGACCATGCTATAGAATTTTGTGGGTAGATTCACTGCAAACCCTCACGAGACCTTACTCGTCCACTAGGGGGAACCTAGGGGTTTAAAGGGCTTGCCTCACGCGCTAAGTGTGTTCGTGTGTCTCCTACGAAAACGGACATCACTTTAGTTAGTTTTTATTTTGTTTGATTTGAATAACAGCTTCCACGTTGTGGGTGTCATTGCATTTATTTTTGTACCCCATGGTTTTATTGCATGCATTGCTAGGGACTAGTAATATCTAGGTTGGGGGGTGTGATTAGTATGCATTATTGTATAATTTTATATCTATTGAGCATGCTAATTATGCAATTTTACTTGTTATTGGTGAGGTTTTAGCTTAATTATCTCATTTCCATGCACTCTTGTTATTGGTGTGTTTGAGGTGATATAATTTGGTGTTTTAGCTTGAAATAACACTAAGAGTACAGGTGAGGAGGAGCCAAAACAAGACGGAGTAAGGAAGTACAAGAACATGCCTTGGTGTTTTTTGGGGCATTTCGCCGAACACTTGGCACACATGAAAAAAACAGCTTGAAGACATAAAGGCCGACATGTCCAATGACTTCCAAGACTTCCTCAATGTCCCAAGTGCCATCCCAAGGAATAGAATCAGTTACCATGGCTGCCAAGGAGAAGAGGATGGTTCGAAGTTCAAGATAGGTTGAAGTGGTGTGCAACTGAAGTTCCATCTTGACACCCTGTCAGTATTTTGACCATATCTTTTCACTCACATCTTCAATTAGCCTGATTTTTCTTGGGTTGGAAAAAATACTCGAAGAGCTACAACTTTTGTGTTTTAGCCGAAGCCTGAATCAATCGTCATCAAGGTCAAAATTGCATTAGAAGTTGAGGATAGAAAGTTGTCAGAAGAAAGAGACGACTTCAAGTAGAATTTGGGGAATCAAGGTTCTGTGGTCTAGACCCCCACCCAAATGGTCCAGACCACAGTGAGCTTGTTTGGCTGAAATTGTGGAGATGACCATTCTGTGGTCCGAACCCTTTTCCAGACGGTTCGGGCCACAGTAGCCGAGCATGCGCGAGATTAATTCTCACCTTTTACGGTTTCTTTACAACCCTTTTATAAACCTTGTAAATGGCCGAACTAGAGGAACTTGTTTTTCATAATTTTCAGATACTTTGAGAGTTTTAGAATAGTTTTTTAGGGAGTTTTCAATTACTCGCGTTGTTTATGGAGATGTTCGATGCTAGATTATTCATTGTTGCAGTAGTTATTCATTATTCTCTTTCAGAACAATTTTCCATGTAAGTTTGATTTTGTTTCATTCCTTAATAATATGTTTTGTTTGTTTCAATTAATAGATCAATTGATTACGTGCATGTTTATTGCTTTCGTTTCGTTTAATATAATGCTCGCGTAAAACCCTAGTTCTTGATTCAACAAATCAAGGAAGGGTAGTTCACGAAAACACTATGGGATGTTCGTAGGCCATTCGCATGAGTTGTGAAATCTCATGCGTAGGGATCTACTATTTTTAAAACCTATTTTAACTTGTTTCGAAAACATTCAAAAATGAAAAACTTTAACCACATTCGCTGAAATCACTGGTATGTGTTTTTTATTATCATTGATTAATACTTTTAAACAAATTAAAAGTAGGATTCAAGTTCAATTCTGATTTCGTTTGATTAAAAAGACTTTCGAAAATAAAAGTTTTTAACCATATTAGTTTGAAATCATTGGTACTAACTTTTGGACTTAAAATATTCTCAATATTTTTGAACAAACCCTTAATTCAGATTTGAACCCAATCATCCCATAGTGAAGTAGTGAACTACCTGGATTTGAGAGTTGAATCAAGAACCTCTTTAATATCATGTTTGTTATCTAATTTAATTTTTGAGTTAATAAATTTGCTTTAAAATTTAATTTTGTTACATTTTAATTTAATATCACAATTCTTTCATTCCATCATTCTCAACCCAACCATTCTCAGACATCCTATAAATCCAAAATTAGTTTAAATTAATTTAGGTTCACATACTAACTAAGAGAACAAGTCTAGAATTTTTAACAAAGCCCTCCCTATGAATTCGACCTCGGACTCACCAAGTTTAAAACTACGAATGATCTCTTACACTTGAGAGGTAGAAACTCACACATTTCAGGGTTGGTCAAAATTTTCAAAAGTTGTGCACAAACTGGGAAAATAGCTTAACTAAATTTGAGTGTTTTTTTAGTATTTTTTTCTTTGTTTTAAGTGGGTATGTTTCTTGGCATATTTCTTCATATATGCAAAAAACAAATGTAGAAGAAGCTGCAGAAAAAAACTGGAGTTTTCTCAATGTCGCAAACAAGAAAAGTTAAAGAAACAGGCATGCACTAACTGAAAACCATTAATTTAAGTTTAACTGATAGTTCTTGGCAATAGTTCTTCATATAAAAAACAGACAAATCAAATCAAAAGAAGATATTAAGAAAAAAAAAAGGAAGAACAAAGAGAAGAGTTCGGTTGGAGGACAGACGAATCCACACATGATGCTATACAACCAAAACAAATATAGGAAAAACTAACAAGAATGATATCGAATACTCATGTCTATCACTTCGAAACAATAAACCCATAAACTCTTAAGCAAAAGCAGAAAATGAAGAAACATAAAAAAAATAGATAAATAAATAAACCCTAGATGATCGGAACCAACAGATAATGAAATTACCTAAATGAAGACTAATTAGATTTTTAGTTTGCTCTCTTCACAAACCCTCCATGTTAATGGTGGGTCTTAACTAGCAGCAGACGATGGCTGCTCTAGGCAAAGATGCAACCCCATGCGAGGGTGACTTTAGGTGTTGGAGGGTCATCGAAGAAGAAAAATGATGAGGAGGGAGACAGAGGTGCCGAAGAAACGAAGGGAGGTAGAAAGAGGTTCTAGAGAAGATAGAGAAAGAGAGAAGAACTTGGAGACCCATGGGGGAAGGGTTATTCACGGGGGAGGGAATTGAGCAAGGGAATTTTTTTTTTTTTTTTTGGTTTTTAGCTTCTGCCAATTAAGGCCATAGGCAAAATATAGAAGCCAAAAGTATATTGGCTACCACAAAACTAGAGTAATAGCCAAATAGGGCAGCCATATAATTTTTTGCTACTACATAAATAGTAATGGCTACGGTTAAATATTTGATTCTGTATTTGGCTACGGCTTTTATTGGACAGTGGCCAATGATATGCTTTAGCTACGGTAGCGGGTCGTAGCCAAAAACCTCCGTAGCCAAAGAATTATTTTCTAGTAGTGCGGCCTCAGTTGCACTTTAGACCAAACTTAACTCAAGAAAAATAAAATAAACTCGACTAAACAAACTCAATCTCAGTCTTATGATTTTATTGGCCTAAAATAATACATAAATGGTCAAAAATAGAGAATGAGTGTTACATATATAGTTTGAAGCACTTTAAAATTAAATTAATTATATAGGTTTAAACCTTTATAAACTCATGCATACTATTCATGCAAAACCATTTTTTTTAAAGGTAACAATAAATATATTAATATAAAAATAATTACAAAATTTAAGTGGCGTACTCGTAAATAAAAAGTAAGCTCACAACTACAAGCCGCAATTAACACAAATCTAACTCACAAAGGAGAATAGAGATAAATAAATCTAAATATAATCATAGCTCAAGATAGACCGAAGTTATAACAACGCGACAAATGACAACAAGCATGTATCATAAAATGCAAATCAGCCCTCAGCACTAACCCACAACCAAATCATAAGTAGCATCCATCCCTACCAAACTAATTGGAAACAAGAAAAACTGGTTATCAAACTTAATAAATGCAACCCATAGCTCAATTATCAAGAAACAGCAGCTTTACCCAATCACACAAAGCAAGCTAGCAAAGAAAATTAACCAGCAAACTTAAAATCGTCACACATAGTAACTCATATAAGCACCTATTCAAACCAGTAATCTCCACACGAAACCACTGTATATAAAATAAATAAGTTTCTCAAATTCGTAGGAAATATGAATTAACAAAATATAAAATATCATGACCTAAGGTCTTATAGAGCCCCAAATAAAATTTACAATATCAAAAATTTATCTCCAGCTATAATATTTAGGAAATCATAATTTGATAATTCAACACACATTGAAATTAAAGTCATAAATTATCAAAGTAACAAAACTAAATAACAGTAAGTACATGAATCAATATCCTCATAAAAATGCTAATTGAGCCAATACTGGTAATTTTTTTTTTCAAACAATTTCATAATTTAATATATAAAAAATTTAATGTATCACTATGCTCAAAATAATTGTGCAAAATAATGCATAACCAAGTGTCTCCATAATTTAAAGTGAAAGTTATTAGAAGTGTATTGTGAGCGACTGTGAGGGACTTGCTTGAGAGAAACTCTACCTACAAGAGAGTTAAGTAGGAGGTGAAGCAGAGAATTAATGCTTTCTATCCCACATCACCTGGGTAGAGGAAGGAAGTGGCATATATACAATGTTTGACATCTATAAAGTATACTGCGTTTTAAAGCTACGAGGGTACTAGATTTAGTGAGAACTCTAAGGTCAAACATGCTCGAGTGGAAGCAGTATCAGGATGGGTAAACTATTGAATCAAGCCCAAAGCGGATAATATTGTACTGTGTAGATGTGAGTCATTACAAATGGTATTAGAGCTAATACCCAGTCAGAAATATGGGGAAATGTGTGGGCATTGCGCATAGAGGACCTATCTGCGAGGAGAGACTTACAGGAAAGTGAAGCAGGGGGTCATGCAGGGATGCATGCCCTATTATTGGGAAGGATTATGAGGGACTACGAGGGACCTACCTGTGAGGGACTGCTTATGGGTGAGTAAAGCAGGAAGTGAAGCAAAGAAACAAGCCTTCTTTCCCACATCACCTAGGTAGAGGAAGGAAGTGGCGCCATATATGTAATGTTCGACATCTATAAATTACAATGCATTTTAAAGCCACGAGGGTATTAGATTCAGTGGAAACTCTAGGGTTAAGCATGCTCGAGTGGGAGTAGCACTAGGAGGAGTGCCCCCTGGGAAGCAACTAATCAAGTCCAAAGCAAATAATATTGTACTGTGTAGACGTGAATCATTATAATATATCCCTCGCACATAGTTCTCGAACCTCCCCTTAGCCATTTGCATCATTATGTAGGTTAATAACCTACTAGAATGATAACCAATTCTATCTAGGTCTAGAAACTCTCTACCCATGAGTACATATAATCTCTATTTCAATACCTCTCTACCCTAAAACAAAAACAATATTCAATTATTACAACACATATCTCATCATCTGAACAGGAATATAAAGCCAATGTCTTTTGATGATATATGCCTAAATCCAGAAATCTCAATACGTAATATCCCAAATTGATCATGTATACTCAAATCATCCATTTAACCTTGAAATAAAGAAGAAAATGTCTAAATAAGCGCTTAACTCGACGGAGGCACTGTGTGCAAGAGGGAGAGTGTATATAACGTATTGTGGGAACAGCCATTGATGCAAGAACAGAGGCCAAAAGGGCGCGCCAGGCAATCGTCGAAATGGGCAGAGCATAACTAGACCATGCAGATGGTCATCTATAAGCATCAGAATTTCAAACAAGGTTTAGTCCATGCTCAGTTTCTTTATTTTCAAACCATTACAACCATTAATTCAATCCTAATTAAAATTCTCCAATTCAGTGGCCTTAAAATCATTTGAATACATGCTCTTGACAAGTGTACATCATCACTTTAAACAATTAACAATATGTATGGCAAAATTAATTCTCGAACTAAACCTACATACAACTGATAACTTATTCTCAAACGGCGTACATGGAATTAATCAAATCTTAATCAAATCATAATGCAATTATAAAGAACCCTTGCCTCTACTTAAATCTTTAAGAAGATAAGAATGCAAGAATGGTAAGGAATTTAAGGCTGATGATCACCTCTCTTTATTTTTCGCCTCATTTGTTTTCTCTCCACGGACTATTCTTCTTCTTTTCTTCTCCACCATAGCACAGAATATACACACATTCTCACAACTTTTAGCTTCTTCTCTAATCTTCAGAATAACTCACCCTCTCAACTTAACTGTTCCTTTCTCAAGTTTGGTGTGACTAAACTCCCCAAACAACCATGCATTAATTTAAATATATTATGAATGATGTGGAAGTGAGGTGGAACTTAAGGAAGCCACATTAGGTTGTGATGAAACACGTGGGTGTGTTGTCTTTTAAGTGGAGAGACCACCCTTGCAATTGTATATGAAAATTATCTATGTACATAAAAGAAACCAACTAATGGAACTATCAAACCCTACCTAGAAGAGCATTGTCTTCTAAATGGTTATCTGAATAGCCCGTCTTCTGAACATGCATTTAGACGGCCCTCCAAACCTAGGAATTTTTTTTAAGTGGTTAAACTACTAAACCATGCAAATGATACTTTTACTCCTCATAATAAAATAATATTAAATAAGATGAATTAAAGTAATAAATAAAATAATCAAATAAATACCCAAGTCACAATAATATGCAATATCATGACATTTGTTTCAAAGCTATATATAGGGAATCTTACCGATCATTATTTTGATAATTGCTGGAAAATACATAAGTTGTTACTTCTATTGGAATGAAGTAAATATTTTTGACTAATCCCTAACCAATTACTTCAAATCTCCAATTATCTAGCTAAAAATTGAATGACATTTTTTTGATATAAAAAATTTGATCATATTTTTTTTTTTTTTCAGAAAATTTTCAAAGATTGGTTTAGTCCTTTAATCAGTGACATAATTGTCAGCAACTGTAAAAAGTGTTTTAGGAAAAACTTATTAGTCTCTTCAAAAAACTTAATCTTTTTTACTCTTTTAAAGTTAGAGCTACCAGAGGAAATTTCTAAAATCTCCATCAATTGTTGGATTTCAAGAATTTTTTTTTTTTCATAATCAAATGATGTTGTTTCAAAATTCTTTAAGAATTGGTTTAATTTATTGATCATGATTAACATTATTATCAACAATTGTAAAAAGTGTTTTAGGAAAAAAACTTGTTAGTCTCTTAATAAGGCTGATTCCTCTTTACTCTTTAAGTTAGAGTTATAAGAGGAAGTTTCTAAAATTTCCATGAATTGTTGGATTTCAAAAGTTTTTTCATAATCAAATGATGTTCAAATTTGATTTTTTAGATTATTTTTCTTCAAAAAATTTTTAACTATCTCTAAAACCCAAAATCAAAACCAAACCTAAAATATATCAATAATGTGATATATATGTAGCATAATAGTCACCTCCGTTTATGCTCATCAACCAGCATTAACATAATAGTATAATCTAATTTGTTAATTAAAACAACTTATTTTGATATAGTCATATTATGCAAAAAAGAGATATTTGAACAAATCTAGGGTCAATTGTGTGCACAGGACCAACGTTTCCATGCTTATGAGCAGGGGTGGCTCAAGCGTAAAGCAATCAAAGCCACTGCTTTAGGCCCCCAAAATTTGAGGGCCCCTAATTTTTAAAAATCTTTTATACTATAGTTAAATTTTAACATATTTTGAATATATTTTTAATATACGTTTTGTATAATAAAAGCCTAATCTAAATTAAAAAAAAAAGTTTACAAGAAAAAATGTAAAAGTTTAAAACTAAATGAAAAAAAAAAGATCACAAGAAGTCCCAATATAAATGAGAAGAAAATCACAAGAAAAAAAAAGGAATGCCTCAATCTAAATGAGGAAATGGCTCGTAAGAAAAGGAAAAAAAGAAAAAAGAGAAAGCCTCTACATAAATGAAAAAAATAATATATTCAAAGAAGGAATATCAAAAGTCTTATAAGGAAGAAAGATCAAAAGTTTTATAGATCAAAAATTTTATAAAACCATCTCTAACGTGTAGAAATCCAACCCTAATACACTCTCTCTCCCTCTCTACCTCTCAGCCTCTCTTTCTCAAAGTTTAAACTTTGAAGCTAAAAAATATATTGGTAAAGTTTTTAATTGCAACATCAATCAAAGGGATTTTTGAGGTAATGTTTTAAAAAAATTTATAGATTAATTTTTGTTTTATTTTTTTTTTAACATAGAGTAGTAGTTTGATTTTTTTTTCTTTTTTAATATACGACTTTTAGATGACTTTTCATCAATCAACGAAAACTCTCGATAACAAATCATTAGTTTTGTCAAGGCTCAAATTTGCTCGAGAAATGTATAACTCTTCTTTTTTTTTTTTTTCTTTCTTCTTTCTTTCTTTTTTTTTTTTTCCTTTAAGACTTGTTTATTTAGTTTTGTTTCTATAACTCTATTTAAAAGATATTTGACGATTAATTTTGGTGTGACTTTATTTGGTGGAAATCTAATTTGGGGAATATTGTGAAGAAAATATTTTTTTATTTCTTTATTTTTATTTCAATGTATTATTCGATCGATAACTAATTCAATTATTTTTTTATTTATATTCTAGATCATGTATTAGATAAACTTGAATATAAAGATTTAATTAATAATTTTGCATCTCAAAAAGAAAGAAAAATAAATTTTAAATAATATCTTTACCATAACTAAAAATGTAAAAAGTTATAATTTTTTTTTTTAAATGTAAATGCCTCATTTGTGGTTATCGCTTTAGGCCTCAAAACACCTTGAATCGGCCCTGCTTATGAGAAGAGGCTTCCATGTGCACGAGAAGGCAAAACAGTCGATCGTGAGTAATAAGATAATCATAGGTGGATGAGACAGCAAGGCCTAAGGGCATGTGCAAGAGGAGTGTCACGTATGCACATAATAGTTACCCTCCTCATGTGTACGAGAGAATATCTGCAAAAGGCATGAATATAAGAAATGGGCTCGCATGCGCACAACAAGGGCCTAACTATATTGGTTCGATAGTTTCTATTTCTAGATTTTAAACTAACATGCAACCTTAGATTTCACAGCGTTCAATAGATCCATATCCAAAATGTTCATTACTTGCTAGAAACATATCTCCATAAGAATCATTCATCAATTTGAGGCCAAGAGAATATATTTATAAACATTTGATTTAAGAGGGACAAGTTTATCTTCCCATTTTGTAGTTCATACATATAAAATAAATCAACCATTGCATCTCATCACACAAAGTTATACCACCATGTAATCTCTAGCTCGATAATCCTAGGTTATACAAATGATAGAAAACAAGAGAAGAAACCCTTTCCTTAATTGAAACCAGTAGAAAAAATGACACCAAGTTTAGAGGTTCCACATCATAGCAATAAGCATAACTTTAAGAGCTCACAAACAAAACACCCCCAAGCCCAAGCTAAGCTTAAAACATGCACACAAGGTCACAAACTCAACTGTTGCTCTCTCAATCTCCCTCGTTCTCTAGCTTTTGATATAATACCCACATTAGTCACTCTTAACGTTCAAAACCTAAGGAGAAGAAAGGAGGGAAATGATGATCGATGAGGGTAACTAGGTGGTAGGATAGTAGGATAGATAACATGTCTCAACCGAAACCAAGTTCTTCTTTGAACCAACAACAACACTCCAGAAAATTAAGAAAAAGTAGGCAAATTGAAAAAATCAAAAGAGAAGGCTATCATGCATATAGAAGAAGGAAATTCATGTGCATGGCAAAACCTAAGGTGCATTCATACCCACAGAAGGGAAACGTTGTGTGCACGCTAGAAAATAACAACTAAATTCCAATATTTGACTGAAAAATCCAACCACGACACCAAAACACACTCCAACCCAAATAAATAATCAAGAAAATTCTCAAAAATGATCAAACTTGTTATAATAAATATTACAATAAAATTTGAGTTGTTACAAATATGAAATAAATGAAAATAGAAAAATTTATAAGTTCATATGGTATTTTGATTAAAGTTTAGAAATGCCTACGGAATGATGGGATAAATTGGTTGACAAAATTATTTAATAAGATCTTGCATACAAATAAGACGTCTGCTAAAATGTATACAAGATATATTAGCACTTATATCTAAAAATAAAAGGGAATATCACAAAGAGTAACAAGTACTAAACTTATGAGCTATACTATAAAGCTTTTTGAGAGAGAGAGATTGGTTTCATGCATCAACCATCATGGAAGCTATTTTACTAATAAGAATATATTGATAGAAAATTGTAGAAAAAGAGGACGGATCTCTTCACTATCTATACTAATGTATTAATATATGAGAATACCTAAGACTTCATAAAACAGTGACACGTGGCTTCATAGTTAACATAGGCTTTGAAGCTGATGCTCTGCCTGGAGGGAGAGGGTTTTGTTTGGAGAGAGATTACGCAGCTTTTTGAAAGGAAGGCCTTCCTTCTTTTTTGATGGGAGGTGGACTAACGGTCAGGGAAAAATTAAAAAATATATTATATATTATTTATAAATGTAATTTATTGACTTTTTTTTTAATTTCTATATATGATTTAAGTAAGCTGGAAAAGATATAAAATTTTGGCAAAAACAATATTAATTATGTATAATACCTACTAACTTTACGTAAGAAGACTTGCAAAAATATATATTAGTTAAATAAATTAACTGAAATATGTTTTCATTGAAAAATTAAAATTTTTTTATTTCTATTAATATTTTTATTTAAAAATAAAGATAAATCAGCAACTTAAATGCAAAGGCAACCGGCAAAAATTGGACCAACGGTAAATATATGCCTAATTGTTCCAGATCAAGTGGGCCTCATAAAAAAAGTCCAAATGCTCATAAGGATAATAAAATGGCCTCTTATAGATTTACTCACAAAAAATAAAAAAATAAAAATTAAAAAAAGTGAGACGCCTATCAATTTTTAAAATATAGAACTAAGACATGGAAAAAATCCCCCCCCCCAAAAAAAAAAAGTAGAGACATGTCTAAAAGTATACTACTTTGATGTGTACCATCAAAGAGATGTGTTAAATAAAATCAAAATTAATATAACACCAAGGTGATCATTTGATCAATAACTTGAAAAGATACTCAAGGTCAACACTTGGCACAATAATAATTTTATTAGTAGATAACTGTTAATTCACTAAGTAATCTCTCGTGAACATTTGTTAAGTATAGATTTGTAATATATTTAATTTTATGATAAATAAAATATTATCATATACAAACTGCAAAACAACATTTACTGAAACAAATATGTAATTTCTAATATTAAGAAAAAATAAAAAATACATAAAATATTTAATTTATAATAAAATGATTTATTGTTAACTTAAAAAAAAAAGGGGCGACACGTGTAGATACTCCAAACAAAAATAAAAAAGTACGACATGTAGATCATTAATGGTTCATCAAATACTTCTAATAATAGCAATGATAAGTAGCTATATATATTTATATACTTAATTTTCAAGGATGAAAAACTTAATTATATTACAAATGCCAGCATTGAAAAACTTAATTATATTACAAATGCTAACAGCAAAGCGCAGGATTTTGCTAGTAATTTTATTAACTAAAAGAAAGATATGATAAGGTCTGTTATCCCAAATAGCAATACTAGAGGAGGGTGAATAAGGTTGTTTAAAAAAATTTACAAATAAAAATTTCAACCCTAAAACAAATATGTCAAGATAAAAAGGATAATCAAATATAAAATGCACCAAAAAAATTATTCAATATTTGTGGATGAAGAGTAAGTGCTAGTTTTTGCAATAAATATAAAGAGAAGGGAGAAGAAGCAAACACAATCAATTTATAGTGGTTCGCCTTCAATGTTGCCTACATCCACTCCCGAAGGCCTTCCTTGATATTTCTCCACTATTTTCTGAAAAACTTATTACAAACTAGCTTCCCAAGGTGCTAGAAACGGTGCTAGAAACCTTTCCTAAGTGATTTTATTCTCAAATCACTCACATAAGTCTCTCTCAAAGAAAGTATCTTGTTTTGGTTCTAACACTTAAACCAAAACCAATAAGAGCTCGCCCAACTCTCACAAATTAAAAGTGTTTTAAATTTTCCTTTCTTACAGCAACAATGATGAGTTTGAAACTCAATCAAATCAAAAAGAAACTCTCATAAGTTGAATATGAAAGATGAAGCACAAGTGTGGGAAGAAATCACTCTATGTTTGCAAAGTTATGGTATTTCTTGTATCTCTTTGTAAGCACTTCTTTCTTGCCTTATTCTTCTTCTTGAATCTGAGTTTGAGGCTCTATTTATAGATGAAATTCTCCAAATGGCCGTTACTAAGTGAAAAGACACTTTTGCCCTTGAAAGAAATTGAATTTTCTTGCTTCCAATGCTGTCTTTCAGATTCAGATTTTCTGAGATATATTTGTGACCGTTTTCACGCTCATAACGTTCAAATCTGACATTGCCTCAGAGTAAAGACTTTGTAGATATATAAGTCAGCTATCACATGTCAAATTTTGAGCTTCATCCAACGGTTAGATAGTCAGATATGGCTTCTGAAACGAGGCCAGCTTCTGATAGCTTTTTCTGACATTCTGAATCTGTGTTTCCCATTTAAGCTTCCGTTTCACCATGATACGTTTAGAATTTGAAGAAACTTAAACTAAAAACGTTGTAGCTTTTTGAGTCTTCTTTTCACACACCAAATATCAGAATTTGTAAATTTGTAGAGTATGAGTTATGTCTCAAAAACTAAGACTAGCTCCAGAATCCAGAATTAAAAACCTTTCTGTAATGACTAATATTCCAACTCATGTTTTGATATCTTAACTTCAGATCCACAAAAAGTTCCCTTCAGTAAAGTTGTAGATATAGAAGTCTAGTTTACTATATTAAAATTTCATAATAATTGAACCGTTGGATCTTAAGATATCATCTATATACTGACATATGTCTGTTTTTTCTATTTACCCGAGTTAACCTCTAGTTCAAATCTTCATCTTACTTTGATTTCTATTACTCCCAACTTTGAAATTCCTTTATTCCTTCCTCCAAATTATGTGAAAATATCTAAAAAATAATATCAATCTCTTCCAACTCTATTATCTTGAATCTATCAAATGAATTGTAACATTTCTTACAATGTCTATTTGAAAATTTATTATGAAAATTTAATTCAATATTTGTTATCATCAAAATCAATTATAAAACTAATTTTATAAACCTTGGGCCAACAATCTCCCCCTTTTTGATGATGACAAATGATTGATGATTTAAGATAAAATTTTCAAAAGACATAAATCATGAAAAGATTTTCTATTCATAGAAGTTCCATCAATCATCAATATCTTGTCTTTCTCCCCCTTTGACATCATCAAAAATAATATGAAGTGGGAAAAAATTGTTAAAATTAGTTATAATTCTCTCCCTAAATATATGCATCAATGTCAATGTAAAAAAGATATTAAAATATATTTAGCTCCCCCTAAATATATGATAGTAAAATAAGCATTAATGAGCGAATAAGGAAATCAATATCATATTGGATTAGACATACCAAGTTCTCTACGAATATAACAAAATCTATCCTCATTCAATGGCTTAGTAAAAATATCGGCTAGTTGATTTTCTGTTCTAATAAATTCAAGAATAATATCACCTTTTTGAACATGATCTCTAAGAAAATGGTGTCTAATTTCAATGTGTTTGGTTCTAGAATGTTGAATGGGATTCTTTGATAAATTAATAGCACTAGTATTATCACAATTAATTGGAATATGATCAATGTAGAGTCCAAAATCTTCTAATTGTTGTTTCATCCATAAAATTTGTGCACAACAACTTCCAGCTGCGATATACTCGGCTTTCGCAGTAGACAATGCTACGGAATTTTGCTTCTTGCTAAACCATGATATAAGTGAATGACCTAGAAATTGACAAGTTCCACTAGTACTTTTTCTATCAACCTTGCATCCCGCAAAGTCCGCATCAGAGTAACCAATAAGGTCAAAAGCAATATCCCTAGGATAAAATAATTCTAAATTAGGTATTCCTAATAAATATCTAAGAATACGTTTAACGGCAATAACATGAGATTCCTTAGGGCATGATTGAAATCTAGCGCACATGCATACACTAAATATAATATCGGGTCTACTTGCCATTAAGTACAAGAGTGAGCCAATCATACCTCTATAAATTTTTATCAACTTTCTTACCATTTTCATCCTTGTCAAGTTTGGTTGAAGGACTCATAGGGGTCCCAATAGGCTTTGCATTTTCCATTCCAAACCTCTTGAGTAGATCTTTTGTGTACTTGGCTTGGTTTATGAAGATGCCTTCCTTAGTTTGCTTAATTTGAAGTCCAAGAAAATAATTTAGCTCTCCCATCATACTCATTTCAAATTCACCTTGCATGCTCTTAGCAAATTCTTGACAAAGAGAGTCATTAGTAGCACCAAATATAATATCATCCACATATATTTGAATAATAAGCATATCATGATTTTTGGTTTTAATAAAAAGAGTAGTGTCAATTTGTCCTCTAGTAAAACCATTTTCAATCAAAAATTTACTTAATCTTTCATACCAAGATCTTGGAGCTTGTTTTAAACCATATAAAGCCTTTTTGAGTTTATAAACATGATTTGAGAATTCATAATTTTCAAAACCGGGAGGTTGTTCAATATAAACTTCTTTCGAAATGTATCCATTTAGAAAAGCACTTTTAACATCCATTTGATAAAGTTTGAAATTTCTAAAACATGCAATTGCAAGTAACATTCTAATTGCTTCTAATCTAGCTACCGGATCAAAAGTTTCATCAAAATCAATTCCTTCTCCTTGATTAAAACCTTGGGCAACCAATCGAGTTTTATTCTAATAACTATCCCAGATTCATCCATTTTATTTCTAAAACCCATTTTGTTCCAATCACGGGATGATCATTAGGTCTTGGGACTAAATCCAAACTTGATTTCTTTCAAATTGATTAAGCTCTTCTTGTATAGCTAAAATCCAACTTTCATCATTCTTGGCTTCTTGAAAACATTTAGGCTCAATTTGAGAAAGAAAACCTAGATTATTACAAATATTTCTAAGAGATGAATGAGTAGTTATACCTTTGGATGGATCACCAATGATTAAATCCTTAGGGTGATTGTGAATGTATCTTCATTCTTTTGGTAAGTCTTCTTTATTGTTCTTGAACTCATCAAGCTTTGGAGCATTTTCAATTGCTAATGGTTCTTCTTTATCTTCATTCGTTGACTTTACTTCTCCCTTTTGGATAGTGATGCTTTTCATTCTTTGTTCTAATCCTATTTCATCATCATTTTCAATATTCTTGGAAGAAAATGTGTTAGATTCATCAAATGCAACATGAATAGATTCTTCTACAACTAAAGTTCTTTTATTATATACTCTATAAGCTTTACTAGAAGTAGAATATCCAAGAAATATTGCTTCATCCGATTTAGCATCAAATTTTCCCAAATTGTCTTTATTAGTATTCAAAATAAAACATTTACAACTAAATGCATGAAAATAGCTAATATTAGGCTTTCTTCCTTTCCATAGCTCATATGGAGTTTTCTTTATAATGGGTCTAATCATTACTCGGTTTACAATATGGCAAGCGGTGTTAACCGCCTCGGCCCAAAAGTACTTTGGTAGATTATTTTCACAAAGCATAGTTCTAGCTATTTCTACAAGAGTCCTATTCTTCCTCTCAACTACACCATTTTGTTGAGGAGTTCTAGGAGCCGAGAAATTATGATCTATTCCATGTTCATCACAATATTTTTCAAAAGAAGAATTTTCAAGTTCTCTACCATGGTCACTTCTAATTGAAGAAATAAGAAATCCCTTTTCATTTTGAAGTTTTCGACAAAGTTTTGTAAAAGCATAGAAAGCTTCATCCTTATGAGCTAGGAATGCCGCCCATGTAAATCTAAAGTAATCATCAACAACCACAAGTGCATATGATTTTCCACTAAGACTTAAAGTCCTAGTAGGGCCAAATAGATCCATGTGTAGTAGTTGTAATGGCCTAGAAGTTGAAACTATATTTTTAGATTTGAAAGATGTTTTAACTTGTTTTCCAAATTGACATGCATCACATAATTTGTCTTTTTCAAATTTAATATTGGGTAAACCAACAACTAAGTCATTTTTGGAAAGTTTTGAAATTAAATCCATGCTAACATGTCCAAGTCTTCCATGCCATAACCAACTATTATCACTCATTACCGAAAAACATTTGACATCATTCAAGAATAAATCATTTAAATGAACAACATAAACATTTTCATGTCTATGCCCTACAAATAATGTCTTATGGTCATTAATGTTCTCTATGATGCAATGGGAATGATCAAATATAACACGATTATCTTTATCACATAATTGACTAATACTAAGCAAATTATGTTTTAAACTTTCAACTAATAATATATTTTCAATGGTAGGGAATGGAGGTTTACCAATATTACCTATACCAATAATTTTTCCTTTGCTATTGTCTCCAAAAGTGACAAACCTCCATTTTTAGAAGATAAAAAAGTGAACATAGTTGCATCACCCGTCATATGCCTTGAGCAAGCACTATCAAGGAACCATCTTTCACTATTTGATTTAGATTTCAAGCAAACCTACAAGAGAAAATCAACCATTGACTTTTGGTACCCAAATTTTCTTGGGTCCTTGAAGGTTAGACATATCATCATTTAAATTCATTTTCTTCTTTGGAACCCATATCATTTTAGGTCCACTATAAGTCTTTTTCTTATAAGGGCATGAATAAATAATATGTCCTTTATTATTACAATAATGGCAAGTAAAATGATGATTACTAGAAGATGTTGCTTTCCAAAACAAGTCCTTATAAAATTTTTGCTTTTTAGAAGGATTGAAACCAATTCCACTTTTATTAAAAACACATCTTTGTCTACCAAGAATCATATCTAAGTTTTCATTTCCTTTAACAAACTTTGCAAGAGATTTTGTTAAATCCTCTACTTGATTTTTTAAGGTTTCATTTTCGTTTTGGAACTTATTTGGAGTCAAGATTTTAGTTTCAAGCTCTCTTTTTAAAAATTCATTTTCTTTCTTTAAAGCATCATTTTCTTGAGAAAGAGAAGAGACCATCTTTTTTAAAGAAACATTCTTTGAAGCAATTTTCTTAAGTTCATGATGTAAATCTTCAAAAGCATTTAAAAGTTCATCATAAGTAAATTGATTAGAAGAATCACATACCTCATTCTCTTCTTCTTGAGCCATAAAACAAATGTTTACAATTTCTTCTCCATGTGACTCATTATCGGAGGAGCTATCATCACTATCTCCCCATGTTGCCACCATTGCATTCCTTTTGTCCTTTTTATAACTCTTTTTGAGTTGAGGACATTCGGGCTTGATATGGCTGGGCTTTTTGCATTCATAGCAAATGATAATATCTTTTTTACTTGAGTCTCCTTTGGTTGTCTCCTTTTTATGGAATTTTCTTCCGCCTTGTTTCTTTTTGTTAATGTATTTCTTGAATTTTCTAGTGGTCATAGCAATGTCTTCTTCATCTTCATCACTTGATTCATCAACACTTTTATCATTAAATGTGGACTTGAAAGCAATTCCTTTCTTCTTTTTGGAGTCTTCTTCCTCATTAGCTTTTAAAGTAATCTCATGGGTCATAAGGGAACCCAAGAGTTCATCTAAGCTCAATCTTATGAGATCTTTTACTTCTTGGATGGCCGTCACCTTTGGTTCCCATCCTTTTGGCAAAGACCTAAGAATTTTTCTCACCATTTCAGCATTAGTATAGATTTTACCAAGAGATTTCAAACTATTTATAATATCGGTAAACCTAGTAAACATTTCCGAAATAGACTCATTCGGTTTCATTTTAAACAATTCATAATGATGAATAAGCATACTGATTTTAGACTTTTTAACTTGATTAGTACCTTCATGAGTGACTTCTAATTTATTCCAAATTTCTTTAGCGGTTTCACAAGTAGAAATTCTATTAAACTCATTAGGGTTAAGTGCACAATATAACATGTTCATAGCTTTGGCTTCGGTCCATTCACTTTCGTCCTTAGGAACAATCCTATTATCTACGGTTTTAGAAAGAACATAAGGTCCATTAGATATGACTTTCCATGACCCATAATCAATGGCTTGAACATAGGTTCTCATTCTAGCCTTCCAATAATTATAATTTGTTCCATTGAACAAAGGAGGTCGGTGGGTCGATTGGCCTTCAAAAGTGGAGGCGCCAAAAGATGTTGCCATGATCATAACTCTTACACGGTTAAGTCAAAAATAAGAGCCCTTGCTCTGATACCAATTGTTATCCCAAATAGCAACACTAGAGGAGGGTGAATAGGGTTGTTTAAAAAAATTTACAAATAAAAATTTCAACCCTAAAACAAATATGTCAAGATGAAAAGGATAATCAAATATAAAATGCACCAAAAATATTATTCAATATTTGTGGATGAAGAGTGAGTGCTAGTGTTTGCAATAAATATAAAGAGAAGGGAGAAGAAGCAAACACAATCAATTTATAGTGGTTCGGGTTTAATGTTGCCTACATCCACTCCCGAAGGCCTTCCTTGAGATTTCTCCACTATTTTTTGAAGAACTTATTACACACTAGCTTCCCAAGGTGCTAGAAACGGTGCTAGAAACTTTTCCCAAGTGATTTTATCCCCAAATCACTCACATAAGTCTCTCTCAAAGAAAGTATCTTGTTTTGGTTCTAACACTTAAACCAAAACCAACAAGAGCTCACCCAACTCTCACAAATTAAAAGGGCTTTAAATTTCCCTTTCTTACAGAAACAATGATGAGTTTGAAACTCAATCAAATCAAAAAGAAACTCTCACAAGTTGAATATGAAAGATGAAGCACAAGTGTGGAAAGAAATCACTCTATGTTTGCAAAGTTATGGAATTTCTTGTATCTCTTTGTAAGCACTTCTTTCTTGCCTTATTCTTCTTCTTGAATCTGAGTTTGAGGCTCTATTTATAGATGAAATTCTCCAAATGGCCGTTACTAAGTGAAAAGACACTTTTGCCCTTGAAAGAAATTGAATTTTCTTGCTTCCAATGCTGTCTTTCAGAATCAGATTTTCTGAGATATATTTGTGACCGTTTTCATGCTCATAACGTTCAAATCTGACATTGCCTCAGAGTAAAGACTTTGTAGATAGATAAGTTAGCTATCACATGTCAAATTCTGAGCTTTATCCAACGGTTAGATAGTCAGAAATAGCTTCTGAACCGAGTCCAGCTTCTGATAGCTCTTTGTGACATTCTGAATCTGTGTTTCCCGTTTAAGCTTCCGTTTCACCATGATACTTTTAGAATTAGAAGAAACTTAAACTACAAAAGTTGTAGCTTTTGAGTCTTCTTTTCACACACCAAAAATCAGAATTTTTAAAGCTGTAGAGTATGAGTTATGTCTCAAAAACTAAGACTAGCTCCAGAATCCAGAATTAAAAACCTTTCTGTAATGATTAATATTCCAACTCATGTTTTGATATCTTAATGTCAGACCCACAAACATTTCCCTTCCATAAAGTTGTAGATATAGAAGTCTAGTTTACTATATTAAAATTGCATAATAATTGAACCGTTGGATCTTAAGATATCATCTATATACTGACATATATCTGATTTCTCTGTTTACCCGAGTTAACCTCTAGTTCAAATCTTCATCTTACTTTGATTTCTATTACTCCCAACTTTGAAATTCCTTTATTCCTTCCTCCAAATTATGTGAAAATATCTAAAAAATAATATCAATCTCTTCCAACTCTATTATCTTGAATCTATCAAATGAATTGTAACATTTCTTACAATGTCTATTTGAAAATTTATTGTGAAAATTTAATTCAATGTTTGTTATCATCAAAATCAATTATAAAACTAAATTTATAAACCTTGGGTCAACAAGGTCTAAAGACAAAATTTTATGGTAGATATTGAAAAAGAGACGAGTTATTATGAAATATATTAAAGTGATCAAGGACATGTCTAATGGACAGTTAGTAGTGTAAGAATTGTTGGAAATGACACAAATGATTTTTTACTTACATTTGATCTACACCAAAGGTCCATTTTAACCCCTTATCTTTTTACTTTAATTATAAACGAGTTTACTAAACATTTGATATTCCTTGGCGTACTTTGTTCATAGATTATATTGTGTTGATAGATTAAACTAGGTTTGTAGTTATTAGAACTTTGGTAGCACTCTTTAGAATCTATAGCTTTAGAGCAAGTCTGACTAAGATAAAATATATACATTGCAAATTTAGTAAAATTGAAACTACAAATGAGGGGATAGTAAAACCAAATGATCAAGAATGCCAAACAATAATTATTTTTGATATGTTGGACCAATTATTCATGAAAATACAGGGATTGAAACGAATATTATCCATATGATTTGAGCTACGTGGTTAAAATGAAATGTGTTAGGTATTTTATGTAACTGAAGAAAGTCTACCAAAGTTAAATGAACAATTTACAGAATAGTTATAAGGCTGTCTATTCTTTACGGTACATAGTGATAGACCATTAAGAAATAACACTCTCATAAAATAAATGTAGTAGAGATTAGGATATTAAGATAAATGTATTGTAACACAAGAAAATATAGGATAATAAATGAATGCATTAAAATAATTGAGGTAGTGTTAATAGGAAAGAAGTTGAGAGGTTGACGTTTAAAATGATTTTGTCATATTCAACATATACCTAGAGATATATTACCTTTTCGATTGGTAATGGTTACTTAGTCGGAGAGCTCTCATAAGCTAGGGGCAACCTTTTCTTTTTCGAAACTATCCTAGCAACCATGATCAGTCTAGATTAACCAAAACATTGATTAACCAATACTATGCTTCTCAAATTAAACCAAATGACTTTCAGACTAGACATAAGATCCTCCTCAATTGATAATGGTCTATTAGTCCAAAAGCTCCTAAAGCAAAAAAACCCTTGAGGGAATAGAAAACACAATTTGTAGATCTTTTGATAAAACTGTAAAAATGGTTAATATCTCATTGAACACTTCAACAGTAAAGACATTCATAAAATGAACAATTTTCAAAAAAAAAAAAAAAATTGCACAAGCAGTCATTCTATCACACTACTGAGTCACACACCTTGTAAATACACAATCATTCATTTTCAAATCAAATATTCAGAATATATTTTGACCAGTACATACCATATTCTTTCATTCAAATTCATTCATCATGTATAAACCAATTTTGAAAAATAAAATGTTGCACATGATTTTGTCCACAAAACAAGACCGCACATGGTCACATTTCTCAGTTTTCAAATTCAAGCATTTTCAAAATCAAACACTTTAGTATCATTCGCATGATAATGCACATTTCATAGGCACTTAAAAAGTGACCTAGGTAATCATCACATTAAAACTACACAAGACAAACCATGAACACACTATCTTAGGAAGTTATTCTTATCTCAACTGTCCGGTGCGAGGCGCAAGACTATCAACAAGCAAGGAGCAAGGCATCCTTCACAAAATCAATTGTAAAGCATAAACTCAAGCATTAACTGAATAATAAAGATCACACAACAAATCAGGAGTGAAGCCCCTATTTAAAAGGTAAGTCTACAATCATAAAATAGAGCTAAGCTTGGGAATGAGGCTCCTTACAACACTAGACTAGTTAGAGCAAAGCTCATCCTTAGATTAGGTGCAAAGCACTGAATTCTTCTTGAGAATTGTAAGATAGAGCCAAGCTCAAGAGCGAAGCTCCTTATTAGAATAATTTGAGCAAAATTTTCTAAGAAAATGAAGCTTGTCTTTGGATTAAATGCGAGGCATTAAAGTCCCTCCCACACCAAAGTGCACCTAAGAGTTAGACTCCTTGAGATCATGTGTGATGCACTAATTCAGCTTTGGAACAAAGCTTTGGAGTGAATCTCCTTACCATTCCAAGCTTTGGAGCAAAACTCCTTACCATTCTGGACCATAGATTGAAGCTTGGGAGCAAAGCTCCTTATCATACCAACCTTGAAGTTAGTACTCTCCTTCTGAAGTCTTGTGTCTACCATAGGATTTAGAGTTAAACCTCGGAGTATTTACTCCCTTTCTAAAGTCTTGTTCTCACTATCACAAGACTCAGAGTCAAACCTCAGAGTTTTTACTCACCTTTTGAAGTCTTGTGTCTACCAAAGGATTCATAGTCAAACCTCATAGTGTTTATTCCTCCTCTGAAGTCATGTTCTCACCATTACAAGGTTAAAAGTCAAACCTCAAAGTTAGTACTCTCCTTCTAAAGTCTTATGACCACCATAAGATTCAGAGCCAACCTCGGAGTTAATACTCCCCTTTTGAAGTCTTGTTTTCACTAGGAGACCCAAAGTCGAATCTTAGAGTTTTTACTCCCTTTTTGAACATTTGTGTTTATCATAAAACTCAGAGTCAGCCTTGGAGTTTATACTCCTTTACCAAAATCTTGTCGAGAGGGAGGCTCTCTTCTCAAAATCTATTGTGAGGCATCAGATTAGATACTAACCTGGGAGCGAGGTTCCTTGTTTTGCCAAGATCAGATGGAGTGAAGCTTTTTAGCATTTTAGATAGAGTGAAGCATTAGATTTGATACCAATTCATGAGCGCGGCTCCTCATTTTAGCAAACCAAATGGAGCGAAGCTACTCATTCGACCAAATCTTATAGAGCAAAGCTCAGTAGTAAGGCTCATTACTTTATCTGATTAGATAAGGCAAGTCTTGGAGCTAGGCTTCTTACCTTACCAAATTAGATAGAGCAAGGCTTAGATCTAGTGTGAGGCATAAGATCAATCACCCATCAAGGAGCAAGGCTCTTTTCCTCCAAACTAGTGCGAATCATAGACCAATAAGTGAGGCTCATTACTTTAAGACAAATGTAAGGTAAATAATCATTTACTAATTTAGTTTTTGAGATTACTTTTCAGAGCCAAATACAAAGTACAACTCATCTATCAATCTAAGAGCGAGGCTTATTGTTCAAAAGATAAGTGCAAGGCACAAAAGAATCCCCACATTCAAAAAAGGCAACTTCTGTAGCTATTAAAGTGTGAGGCATTTACCAAGCTACCAGGTTATTTCTTTCTTTGTTTCACATATAAGGGGGTGGAATTGGTTGTCTCCTTTTCATTTTCTACCTTAGATAATCTAAGGCCGAAAAAAGAGGGGTAGTTGACACTGTAATTTTGCCCCCTTACTTAAAATTTACAGTATTTAATGCTTTTAGTTGAATGGTGATCTACTTATTAAAATCTCTTAATTGTAGGATGAGTCAAAACACCGAAATCAATAAAAAGCAATCATTTAGCAAAATGTCAGTTACACCCCTACAGCTAGGAAGAAGTTAAATTGAAGATCCAGATCAAGGCAAAAAGGCTACTAGACTGTACAAGAATGATGAATACATTAGAAAAACAATTTTAGCATCAACAAAATAGCTAAAATCCAAGGTCAAGGGTCAATTCAATCTAGAAGTCACAAATAGACTTTACCGATGCACCCGAAGATCAGTATCAACTCGAATGCCCAAATCAAGCAAAATGAACTACTCCAAAACAAACCAATTAAATTACTTACCAAGTGCAAGAGGGTGCAGTGCAGTTTAATTCTAGTGAGACCAGGTATCGAATTCTCAGGCAAACTAATGTTTATGATATCTAGGTTTTCTAAATTAAGTTATTCTAAGTTTCCAATACAGGAAACTAAATCAGGTTTGAGATATCAAAATTTTAAATTGTTGATTCTAAAGACTTAAAAAAAAAGTAAACACTTAAAATTAATAACTAAAATTAAACAATGTAAATATAATCCAACTAAACTTGACAAAAAAAAAAAAAACAAATAAAAGCAAAGCAAGCTATGAAAATAAAGTCTCAACAAATAATAATTAGAATATCTTGATTCAACTTACAAATCTGTGTAGGTTATTTATTTTTCAATTGAACGTACATTTTATCTCAGTTTAAGTTTCATGTTTAAGAAAAAAATAAACTAGAAGAAGTTTTCATTAAAATAAAATTTTCCAAAGCTTAGTTTTAAATTCATGTTTAGGAAGGAAAAAATGGAAAAATATTCTGTTATTCTGTCTTTGTTCCAAACTCAATTTATTTGATTTCAAAAATATATATCTATTTAATCATATAATAGCATTAGGAATTTTAAGAAAATGTGATCAATATTTTAGTTTTCTTAAGTTTTTGAAGCAAAATAAATCAGTTTAGAAAAATAGAAACCCTAACATGCAAGTTTAACTTTGCATGTAAGGTTTTCATGGCATTCAATTGATAAATAATAACCTACCCACCATTGATGGGTTGAATCAAGAAAGAAAATCTAGCCTAACATCATTAAAAATAAACAAAAACAATAAAAAGAAAGAATTGAAATAAATGAAACAAACTGCATTAAAGAAAGCTGGAAATTCATTCAATTCTTTTTTTTTTTGGTAAGTAATTCATTCAATTCTCTAAAACGTTTGATGAACAATCCTTGGATCCAACGTATGAATGCATCAAAACAACATAAAAGAAGTAAAAATTAAACCTAAAAACTCTAGAAATTGAATATGAATGGTTGTCCTCCAAGTTTGAGCAATAAACCCTATATATACGTCAAAACCCTAAACTGAAACAAAAAAACATGGATTGATTGTGGACCGCTGCATCTGGACGGCAAACTGGCATTCGGATGATAAGAAAAAAAAAATCCAAACTTAAAACTTAAAAGTTTTCTAAGTGTAAAACTATTTAGCTACTGGAAAATAGCGTCCGGACGCCATATTACCCTCTGGATAGCAAAGCCAAATTTTTATTTCTTTGTTTATTTCTTCAGTTTCTTCTGTAGTTACTTTGTTATCGTCTTAACTGAGTGTCTGCGTGTCTGAACTTGAACGGTGGAGAAACTTTCATCCTTGTTATCTTTTTCGTCCTCGATAATCTTACTATTTTCTATCATTTCTCTGTATTTTAAAAAATAAAAACCATTAGAATGCAAAGCAAATAAAATCTATACTAATTAATCAATGAGTGCATGTTTTAGGACTAAATTTGGGTCTTATAATTACACTTTTCAAGTGTAACCACCCTCCCCAACTTGAGTGTTGCTAGCCCCTAGCACTGCGATGTCTTAATTAAAATACCCACAAACCCCACAACTCATTTTTAATCAAATACCAATTAGGTAGAAGAATGTTGTGGATTAAATTCAGTAGCAAGGAAGTGATATCACTTAAAAATTGAATAAACCTTTCCATTGACATATCAAACTCAATTAATTTCAACTGTTCAAACTTAAATGTTTTAATTCATATTATTTACTTAAACCAATTGCCAAATATAACTTAAAAACAGCAACTTTGACTCCAAATCTTATGAGGTTGATCACTCAACAAATAAATTCACTCTAATAAGGTTCACACTAAGTTCGTGCTAGATTACAACGATAAGTTTATGCAATGAACCTCAACAATTCATGGAAGAATTAGAACATATATAAGAGTGATAATAGATTCATGGAAGAATGTATTCATACATAATTGAAGATAACTTCATCTGATCACACAACTTAAATCAATGCTCCTTCAAAATGTCTTTCACTTAAAACCCATTAGGTCTTTACTAGGTTGTAACTTGGCCATGGGATATTAGGTTAACAAATGAATGATAAAGAATTCAAAGTGCATGTCTTAAGGAATTAAATAAAGTGCTTTACATTTCGTTCCTTCTCCCTAACTTCTTTCTTTTAACTCCTTGAATGCTAAAAATTGAAACTTTATTATTAAATTTTTTCATGGGACTGATAATAATGAACTCATGAAATGTTGTCCCATATATATATATTATATATATTTCTTACAAATTTTCAATTATAAGCTCATCCCTTATACACCTTAGCACAATTGTCTATAGTTATGCAAGGGTTGGCTTTACCAATCAAGCTAAGGTTAAAAAGGTTATCCAATGTGCATAAAACAATGAACAACATTTATTATTTTCAAAGGTCTCAAATTGGCTCCTAAGATAATGAAATCAAGGAAAGATATAGGCTCAAAATATTCAAAAATCGCCTAACATCACTTTAAAGGCTAATAACATCTTTACAGAGCATTAAACCAAGTGTATAAAACAAACAAAGCATCTTGTGCATTTCATACCAAAGCAAAATCATGTTATGAGGCTATAAAAAATAGAGATGGAAAAAAATTCAAGATTTACTATACTTTCTTAAGAAGAAGGATATGGCTCTAAAGCTTAGAATGGTTAAGTGTTTTTAAATCTCCACCTATGTCATGGTATACTTGGACAATTAGTTCTCATAAACTCTAATTTTCAATACATCCACGTTCTCACCATTTAGTTGGTAAGCTTTCTATTTTAGAAAAAGGTTTATGCTCATTTTGAATTTCATCCTTTGCTTAAAACTAAAAATAATTCATTCATTCTTTTACTAATTAATAATCTCTTAAAACTTAGCTAAATTCATGCATGCAAGATGTCATTTATGTTAAGTTGTGTTTTTAAACAAAAATTTTCTAATTATGTTGCCATTATACATGCATATGCACACATGCTTCTACCCCCAGCTTAATGGGCACATTGTCCCAATGTGTCTAACCAAATGTACATAAGCATGTGTGATGTGTGATAAATGAAAATAGTAAACACATGGTTGTACTAATGACTCTTCCCCCATCTTAATGTATTAACAAAATTGTAGAATCATATGGAATATGTAAACCACAAAAAGAAACTAAATAGAAAAGTTTAATTATTACCTTAAGTCGGCACAATACTCATCAAAATCAAGAGGGACTTCTAATTGTTTTGATGCTTCCTTGATAGAATCTGAAGTAATGAAAGAAACTATATCGTCATCCTCACCCATATTGGTTTCATAATTGGGTATATCCTCGAGCGGTGGCATATCATCATAGTAATTGTAATCATCACAGTCAGAGTATAGGATGTTGTCAGAAGTTCGAATGGTTTCAGTGTCAATGTCTAGGGTGGGGGCATCAAACCATTCATTAGCCACCTCAATTTCTGCCCATTCCATTTGAACTAAAATTTCAAGGTCAATTTCATCCCATCCTTGTCCCTTAAAGAATTGGTGCGGTGTTATTAAAAACAAAGGCAGAAACTGGAATGGCAAATGTAGAGAATCTCTCCTTAAATATCTTGTCAGGCCACTAGTCTAAATCTATCTCTAAGCTATCAATCTCATTTTCACCATCTGAGCTAAGCTCAAGGTTTTCACTTTTTTGCTCTTTAACGATGATATTAGATGTGTCAGACATTTGTAACCTATGCTATAAAGTCAATTCAAAGTGGTCAAAACAATGATGTTCGATGATAAAGCAATGCTAAACATGAAGTAACTACAAAGAAAAAAAATAAAAATGAAAAACTGCAATTAAATTATAAGGATAATAGATAAAGCAAAAACAGAATTAAATAACATGCATGCAAGTCATAGCATCCATCATTAGTGTTAGATTACAAAATAAGAGTCAAATAGCCAATCTAAATTCAAATTCTGTCCAAATAACATCAAAATATAGAGTTTTAGGTGTACAAATATTAAATGTAGTTTACTCACTAAACTTTCAAGAAAATACATAGAAATAAAAACAAAAAATTCAAGATCTATCTACTGTTGTGGTGGAAGTGGTGTTCCAATGCCAAAATGGTGCTTATAAAGACTCCGAAGTAGACAGTTGTTCTCATTCATGACAGCTTCAAGGTGGTTAAGTCGAGTACCCTGGCTCTTGAGCATCTCTGCTAGTTGCTGAGTAGTGACTTCTTCCACCTCCTCCTGTCCTTGAGGTTCAACCTGAGAGCTTCCCTTTGCTTCATGCTGTGGAACAATGGCCTGTCTCTTTCTCCCCCTCTCAGAAGGTAGCCTAGCTTTTATAAAAGATTGGTAGTTGAGGGCACTTGGGCTGGAGCTATTTGTAAACATTAGGGAGATCTACAAAATAGCTCCTAAACAACTGAGTCAGAAAAGCCCCCAAATGGAATGCCTCCCTGCCTCCGGGGTCGTCTTGAAAATCCCTTAAGTAATCCCAAAGGTAGAGTGTAAGGGAAGTAAATTTGAATAACTAAACATGTAGATAGGCCAGTACTTATTGTTAAGATCAGCTACCTTTACTTAACCCTCAGCTAGCCATTCTATCCCTTTTAACAGAATTTCATATGCAATAGTTTGCATGGAAGGAGTTTCTCTACGGGCATAAGGGAAGTCTAACATATTGGGACAATGAAGGTTTAGTATTCTTGCAAAATGAGTAGGGGCAATGTTTATATTGGTTGGTTCCTTGCACAAAAGTTTGGATAACATTCCCCTCATCCTTCTTAGATTTGGTGAGATTGATACCAAACTCCCTAACTACCTCAAGTATGTAACTTGGTTAAAAGTAGACAAAGTAGAGCAATCTTCTCTCAGAAAAGTTTTGGTACCACTCAAATCTTCCCCTATAAATTCGTCAATTTCCTAGAGCTCTCATTACAATAGCCTTCTTTTCCCTAAACTTCCCAAAATCGGTCTCATTTTTCTTGCAGGTGAACCTATGATCATCATAGTCTATTCGAGAAATGTTTCAATGAACTGGAAGTCTCCTAGGACCCATTTTCTACAATTAAAGCAATAGCATATAATCAATAAAAAAGTAAGCTCGAATATCTACAATTGAGTAGTATGAAGCACCTTAAGTCCACCCACAAATGGTGACCTAATCTAAATTTTCCTACCAATTGTAGCTCATTCTAGAGTAAAATTCATGAAATGAATCTTATAATTGGATCCATGGTAATGCCCTAATATAGAATTACATGAATTTTACGTCCATAGAATGGCATTCGCAAAACTCTCAAGTAGGCCTGTAGTAGTGCCATGATATTCAAGAATTTTGAACCAATTGAATTCGAACTTGGATTTTAAAATTCCTTTCCAAAAATTCACAATTTAAATATAAAAGTATGAATTCGCAGAAGGATTTATGTTCCAACTCTTCTTGAAAACCATTTGAACTTAATAAGCAACATAGCTTCATAGGTATGAAAATTAATCAAAATTGCCTATATGATAGTCAAAATCTTCATAAAGCTTTCAAACTCAAAATGGATAGAAATTTGATTTAGAAATTATTGCTATTGAGAAAACACAATAAAATGTTTGATAATTAATCAAAATTTTGAAAATAATCCACAAAAATCTTATTGAAATCCAAAGAATCCAAATTCAACAAATTCTTGGATCAAAGATTGGTACACATAAATTGAAGGCACTATAGTTTGAAACAAACTAGAAATGTGAAAACTAGTTTAGGGCTTTATTGGAAATAATTGAAGAACATGATTAAAACTCAAGTTTGTTGTGAATTAGTCCTTGCATCTGAGCTAAACTATGTGAGAATAAAGGATTAACGGTCTGGAGAGGGTTTGAAACTAATTTGAAAAAGGATTCATGCGAAATGAATAGGGAATGAGGGTTTTAATTGATTCTTGTGCGTTGTGTCCAGATGGAATGGTGGCGTCTGGACAACAAGGTCAAAAATCTAACCTGAATTTTAAACCTTGATTCACTGGACATTGGCATCCAAATGGCGATATAGCGTTTGGACGACAAGAGCAAATTTTCACCAACACTTTTTAAGCTCATGCACTAGATAATGGCGTTCGAACGGCATGATGGCGTCTAAACAGAAAGAGCAAATTTTTGTGTGTGTGTGTTTTTTTTTTTTTTTTTTTTTAAGTTGCTAATTCCTACAAATGTATAACAACTATGAAAAGGTTATGGATTTTACTCGAAAGGAGGAGGATCCTCAGGATTCCACGTTTTAACCATAGCCACGAAATTCTCCACATAAGGCTTGAGACAGTATCTATTTACTTTGAATTGATTCTTATTTTTCAGATTTTCAATCTCAATAGTTCCATGTTCAGACACCTTCAATAAAATAAATGGTCCTACCCACTTATATTACAACTTTCCTGGAAACAAATGAAGCCATGATTTAACACTAGTACTTTCTGACCTTCATGAAAAGTTCATCTTGCTATGTGCTTATCATGACTATTTTTAATCTTTTCTTTGGAAATCTTTGTAGTCTCACAAGCATTGTTTCGGAGTTCATCCATTTTTGCCAATTAGAGTTTACGATGGAGTCTTGCTTCGTTGATACTCGAATTGAACTGTTTAATGGCCCAATAGGCTTTATGTTCTAGTTCGATGAGCAAATGGAAAGGTTTTCCATAAGTAAGCCAGCAAGGTGACATTCCCAATGTTGTCTTGTAAGCTGTACGATACGCCCATAGCAAATCAACCAATCACAAGGACTAGTCTTTACAATTAGGATTAACCGTTTTTTCTAAAATTTGCTTAATCTCATGATTGGCAAGTTCTACTTGACCACTTGTTTGAGGATGGCAAGAAGTACTTACCTTATGGACTACACTATATCTTCTCATGAGGATTCCAACTGGTCTGTTATAGAAGTGCTTCCCTCCATCACTACTGATGGCTCTAAGAACTCCAAAATGTGAGCTGTGTATTGAGATAATAATTACATCCAAATATGAGAATAAGGTATTCACCCAGATTTGTTGGTTGAATTAAGATCTATAGTTATATTGTTCAAAACCCTAGTTTAATTCACTGGTTACTTTAGTTTAATTTGCTTTGCATTCTTTAATTGCTTTTAATCAATTTGGAATTACTTTAGTTGTTTCTTTTCTAGTTTATCTTAATTCTTCTCGTTTTAATTTAATGTTATGTAGTTCATAGTTGAAAATCAAACCTCTCAAACTCAAAGCCTGATTTTTTTCAACTGCTTTAAAAAAAAAAAAAAGAAACAATAGTTTAGAAGAACTTAGAAACTCTAGGATTCATTCGTAGTTCCCTGTGGATACGATCCTGGTCTCATCAGGTAAAACTACACCGCACGCCCTTTCACTTGGGGTATTTTTACCAAAATAAAAATTTTATAGAGAAAATTTTTACTAATCCAAACTTTTTTAAAGAAAGGAAGTTAAAGTGTTGGCCTTACCTTGAGAGCTTTGAGCGTCAAGTGTTAATGTAAATAAGGGAGGGGGAGGTCCTTTATATAGGCCTCCCTTGCCCTAAACAAATTTTTCACTTGGTAATTGCAGGCAAAAGTGTTTGCCCACACTTGCAGGTGAAACAGTATGCTTAGACCCAGTAGCAAAAAACTTTGCATAAACACTTGTACAAAGGCTGGAGGCTACAGGCGAAGACTCTTGCTAAATAGCACAAGGAGAAGACTCTGCCAGGCTTACTGGTAGAAAAACCTTCCATAAGCCTTGTGGCCAAAGGAGTTTGACAGTAAGAAGGGGAAAACAGGCTATTTAGCTTGCAACACGCGGCTCAGGCCATGTTTTGCTAGGTCTAGGTTCTGCCCTCATAGATTCGAGCTATTTTAGGAATTTCTAGATAGTTTTTGAGAGCCCTAGAGACCTCCTAGATACTTTCTAGAGAGAATTAACTAATTAGGTCAAAATTTGGTTCAATTTGGATTCTCTAAGGTCATGTTAGGATCGTTTAAATATTGCTGCTCCGAAACAAGTAGAAATAGAGAGACGTCACATAATTCTTACCCACAACCTTTGCATGTGTACACAGGAAGACCCCTCCCACCATTTTTAGGTATGAGAACTTCAAAAATGCCATCAGAATAATGTTCAGACATTTTTATGAATTTATAAGTTATTAATGATTTTTTGAGTCCTGAATATGGAGGGACCTCCTAAAGTTTGATTTAACATGACCTAGCTTTGTCATTACCTTAGGAGATACACCCTTGATATTCTTCTACAGTTTGAGGATCATCTAACTTCATAATAAGGCTCAAATTATGTCTGATGCACCGGTAGCTCCCTTGTTGTTGGTAGGAGCTATTTCGAGTCGACGGGGCCTGGATGGCCTCTAGAGTAGTATTTTGACTACTTTAAGCTCTATTCTATGTCTTTCTATATATCCTAGGAACTCATGTGTACTTTTTTATTTCTAGCTTGATTGGGGCATTCTAATTGATACCATTCTTTGGGTGCATTGGTAGATGCCATTTTTTAAACTTCTAAACCAAATTAACTCTTAATTCAGGGCTCTAGATATTTTATTGATCTATAGTTGTTTGTTTGGTGTCTTGGACACGTCTATATAGTTTGGTGGTGTTGTTTCTTCATCTGAGTCTTCAGCTTGATTTCTACCTTTTTATAAGGGTATAATTGTCATTTTACTAAATATTTGCTCTTTGTTGATTTTTGGTACTTTGACATATCCTATGATTAAGAGAACTTAACTAGTATAGCACCATCCAATTAAAAGCCTTAAATATAGTAATATCTCATACAAGGGGGCAAAATTAGGGTGTCTACACCCTCAATATACAGGTGCTTTTATTACATTGTAGGCATGATTATAACTATGATGTACATTTATTAGATATGCCCCCTCATCTCCTGGCTGCATGGCGATCATGGATTAGCTTAAAGACTACGGCTGTGTGATTGATGGAGGTTCGTTGGATTTAACATAGTTAAGTGAATTGAGCCATTCATTTCAAAAAATGACTGGAAATAGATTCAAAGATTCGTGTTTTAGCTCTTCACTCCGTGTTTTCCAAACCTTTCGCTGCTTCCTTTCTTTTCAATTCTTGTTTTTGCATATTTCAATTCTTTAAGCACTAAAATAAATTTCTGGTGCCTTTTTGGTAAGATTATTCTTCGCTTATCATTAATTCATTCCCTTCTTTTGTTTATGTTTGGTTGGCTTCTTATTATGCCTTTTATTATAAAAGAGAACGTATGTTTCCCTACCTAGAAGAATTTGTTGGGGACCGTAAATTTTTCAAACACATCTATGGGTGCTTAGTCTTCCAATCTTACATTTATAACCTGTATGAATTAGAGAATTTAGGTAGAATGAGTGGGGCTAAGAGAATTGATTCTGGCGATCTTGAGAAAACCATCTTAGAAAATCTCACCTAGATGAGGCCTAAGGGCCTGGATAATGCCTCTACAGGCCATTTTGTGGCATTGACCAGGGAACTTATGGATGATGATCACTCTACTATTGGTGCTGGACTTGGCTCTCGGGAATTGATTCTCCTAGGAGTTAGGGATTACGGCTTTCCAGCTGAGGGGCTAAAGTCTACCTTCAAATTAGCCAAATTAAGGGGCATTCAATCTACATACCAAATTCTCACTTTCATAGCTATTAGGCTTCCTGAAGAGGCAAATTGGGCTTACTCACTAAAAGAGGGCGAGATCACAGTTTAGAAGGTACCCTTGCAGGTGGCCTCTATTTCCCTTTCCCTAGGTTTTTTTGGAAGATCCTGAATCTAGCCAATTTTGTACCTTGTCAGATTCAGCTGAATGGCTAAAAGATCATTATTAGGTGCATCATGCCTGGCGGGTTGTAACTGGGTGTGATTTGAAAGTAGAAGGATTAATATATTGCTATAAACTAACCGAGAAAGGGACCAGGTAGTGGTATTTCTTGGCCAGGGATAAGCAGTACAATTTGGTGACGCTTTCGCCCACTTCTAGTAAAAGTTAAAAGGATAAGTTTTTCTTCCTGTATGGCGATGGATGGGAAATCTAACACTAGGTCTGATTACACTTGAAAGGGGAGCATGTACCACTTCCATGCACCCACTCTGCACAGGATTGGCAATTTAACTCCGAAATAGCAAGTTGATGTGATTTCCTTGAACTAGTTCAAGGCAATTTGCCCATTGATGGCGTTATAGGTCTGATTACACCTGAAAAGTGTTATTAAAAACTCTACATTTTGATACTCATTGATGCATTTAAGTAATTAATTTTGGAGTTTTATCATTATTTTATTACTTATAGTGTTTATTTTCTTAATTGCAGGGAAAAGGGCAAGATAATTGAGATTTATAGCGAGAAAATGGCCTAGAGGATGAAGGAAAAGCTGTGGTTTAGACCCCACCTACGATGGTCCAGACCAGTCCAAAGATCCAGCATGGAGGAAGAAGTAGAATTTGAATAACCATGATTCTGTGGTCCGGACCACAATGTGCTGGGTGCACGTCTTTAATTTATCTCTTCTAGGGTTTCTTTGTTACACCTTTATAAACCCTGATGTATGGCTGAACCAGGGGGAGAGCTATTTTACTTTTTTATTTTTTTGACAGTTTTTGATTGTTCGTGAGATGTTTTTACGGATTTTTGAAGTGTGTGTAGTCTTCGTTGCAGCAGTAATAGTTCATTATTCAATTTCAGTGTAGATTTCAAAGTACATTTACTTTCGTTCTTCATTTTAATAATATTATTTCTTCATTTTATTCTTTAGAATCATTAGTTATGTGTTTGATGATTGTTTTTATTTCGTTTAATAGCATGTTAGCGTAAAACCCTAATTCTTGATTCAACAAATCAAGGAAAGGTAAGTTATTATTATCTATGGGATGCGCCTAAACCCTTTGTATGGTTTGCAAAAACCCATGCATAGGGATCTACGATTTTCAAATCTATTTTAGTTTGTTTCAAAAGCTTTCGAAAACAAAAATCTTTGACGATATTCTCTGTAATCACTGGTAAAGGTTTTTGATTATAACTTTCTTAATATTTTTTAACAAACCTTAAATCAGATTTGAACCCAAGTGTTTTCATTAAATATCTTTCTAATTTTATAATCCTAAACGGATTTTAAAACTGAGTATTGAGAGATTTGTAAACCCTAACAAAGATCCTTCCAATCTATCATTCCTTTCACATGAACTTTAGATTATAGTTTAAGCACATCTCATAGTGAAGTAGTAAACTACCCGGAATTGAAAGTTGGATCAAGAATCATTTTAATACTATGATTGTCATTTAATTTAATTCGTGAAGTTGATTAAATTGTTTTATTTGAAATTTTATAATAGATTGTTTGCTTGCAATTTAAGATTAAAATTGAATTTATTTAGTTACTGCTTTAATTTCATTAAAACCCAAAAACAAAATTTTATTTACTGAAATTCTTTAAGTAGTTAATTTATTCTTTAGTTTTAAGTTTAAACTTGCAAAAACCCTAGGGTTTAGCTCTGAGTAAATATTAAACTTTGTTTATATCTAAATTTAGAATTCTCATTATAACCTGGAAACTGAAAAACATAGGCTTCCTATGAATTCGACCTTAGACTTACCAAGTTAAAACTACATCATACACCCTTGTACTCGGGGCTTAATTAGACGCACTTTCTAGAAGCAGTCAAGTTTTTGGCGCCGTTGCTGGAGCCAAATTTTGGTTTTAGGTTATTTTTATTTTTTTAAGTTAGTTTGTTATTCCATGTAAAAAAATCCCAAAATTAGAAAATTCTAAATCTTTTTCATTTAAACCTTTCATTAACTCCCAGAGTAGTACTCTGTGGTTCGGACCCCAGACCTCTGGTCCAGACCACAGTATCCTTTCCAGGATAGTTTCCTAGCTTATGAGTAGTTGGATTCGAGGGGAAGATGGTAGATTAAGGCGTCCTGAACCCTTAGCTTTTCCTTTAGAATTTGAAAATCCTTTAGAAAACATTCAAAACCCTAGACTTCCTATGCCACATTTAGAAATGGCTAAAGAATGAGCTGTTACTGCTAGATGTTCCATGAGGGATATCTTGCAGCAAGATAGGCATACTCCTGAGTCTTGCATAATTTGGCCAGAAAACCAAAGAACTTTCAATTTCAAACCTAGCATGATGCAATTGTTGCCTACCTTCTATGGTATGGATTCTGAAAATCCAAACGATCATTTAACTCGATTTAGTAACATCTGTGTCACTATTAAAGATCAAGGATACCGCATAGACTTAGTATTTCTTAAGCCTTTTCCATTTTCCTTAGAAGATAAGGCTGTGAGATGGTTTAAATTTCTACCATCTAATTCCATTTGCACATAGGATGAAATGCAAGCAAAATTTCTTAAAAATTCTTTCCTCCTAATAGAACTGATGCTATACAGCATCAAATCCTAAATTTTGCTCCACAACATAGTGAAACCTTTTATCAAAGTTGGAGAGGTTTAAAACTCTCTTGCATTCTTGTCTACACTATGGATTTGAAGTTTGGCGTCTTACTAGTATCTTCCTTGGTTCACTGATGCCACAACTAAAACAATTTGTGGAAACAATGTGCAATGAGCAGTTTTATGATAAAACGCTTGAAGAAGTTTTTGAATATTTTGAATTCTTGGCCAAAAATGCACAAACCTGGGATATCATAGGATCTCAAAGTACTCAAATTGCTAGTGTTGCCCCAGCTAGAGGTATGCACCATTTAAGTGAAACTGATGACCTCAAAGCAAAATTAGCAACACTCACTAGGGAGATTGAGACCCTGAAAATCGAAAGGTACACACAACCCATCAAAGAACCAGTGGCAAATGTCTATTACATAGTGTGTGATAGTCAAACCCATAGGACAGACGATTGCCCTAGTATCTCTATTTGTAGAGAAATTGTGCAAGGCCAACCATCTAGTGAACTCCCAATCCATACCATAAATCAATACTGCCAATCATATAGAGGACAAGCTTTAGAAGGAAATCCTTATTCTAAGACTTATAATCCAGCAGTGAGGAATCACCCTAATTTTAGTTGGAGAAATAAAGGAGCTCAAATTCCATAACTTTATCATGCCCCTCATCCTCCAGTTCCTCGAGTCCCAAAGCCTAATCTAGGATTGTGTCAAAATATGGGACCTTCACATGCTCCATACGTTCCCCCAAATAAGAGATCCATAGAAGAAACACTTCAACAATTCATGAATACTCAATCTTTGCTTTGGGCTCAAAAGAATAGAAATCTGATGATATTAAGAGTCAGTTGACCCTTTTGACTCAAACTTTAACCACACAATCAAAGGGTCAATTTCCTACTCAACCTCGCCCAAACCCAGTAGCCCAAGCTAAACAAGTTGAAGGATCTTCTAATATGCCTGGGAATGTGGAACAAGTCCAAAACATCACAACACTTAGGAGTGGGAAAATTGATGATAAAACCATCTCTCCTAGAAAAGATGAAATTAGAGAAGAATTGAAACCTAAGTGTATGGTGGATGATAGCAAGAAGGTGGGGAAACAACCAATCACAGTTGAGGAGTCCACTAAAGAAGATATATAGTAAGAGGAAGAGGGAAAGGAAGAAGAAAAGGAGGAGGAGCCAATGATAGTGCCTAGGGAATATGTTCCTAAAGCACCCTTTCCCCAAAGATTCTTAAAAGCTAGGAAAGAAGCCCAAGCAACTGAGTTGCCAGAGGTATTCAAATAAATGAGAATTAACATACCTCTTCTTGATGCAATTAAGCAAATCCCTTCTTATGCTAAATTCCTTAAGGAACTATGCACTGTGAAAAAAGGATTGAATGTGAAGGAGAAAGCATTCCTCACTGAGCAGGCAAGTGCTATAGTACAATATCGTACTCCTCCTAAATATAAGGACCCTGGATGTCCTACTATATCTTGCTATATAGGGAAGTACTATATTAGTAAAACACTGCTTGACTTAGGAGCAAGTGTGAATTGCTTCTTTACTTAGTGTATGAGCAATGGGGCCTTAGGTGAAATAAAACCTACCCGTGTGACTTTGTAACTTGTAGATAGATCAATTAAAGTCCCATGAGGTATAGTTGGAAGATGCACTGGTGCAGTGACAAATTTCTATTTCCTAGTGGATTTCGTAATCCTAGATACTCAACCATTTACCATTATATCTGCACTTAATCAAAACACTAGTGATTCTAGGATGACCAGTCTTAGCAACAGCAAATCGTTAATCAACTGTAGAATGGCTCCATGAAAATGTCTTTTGGTAATATTTGTTTGAAACGAGATGTCTTTCATGTTACCAAACTACCAAAAGAGGTGCCTGATATAAAGAGATGGGACTTAATGAGCTATAGTCTAGGATTACGTGAATCGTGAATTGTTGAGGATCCTTAGAGAGAGCCATTTACTTTAGTGAGAAGAAATTGAATTCCACTATGTCAAACCAGGAAATTAAGGAGACAGTGGTTGATTGGTGGGAATATGCCTAATCATGTCAGTAGAGAATTGGATACTAGCCTTTGAAAAGTCTAGGACCATTTTTAAATAAAACAGAGTCTTTAGAGGTAAAAGCTCTTAATCCTAATAGAAAACCTTTACCCCATAATCTGAAATATGCTTTCCTAGGTGAGGAGAGACCTACCTCATAGTTATTTCTTTAGACTGACTCTCCATCTAGAGCATATGTTTAATTGAACTTTTGAAAAAGTCATAGACAGCTCGGGATGCGTTAGTAGCTAACCTAACAGGTTTATAGTCTCTCCTTTGTACACATCATATTATTTAGAAGAGATGCCAAACTAGTTTGTCAAATGCAAAGACGACTCAATTCGACATGAAGAAGGTAGTTAGAGCTGAAGTTCTGAAACTACCAGATGTAGGAATAATTTATCCCATCTCTGATTCTAATGGGCAAGTCCTACACAGGTATTCCTAAGAAATCAGGGGTTATAGTAGTTGTAAATGAGAATAATGAGTTGGTTCCAACTAGAATACAAACTGGTTGGCGAGTATGCATTGACTACAGAAAGCTCAATGCAGTTACACGAAAAGATCACTTTCCTCTTCCAAGTTAGATCAAGTTCTAGAAAGAGTAGCCGGACATGCTTACTATTACTTCTTAGATGGCTATTCGGGTTATAATCAATAGACATAGCCCTAAAGGATCAAGCTAAAACCACTTTTACTTGTCCTTTTCGGTACCTTTTACATACAAGAGAAGGCCCTTTGGCCTTTGTAACGTTCTTGCTACCTTTCAACGCATGCATGATGAGTTCTTTAGTAAGATGGTAGAAGAAATCGTGAGGTATTCATGGATGATTTCTCTGTTTGTGGAGCATTCATTTGAGCAGTGCCTAAAGAACCTGGATCTAGTTTTGACACGATGTGAGGAAACACCTAGTGCTAAATTAGGAAAGTGCCATTTTATGGTCACCCAGGAATTGTATTAGGGCACATAGTATCTAAAGAAAGCATCCAAGTAGATCAAGCTAAGGTAAAACTAATTCAAAAAGCTTCCCAATCCTCAATCTGTGAGGGATATTAGATTATTTTTAGGGCTACCTCTGGGTTTATAGAAGGTTCATTTCAATCTTTTAGTGAAATTTGAAAGCCCTTGTGTCAATTATTGATGTAAGATACCCCATTCGAATGGACTTCGTAGTGTCAAATCACTTTTGATAAGCTCAAGGGTTGTCTAACCTCATCTCTTATTCTGCAACCTCCTGATTGGTCATTTCCCTTTGAACTTATGTGTGACACAAGTGACCATGCTATTGGAGCTGTGCTAGGACAAATGAGAGCTTAAAAAGGCGTTTGTTATTACTATGCAAGTAAAACCCTTAAATGATGTGCAGAAAAAATTACACAACAACTGAAAAAGAGTTGCTAGCAATTGTCTTTGGCCTTGAGAAGTTTCATTCTTATCTCATTGGTTCAACAATTATAGTATTCATTGATCATTCGGCTCTTAAATACCTGTTGACCAAACAAGAGGCCAAACCAAGGTTAATTCGTTGGATTTTACTTTTACAAGATTTGAATTTGAAAATAAGAGATAAAAAAGGCATAGAGAATGTGGTAGCGGATCATTTGTCACATTTACTGGTAGAAGCTTACCCCCATGATGAAACTCACATAAATGATAGCTTCTCGGATGAGCAACTGTTTAACATAGAAGCAATAACAGCCTCTAACCCTCCTTGGTATGCTGATATTGTAACTATTTACTGACAGAACAAATCCCAAAAGAATAGAACTATAAGGATAGAAAGAAATTCTTAGGGAATGTTAGAGTTTGCTTTTGGCATGATCTCTACTTATTCAAGTATTGCACCTGACCAAGTAATTAGACATTGTATCCCTAAGTGGGAAGTTCCTATACTTGAGTTTTGCCACACCCAAGCTTGTGGAGGTCATTTTTTCACACACAAAATAGCTACAAAAATCTTTCAATGTTGGATTTTATTGGCCTTCTTTATTTAAAGACGTGCATCTTTTTTGCACCACATGTGATAGATGCCAACGCTTGGGGAGTTTAACACATAGAAACATGATGCCCCTATCCCCCTATTCTTGTTTTAGAGGTTTTTGATTGCTAGGGAATAGATTTCATGGGTCCCTTCCCAATTTCACAAGGGTATGATATATCTTAGTTAGAGTTGATTATGTTTCTAAATGGGTTAAGCAATTGCCGTTAGAAATAATGATCATAAAGTCATGCTTAAATTCCTCCACGAGAATATTCTCACATTTTGGAGTGCCTAAAGCAATTATTAGCAATGGAGGAAAACACTTCTGCAATCGTCTTGTGGGAACATTATTACTCTGATTCTAAAGTTGTACCTCTTACCACCCACAGACGAAGTGGCCAAGTTGAACTTGCTAATAGAGAGATAAAACAAATCCTCGAGAAAACAGTTAACCCTAATTGCAAGGATTGGTCACTATGATTGGTTAACTCTCTATGGGCATATTGAACAGCTTATAAACAACCCTAGAGATGTCACATATAGATTGGTTTATGGGAAGCCATGCCACTTAAGGCATATTGGGCCATTAAACAATTCAATGCTAATATTGATGAGACCAGGCTTCGCCATAAACTTCAGATTGTAGAAATGGAGGAATTAAGAATGATGCTTATAAGAATGCTCAAATTTACAAGGAAAGATGAAAAAAAGTACATGACCAACATATTTCGAGACATTCTTTTCATGAAGGTAAAAAAGTACTTCTTTATCGATCACGACTTCATCTATTTCCTGGCAAAATGCAATCTAAGTGGTCTAGCCCATTATTGTGAAACATGTTTTTGAACATGGAGCGGTTGAAATAGAAAATCTGAAAAATAGGAATACGTTTAAAGTTAATGAGCATAGACTTAAACCTTATTTAAACAATTTCGTTGGTTTGATTGAATCGTGGGATTCTGTTAGATCCTCCACCTTAATGAGTAATCAGGATTAGCACGTTGTTGTAATTATACCATATTTAGGTTAGGATAGATTTAATTTTTACCTTGTTTAGGATTTTAATTTTGAGTTTAGGTCTTGTTCAATTTCTCAAAACAAAACAAAAACAGTTTTTGGGTATCCAATTCTGTGGTCTGGACCCCCAGACCAAATGGTCCGGACCACAGTGTGCTTAATGAAAATAAATTTTGGAAGTGACCATTCTGTGGTCTGGACCGTCCACAGTTGGCCCGGACCCTGCAACTCGTTAAAAGGGCTTTTCGGCCATTCAAAAACTAAACCTTTCTCATTCTACTTCCACTTTCTCTCAATCTCTCTCTATATATTTGTGAATTTCTTCAAGATTAGACCTCCCCGAAGCTGTTTAGCAACATTCCACTCCAATCTTCTCATCTAAGTGACTTAAGGTAAGCTTCTTCTCTATTTCAAGCCCTAGGTTGCCATTTCTCAACTTTTCTTTGAACCCAAGCTTAATAGCCTCAAGGGTTTCCAATTTCTTGCAAGTTTGAATCCTATTTTGGATTTCAAACAATGAGTAGAAGGAAATTACTCTTTGTGATTCACACCCTAACACTTTCTTCACCGTGGGTCCAAAATTGGATCCAAGGGTTCAACAAACCCCAAGGATTTGGGTTGTTTTTGAATTATCAATTTTAAAAAGTCTTCTTTTGCCATGTGTGTTTAGAATTTCTTGTTCAATTTGTTGTCTTATGCAAAGGGACCCATCTATGGTGGATGTTGTATGGCCACCTAGATTAACAAATAGACCCATCCCTGGTAGATGTTGTATGGCCACCTGGACTATCTCTATTAAACACATTCACTTTGGCTTCAATTTACATTTTTAACAATAGAAGTAGGCCACTAAACTTTTGTGAACATAGGGGTTGCATAGTTGATTAATTCAATATTCTCTTTGTATTTTTGTAGCTACCATGGCCCCACGAGTTAAAAGAACTGCAAATAGACAACTAGGGTCCAGTTCCTTTGATAGAAGTAAATTCCAAGGGGAAAATGCTGAGAGAAAGTATGATGAGACTTAGGGAAATAAACCAGTGGGTAATAGAACATTTCTGGCAAATAGACCAATTTAGGCGTGAAGAGTTATGTTAGAACAGAACTTTGAGGGGCGACAGTGGTTTCATATTGCTAGGTTCCATCCCTATTGTATAGTTGACATAGTTAAGGAGTTCTTTGCCAACTTTAGAGAAGGGTCCATCATTAGGCAAAAGGGTAGAGAAAGACTCATTAGTTGGGTCTGGGGGGGCTGAGATTACAATTACACATGAGGATTTTGCTAAAGTATTTTAGTTACCTCGAGTTCAAAAACCCAGAATTCACCTATCCTACTGAGGGCACTCCACCATTTCCCATCGTAGTTTTAGAAGTTTTATTAGAAGACCAAGAGTGGACTGGGAATATAGAAAGCCGATGTTAGTAATTAAAGATAAATATTATCATATGTTTTTGTGCACAAACCTGTTGCCATAGAACAGGAACTCATATTGTACTCCCCTTAGAGCTCGTCTAATTTATGCTATTGGGATGGGTATGTCGATTGATTTGCCCTTGCATATCTGGCACCAAGTGGCTTATACCTGTGAGCATCCTAGAGCCCTAGCTAACCCTATCCTTTGGAGGAGCTCTCACAGAGATATTTAGGAAAAATGGGGCCCACATCACAGATGATATGCCTATAACCTCAGGATTATAACCTTTTAACATCACATCTTATGTCAAATCCTGAGGTTTAATATCAAAGAAGAAAGGAAGATAAAGGAGTCAGAGAAGGAGGGTGAACTATCCCAGGCCCCAGATAAGCTAGAGGAGGATGAGCAGAAGGTCACTACTACAGAGTTATCTGCTCAGATTAGAGCTTTGGCTGAGCATCTTAGTCATATAGAGCAAAACTAGAAAGATGATCACTAGCTCCTACAGCACATTAATCAAACCCAACAGACTCAGGGCCACCTCCTGCAGAACATTTTGGATTACATCAGAGAGTCCCATCCACTTCCACTTCCTCAGTGATTGGATACATACTTATTTCTTTTCTTTTTGAGAGTTTAGGCTTGAGTTTCATTGTTCCATTTGTTAGTCCTAAACTTTGTACCTAATTTTAGTAGTTTGGATTGATGTATAAAGATTTTGACTATTTTAATTTGATATTTTAGTGTTTTTTAATTGCTTTTGCTTTTTATTTTCTATATGTTATTCTTCTTAACTTTTTTCTATTTCTATATGTGTGCATACTACTATTACCTTATGTTGGGATGCATTGTCAGTTATGTTTTCAAGCTTTATCTCTATATTCTTTGTAAAGAATAGGCACATCATATCTGGTCCTAACGAAGATAACCATAATTAAGAGGAAAATATTAAAACTTTAATTGGTAGAAAACGTAAGTGGGAAGACACATCTTATATGTCCAGTGAGGGAGAGATTCCGAGAGTTCAGAGCTCGATTGGGAAGTGTGGCCTGATGAGTACTTTCTAGAGAGTAATTCATTACTCTTGCCACTAATTTATCCTCCCCTAGTTTACATAACACCTGACCAACTACTTAAGGGGCAGTGGTGGAATGAAATTGACCTTAAAATCCTTTTAGAGATGGAATGGGTTGAGATAAATGTATCTACTGAGTGGTCTAACGCACCCACTTATGACACGGACACTGAACCTATAATAGGATTTGAAACGAGTCACCCTTCTGATTATCATGATATACCACCATTAGAAGACATCCCTGACACTGAGAGTACTGACACTGAGTCTAAGGAAAGTGCTAATAGTTCTAGTGAGTCGGACCAGGATGATGATTTTGGTATTTTATTGCAATCTCTTCTTGAGTTTCATCATGCCTTAGCTCTTTTTGAAGTCAACATGAGGTAATTTTTAACCCTTCTTTCAATTTTTTATGCTACTTTTATTATTTTGTTTTTATTTATGCTATTTCATTAATGTCATTAATTACCTGCACCTAAGTTGAGAGAAATCATGACATATGCACACCATACCTTTACCTTATTTTCTTTTCACCATTGTTCCTTTTCACACATTGGGGATAATGTGCATCTTAAGTTGGGGGGGTGGTCATGTGTTTTGTTACCCATGGAACATTAGTGACTAGTGAATGCTTTAGGATTTAAACCAAGGATGGTATAATTCATGTGAACAACAAATGATTTGATTTCAATTTTGAATGAGGAACTTAATTTAAAAATTGATTATGAAATTTTCTAATGTGTTGCAAACTTGTCACTTAAAATCATTGAGTTGAAAATATATCAAGGATTAGAATTTATGAGATTTAGTCACTCAAATATGCCAAGACATACGTGGAGACTTAAAACCCTACATCATGTGAGCTTTTGAGCCTAATCTTTTGTTCTTGAGGGTTTTATATTAATCTTTTTACATTCCTTTGTCTCACCTCATTTGAATAGCTTCATTTCATTAACTTACTTTGGTATTGAATGCACAAGACACTATTTGTTGTTTTACATGTATAGATTAGTGCTTCTAATAAGGTGTTATTAACCTAGAGATTGATATTAGGCCCTCATTCTTATATTTGAAGGCCTAAAACTTTCCTTTGATTGACATAACCTTTAGAGCCATTTTGAAGCCTTTAAATAAATGGAATAGTAAATAAAGTTTTTCTTTCTTATTTAGCCACATATATGACCCTTTTAACCTTAGGTTTATAGGTAAACCAACCCAGGCATGTCTTGGGAGTTTGGTGCAATGTCATAAAGGTTAGTAAAAAAGGGAAGTTGTGATGGAAGTTATTTGAAAAAAAAAAAAGGATCTATTAGTTCAAAGGTTATTATTGATCCCATTAATTTTTTTTTTTTTTTTTTGATTGGGCTTTCATTGTTGGGTTCTCAAGAAATATAGAAAGGAAAAGTTGGGGGGAGGGCAATATTGCACTACACTATCCTTAGACATGCACTTGGATTTTCCCTATCCTTTATTTGTCTAACCAATAGCCCTTTGGCCAAGTTACAACCTAGTAAAGACTTAATAGACTTTAGGTGAAAGACACTTAGAAGGGCATTAATTTATTTCATGTGATTGATGGTAGTTGTCTTGTAAAGCATTAATACATTCCATTCATGAAACTATAACACACTCTGCTTAAATTCTTTCAGTCACTTTTGATTGGGTTTATTGCATTTACTTGAAATTGCAATCTTGCATGAACCATAAGAGTAACCCCTCTTGAGTGATTTTTTCTAATTGAATGAATAACCTGGTGAGATTTGAAGTCAAGACCACAATCTTTTGAGTGTATTTGATGACTATTTTAATTGAATGATATGAATTGACATGTTTGAGATGAGATGATTGAATAGTAGCCGAGTTAAATACACATTGGGAGATTTTATATGACATTTTAAAACTTTGTCACTTAATTCATATTGAACTTAAATCAGGTGTTGTTGAAATGATGTTTACCATCCATTGAAGTAGTTTTAGGAATTTTATGGGTAGATTCACTGCAAACGATCACAAGACCTTACTCATCCACTAGGGGAAACCCCTAACCTAGGGGTTTAAAGGGCTTGTTGCACGTAGGTAAGTGTAGCCGTGTTTCCAACGAAAAGAGAAATAGGATGGTAGTTGCATTTCATTTTAATAAAGGGCATTGCTAGGGACTAGCAACGCTTAAGTTGGGGGGTGTGATTACACTGGAAAAGTGTAATTACAAACCCCACATTTTGATACTCATTGATGCATTTAAGTAATTAATTTTGAAGTTTTATCATTATTTTGTTACTTATAGTGTTTATTTTCTTAAATGCAGGGAAAAGGGCGAGATAATTGAGATTTATAGCAAGGAAAGTAGCCTAGAGGATGAAGGAAAAGCTGTGGTTTAGACCCTACCTAGGATGGTCTAGACTAGCCCAAAGATCCAGCATGGAGGAGGAAGCAAAATCTAAAGAACCATGATTTTGTGGTTCAGAACCCCACCAAAATGGTCCAGACCACAGTGTGCTGAGCGCACGTCTTTAATTTATCTCTTCTAGGGTTTCCTTGTTACACCTTTATAAACCTTGATGTATGGCTAACCAGGGGGAGAGCCTGCTTTACTTTCTACATATTTTTGAGAGTTTTAGAATATTTTTAGAGTTTTTGATTGTTCGTGAGATGTTTTTACGGATTTTCAAAGCATGTGTAGTCTTTGTTATAGTAGTAATAGTTCATTATTCAATTTCAGAGTTGATTTCAAAGTACATTTACTCTAGTTATGTGTTTACTCAAAGTACATTTACTCTAGCACATTTACAAAGTATTATTTCTTCGTTTTACTCTTTAGAATCATTAGTTATATGTTTGATGATTGTTTTAATTTCGTTTAAAAGCATGTTAGCATCAAACCCTAGTTCTTGATTCAACGAATCAAGGAAGGGTGGGTTATTACGATCTATAGGATGTGTGTAGACCTTCGCATGGTTTGTGAAAACCATGCGTAGGGATCTACGATTCTCAAATCTATTTTAGTTTGTTTCAAAAGCTTTCAAAAATGAAAACCTTTGACTATATTCTCTATAATCACTGGTAAAGGTTTTCGATTATAACTTTCTTAATATTTTTAAACAAACCCTAAATCAGATTTGAACCCAAGTGTTTTTGTTGGAGATCTTTTGGGTTTTATAATCCTAAATGAGATTTTAAAACTGAGTATTGGGAGATTTGTAAACCTTAACAAAGACATCCTTTCAATCTATCATTCCTTTCATGAGAACTTCAGATTGTAGTTTAAACACATCTCATAGTGAAGTAGTAAACTACCCGGAATTGAAAGTTGGATCAAGAATCATTTTAATATTGTGATTGTCATTTAATTTAATTCGTGAAGTTGATTAAATTGTTTGATTTGAAATTTTAGAGTAGATTGTTTGCTTGCAATTTAAGATTAAAATTGAATTTATTTAGTTACAGCTTTAATTTCATTAAAACCCAAAAACAAAATTTTATTTACTGAAATTCTTTAAGTAGTTAATTTATTCTTTAGTTTTTAGTTTAAACTTGCCAAAACCCTAGAGCTTAGCTCTAAGTAAACATTAAACTTTGTTTATGTCTAAATTTAGAATTCCCATTATAATCTAGAAACTAAAAAACATAGGCTCCCTATAAATTCGACATCAGACTCATCGAGCTAAAACTACACCAAACACCCTTGCACTTGGAGGTTAATTAGACGCACTTTCTAGAAGCAGTCAAGGTCGACGAGTAGTCTATCACCAAGAAGTTAATTAATTTGGTGGCTTATCGGGGGCTCAATCTCCATCATAATGGGAAGGGCTATTAACCTTAATAGGATCACCTAATCTCCTGCAAATCTAACCAAAGGGGCAATCACTGGTTACAACTTCTCCTTCCTGATCTTCATCTGTTTGAATGCTTTTTAGAATAGAATATCGACTAAGCCACCACTATCAACCAAAATCCTCCAAGTCATGAAGTTGAAGAATATATAGGAGATAACCACAGGGTCATTGTGTGGCCAATATAGCTTGGCCACTTCATCTTCTATGAATGTCATAGGTGGGAGTTCAACTCGTGTCCTCTTACTCGACTACTTAGTTACCATCATTTTCTTTTCTAATCAAACTTCCTGAGCATGCTTCCTCCGCATCAAGGAAGATTCGCCTCCTCCTGCGAAGCCAATGGTTGTCACTTGGATCTCTCCCATAGGTTGTTGGTATTGATGAGCTCGATCGGGGCTCCTTCTTTCTGCTTGTCTCTCCTGTGCCCTACTAGCGACATACCTCAAGAGCTGACCCTACCTAATCAGCTACTTGATCTATCCTTTTAGATCAATTGCATCCTTTATATCATACCCATAGTCCCTATGGAACCTACAGTATTTTGCTTAGGGTCTCTCGTCGATAGGAGTCTTCAATCTTTTAGGCCATCTCAATGCCGAATCCTCCCAAATTGTATATAGGATGTTCTCCAACTTCAACATCAAAGGAATGAAATCTCAATCGGCGTATCGGCTTCTTCCTCCTTCAGCTCAATTGCCTGGCTTCGAACATCTCTAGGTTTTTGACTCCTGACTATCTTTTGTATCATTCAGCCCCTTCTTGTCTGAGTATATGCTATTCACAACTTTATAATCCCACTGAGCTTTTATTGCATCATCAGCATTCATGTGCTTCCGAGCCTGAGGTATCAATTTTAGCCATATATCCATGGGTGGTTTCTTTGCCAGCGAAAAGATGAATTTGTGTCTTAAGGTCACTCATAAAAGCTGTGACTACCACCTTTTCAACTGTCTCATTAGCCTCGAGTAGTTCTCTATTGAATCTGCTCATGTACTTGTTAAGTGATTCCTCTTTCCCCTACTTCACGATTAGCAGATTAGTGCCCGGTAAAGAGTTTGCTGAGCTGATCAAAATTACTAACTATCCCGAGCTTGATCTTGTTAATCGACACCCTTGCAAAGCCTTTAGGTGATCGGGAGGGCTTTGTACATAATCTTACCGGGGACCGCCTACAAGTGCATTAAAGCCTTTTATGTCTCCAAGTGGTTAACAAGATCTTTGGAGCCATCAAAGGTTTCTATCATCGGCATCTTAAACTTTGGCGGCATTGGTCAATCCATCATCGCTTGAGAGAATAGTGAGCCCATTCCGTTAGCTAGTTCTTTAAAAACATTCAGAATTCTCTCCATAACAAGAACCCTTGCCATCTGGGCCTACATCACCCTTGTCGACTAATCCTATATGGGGACATTCTTTGTTCTTTCTCCGACTACATCAATGCCTGAGCGAAAAGCATGGCTGTTTGCTCCATCATCAGTATGGGCCATGCCATTCCCTCACTAAGGCTCCTCATGTAACCCATTAAGCCCACTATTATCAATGGTGACTCCATCTCCATTCCCTTTCTTGTTTTCTCCATTCACTGGCTGGGCTCCTTGTGGTGGAACTCTTGCTGGTGCAGCGAAAACTTGTTGAAGCAATGTTTGATTCAGTGCAACCATCACCTGTATCCCAGCCATAATGTTTGCGATCTTCTTTCTGACTATGGTGATCCTATCATTATTTTGGTTCTCCATTGAAGTGGGTGGTGTTTGAGTGTTTGTTTGTTAATTGATAGTTGCACTGAATCTGGTTATGACCATGAAAACAATGTTATTCCCACAAACAGGGCTAACTGATGATGCAGTGAATTCGTACGTCACACCCAAATCACAAGCAATCGACCTTTAACATTTATGATTGAGTTCTACATTTGAAGACCAGTATGGTGCCCGCTAAAAAGTCTCTGATACTCAAGTTAGCAAAAATTGAGTTGATTTTGGCAGAGTTTTGACTTAGCTAGAATATCTTACGTCATAGGATTGGTGGAGTCTCCTTCTGTATATGCTTAGGCATAGTGTGGATATGGGAGGTCATTCAATAAGGATCCTGTGGATCACGAGGGTGGATATCCTTCCATGTATGGGCTATAAATATATTCCAAGATTCGTTCCCTTGATTGTGTGATTGACGATTACTCCCCAGTTGATAAAGATCACTGAATTGTAGGAAAGAATTATGCCAATTGCTTTATAGAGGCATATCACAGTCCACTCAGGGTCACCCTGCCGTTCGTGCTTTGCTCGGGGTTTTATTTGGGAGGTGGCTAGCTGAGAATTGACCGAATAGAAATATGCTGATTAGGACATACTCAACTAAGGGTGGGCTGCTCTACTCAAGATCAGCTTGAACAGCTGCACAAGGTTCAGAAATATCACCTATCGTAAATTATCTTCATTTTGTTAGGATTGAAAATACATGCACACATTCTAAGAAAAATACTCTTAAAATAAGAAAAAAATCAACACATGATTAGCATGGTTTGACCTCAATTTGTTTATATCCACGAACGATAGAGACTTGCTTCTACTATGACCATAGATGAAAACAAATACAATTCCACTCCCTTTTCTCTACAAGCCTTCACTCTCGCTCTATGTGTCAGCATATAATTTTCATAAGCTCTTTATTTATAGGAAAACTATAGAAACCTTAATCCACAAATAATTAGAAAATCCATTATTTGAAAAAGATAGTGGACCAACGATTCCATAATAAATCCAAACACATCTAAAAACAAAGATCATAAATTATAATTGGCCAACATAATATAAGGCAAACCTAATAACCCCCACCTTGGCATGAATTACGCAAACTACCTTAAAGATAGCATAAATTCTGTTGTATTTAAACCATCTCAGCATGCACCTTTACACCAGGATACTAGAACCCTCTCCCTGGGGGTGCCTTGCATAAGTTACTGCTTTACCAAATGATGTGGTTCCACCTCTCCTCATGCTTGAGCACAACTTGAAAGTTCACTATCACAAACTAAATTTAGATAGACTTGCTTAGTTCCAGGTGGGCCTATCAATGGGTTGGGTTTGGATAAGATCTGTTAGATCCAAACCTGATCTGAATCTAAAAATAATAGATCCAATCTAGAACAAAAAACAGTTGAGTCTGATCCACAAGATCCAGATTCGATCCATATGCCTTGATCTGGCCCATTTTGATAAATAGGTTATTTTCTTAAACCATCATTTCATAAAAATAAAAATATATATTTTATTCAATATATATAAAATGATATATTTTTTTCATTTGTACAAAATTATGAACGCTAATGGACAAAGACAAATCAACTTTGTTTACAATAATTAATTTTTATTGTAGTAAAATATTTAATTTTATTAATTTTTTAAAAACTTAATTAAATTTGATAAAGTATATTTCATATTAATTTAATTAAATTAAACAAAACATATTATATTATTTTAATTATAATATTTATTAAAAATAACTTAATAAAATATATTTTATATTAATTTAGTTAATTAAATTAGATTATTTATTATTCCATTTTCTATTAAATAAATAAATTATATTATTTATTAAAAATAATTATATTTTAATAAATATTTGAACAAAATAATTCATTTAATGTGATGTAACAAAAAATGGCAATGTGTTAAAATTGAAAAAATATTTATAACAACAAAAAAAGAGTGAAAACAACATTTTTTTACATTTTTCTATTTAACTTTTTATTTTTTTAAAAACAAAAAATACAAAAATAGATTTAACAAACACGTTTTTCTTGCTTTTTCTAAAAATTTGTAAACATAAATAATAACACATTAAATATAAATGTTACCAAACTTGACCTTAATGTTCCAAAATTTTTAAATCAACCAAATTTCTTAATACCAAATTAAATATTAATTAAAAAAATAAAGCATTATTAAATGGGTATAATTGGATTCGTAAGTTTGATATAAACCGTATCCAATCTGCTAAATAATAACCCATTATTAAATAGGTATAATTGGGTTTGGCCCACCTAATCATAATATATTTATGACCCGACTCAAACCTACCCAAACTTGCCCATTTGTCAACTTTTAAGTATAATCTTTCGTGTTTGCTTCATATATATATATATATATATAGTAGAGTAGAATAGTTAAAATGCATGATTAATTTTATTCCACATATTTTTTTATTTTTAATTATTTTTAGAAGCTTTATTTTTTCTTTTTAAATATTTTTATTTTTAAAAAATATGTTCAACAAATTGATCCGAATCTAAATTCATTAGTCTTTGAACCCAACAAATCTAGATCCAATGGGTCATAGATTTAATTAGGTAGATCTGATCTAATATTATTAGATATAGTCCAGGTTTTGACCTATACCAAATCCAACCCATTAACAGGTCTAGTCTTAGGCATATGTCTTCTTAACAATGTAGCCATATCATTCTCTCAACTTGGAGTTTCCTTAAGAACACCTTGCAATTGCTCATTTTTGTTTTTGGATAGAATCCTGCACACATTCTGATTTGCGCACTTTGATATCTCTTGTCATACCTTAAATCTCCATGACCTAGGGGCACGATGTAAATACATGCAAACATACACAATCACATACCTTATTCTAATCACATACCTAATTCTATATATCAGTCATACAACAACCTAGAACATGAAAAATAAGAGATCCCAACATAACATAAGTAAAACCTCAGCCACCAATTACACATTGTACTCTAAAACTATAATAATGTACTAAACTTAACCCGACCTATATAACCTAATCAAAGGGACACAAAAATAGTTGTTTACAAACCCACCTTATCATGGAAGTTTGAAAATAATATATTGATTGCATCTTAAACTTGTAGTTAAAAATAACCCTCAAGTATAAGGGCATACGGTATAGTTTAACTTAATAAATCTTTAGGATCGAATCTACAGGAAACAAGCTGAATAAAGAAAATAATTCCATAATCTAATTTTTTAGACACTTATTTATTGTTATTATTATTTTTTAATAAAATAAAATAAATTCTTAATTAACTATTAAATGAATGAATAAATAATGATGATGCTACAAAACTTAAGTTTTGGGGTTCACTCCCAAATTTAAACTGAGTTATGATAAAAATAACAGTAAATGAAAGTGATATTTATAGATAGGAATCTATAAATATAATAAACCTTTTTAATTATTCAATTTCAAAATTACCTAAGTAATGGAAATCGAAAATTTTAGTGATGAAGAACTATTTAATGTTTAATTAATAAGAAAAATGTTATAGTTAAAAAAGAGTACTAGGATCTTAACGAGTTATAATCAATCCAATTTGTTTTTGAAAATTTAAATTTTAAATTTAAGTGACAGAAACCTTAGAAATTAATTTTAATGTAGAAATTATAATCCACTATAAGTGTTAGGAATCTCAATGAGAGATAACCAATTCTAATGGTTTTCAAATGATCAAGGCTAACCCTGACTTACCGTTCTTTTGTACCCCAAAGTATATATTATTGAAAGCACTCGATGACCCCTTATATTTGTAAATCCATCCATCAATGTGGGTTTAGATTACGTATGAAAACTACACTAACATTCTTGAAAAATAAATACTTTGGGGTACAAAAATTAATTTACTTACCAAAAAAAAAAAAAATGTGAAAAATTAAATGAAAGAGAGAACGGAACCTGTAATTAAAATTTGAAGGAAAATAAATATGAACTGAAAAGAAATTGAAAAGAGAATTGTGCTGAAGAACTGGAAGCAATGTCTGAAAACTATATTGTGGACTGGAAATTAAAGCTAAACCAACTCTACTTCTATTCCTATGGAACTGAAAATTGAAACTGAACTCCTCCACTCCTACTCTTACTGCTCGCTGTTTTTCTTCTGGTCTGGGTGCACTTATATAGGCGTAATTGGGATGATAGTCCCCGAAAGTTTGAGCTTAAGTTGAATTCCTTCGAATTAGCTGCTGATATATCTGGTGCAGATGTATCTATCTATATACAGATATATAAACTATATATATAATATAAATCTTCTTTCCTCTGTATCTCTATCTTCCTCAACCACCTTATAATTAAGCTTTATCAAATTCGGTATTCAGTTATATCTTTGCCCTCATTGGATACAGCTGTTGAGGTTGATTGGAATTGGAATTTTTCGAACTGCATAAGGAAGATCAACGGTTATATCAGTACTAGCGCAGGACCAAAGAGGATGTGGCCATGGCTTAACCACGCGCACGGTGGCATGGGCACGGGGAAGGCGTTGGAATGCCTTGGCTGCGGGGACGGATTGATGGCTCCACCTTTTGCCTCTTGACATCGTCGCACAATTGTGATAAATTAGACCCCCAAATATAAGGATTGTAATAGTAGTTTTACTCGATAAGTACGGGATCATATTTAAAAAAAAAAAAAATTCTTTAAAGGTTATTTTAATTTATAAATAATATTTATATAATATTATAATTAAATAAAATTAAATCTTGCATGTTTTGGAAGGTTTGGTTTCTAAGTATGAGCAACATAAATGTAAATTGCATAAAGTTAAGTAAAACAATAAAATAACGTAAAATAAAATAAAATAAAATAAATCTTTCATCTAAGGCAAGTAAATATCATGATTTCCAAGAATTAAATTGACAACAATTTAATAGCAAGAATTTAAATAATTAAGCAATAAAAATTAAATGACTTTTGAAAGTTAATTCAATAAAACATTTTGGCCTAACCCATTTTTTTATACAATTCATTTTTAATTTAAATGAAATAAAAGAAATAAAAACTGATTTAATTAAAAACCATATTTTAATTTTAGAAAATTTAATTAATCAAATAAAATTAACTTAAACTTTTTAGATCTTAAAATCAAAACTAAGATCAATCATTCATCATATTAAATCAGAGCATAAATTCAAAGCAAATATATTAAGGCATGGTAAGTATGTAAAAGCGTGGAACTAATTAAAGGTCATTAATATTAAAAAAAAAAACTGATTTAACTTAAAAAATATTTTAATTGCTAAAATTAAATAAGTAGTAAACATGTAATAAACTTTTAGATCTGAATACTTAAAATTTAGTTAGCATTCATGGAATTTAAACAAGACTTGGGCATAATGAAACTAAAAATGGTAATAAATCATTAAGTAGCATTTAACAAAGCATTAAAAAAAATAACTATATTAAAATCAGTCATGAACACGACAGTAGGATTGTTAAACAGCAAGAATAAAAGCATAAGGATTTCATCAAAGCAAAAAAATTTCCATAACAAAACATACAACATTAGTCAGCAATTGAAGAACAAAAATCAGAAATCTGAACAATTTTATAACTTAACAATAGGATCTGACTTACTCCATTGCGGTAAAAATGAGAAATTAAATTAAAGTTGAATCTGTCTACTATAAAAGCATTGAAATGAAATTGGAACTGAACATGAACTACTAATGGTCGTTAATGTATATCAATTTTCTGATGTGTTTGGACAAAACTATATATTGGAAATGTGGCACCATCTCTGAGTATTGGTGCACCGATCAAGTATGAGCTCGAGCCCGAGCACATCTCGTCACCGACCTCGTCAATTCAGCTCAACAGTAAGAGGAATGAATACTAATTTAAGTGCAACCATAAATGTTATATTGTTATTAATTTAGTTTATTTATTACAATATCGTTGGTTTAGTTAGCTTGTTACTTAACAAGTGACAGACATAAGTGACATTTGGAATGTCCAAATGTCATATTACACCTACCACTCTGAAATTTACTATGTGCATTGAATGCTGAATGACAAGTATTAAATGCAAAGTAAACCGTCAATATATATTGGAAGAATATAATAATATTATTTATCCAATCATTTCTTCACTATTATATTCATTCTCTCAGCCTATAACTAGTCCAAATGGTGCACTAAGTAAGGTACGCTCACTATTGTCAACTGAATTTTTATATTCCATATACTTATTCTCCAAAGCCTATACTAACTTAAGCATTCGAGAGTTTTTGGCTGGACACCCCGTCCAGCCATATTCCTTCATATTTTTTTTTCTTCTACAGATTTATTCAAGCGAGTTCAGGTGACGTGGTTGCGACACGCAAGGGTAGTTTTTATCCTCGCACATTTGGTGCCCATTGTGGGCACGATTTGGTTCCCCACTACTTCATAGTTTCTTCAAGATTTATCAAGGATGGCAATTGATGTTGACAATTCACCTCCATGAAACACCAACACGGAGAATGTTCCAGAAGAACATTGGTAAAAGAAGGTTTCTTCATCTATAAAGACTATAAAATTGACAAAAAAGCAGTTACACACTGTTGATTCAAATGTAACGAGAAGGAGGGACCAAGAAGCTGAAATCCAGGCCAGACAACTTGAGCTTGATGATATGTTCAAGAGGTTATGTGGACAGGAAGAAAACAGGCCCATGATGATCCTTCTTACCATGTGGGTCAAAAAGTGATTTAGATGGTTCAAAGCAATGAGAATTTGAAGGGTACGAGACTAAATATGAAGATTTGCAGGAGGCAGAAGATTGATGAGAAAGTGATCATCCTAGAGAGAAGCAACCTACTTCACAGAAAGAAGTGGGTGGTGATTCAAGCACTACAATTGGCAAAGAACTTGTGAAAGCACATTCAGCTCAACGAACACAAGTTCCTCTCCAAGAACCACCATGTTCACAGAAGAATGAGAGACCATCCATGTTTTATCATAAAGACGAAGCCCCCAGACACAAACATGTAGATTGAAAGAAACACTATGTTGAAAGTGATAGCTCATCTAGTGGCAATATGGTACAGAGGAAGTCAAAGAAGTCTAGCAAAGGAAATGTGGTAGAGAAACTACAATAAGCTAATTGGGAAGGCTTAGTCAAACTATTCGCATGATGGTGAGAAAAGCTTTGGGAAGAATTTCGGCATCCTTGTTCACAGATAATATATGTGAATTGGAACTACCAAAGAAGTTTACTACTCCCCGGTTTACTATTTACGACGAAATTCGAACCCCCTAGCGCATTATTGACACTTTATGCAAGCCATGATACTGTAAAGCTAGAATGATGAACTCATGCATTACGTGTTCTTATCCAATTTAGGGGATACAGCCTTGCAGTGCTTCCATGGACTAGCCCATGGAAGCATCAGCTATTGGAAGCAAATTTTAGAGGGGTTTGTTACCAAGGTTTTAGCAAATGCCAGATAGCCCAAATGTTAGACCCTTTTATGGTTTGGTTGATTGTGACATTTGGTGAGAAAGTAACAAGTGAGTCTTGTCCAAGCATTAATAGGAAACATAATTCAATTGGAGTGTGTGATAACTTTGTGCATTTTTGGACTATCATGGTGAAAAGTTTATGTGCTTAGGAGTAGACTTTATTTGATATTGGTTACTTGAGCATCTTTGGACTAGGTGGAGACTTATACTCCTTTATGATAAGCTTTTGAGCCTTATATTCTTTTCTTGAGGCGTTGCACATGCTTACATTTTTTTTACTCTTCACCTTGGTTTTCAATGCACCGATTGCATCACAAACACTTACATGAGTATCTATTTGACACATTATGAGTTGTTGCAAGCTTTGAAAATGATACTAGGCTTTATTTGTCATTTTGAGCCTTTTTGTCCTTTCTTGGTTATAAATTACCCTAGGAGCCAACTTGAAGCTTTTCAATAAAGTGTGTGATATACATTTTTCTTTTCTTGGTTCTCCTCTCATAAGTTACCCATTACACCCCATTCACACACTTTAAGCCTCACCCTCACATGTCTTGGGTTGTGAAAATGTCTCAAAGCCTAAGTTGTGAATTCGGGTTGGGAATGTAAGCTTTTAAGAGCAAAATGAGGAAGAATGTTGGGATAAGAATTGATGTGTTGAGAATTAAAAAAAAAAAAGATAAAAAAATAATAATGGTCATTCCTTTTTGCTTCTGGGACCTGGGCATTTTATTATAATTATTAAGAATGTCTCATGAGCAGTTGTAATTCAGTGAATAGGCTTCATGTTGTAATCTTCTTGAGAGTGGAAAGGAATTGGGTAGTTTGGGAGTTGTGTGCAATTGAACATCTTTTCTCCCAAGACATGTGTTTTGATTTCCATCCTCCATTGTTAACCACTACCCCTAGCCAAGTTACAACCAAAATAAAGACCTAGTGGATTCTAAGCAAGGAACTCTTATATGGTGTATGTAGTGATCTTGTGTAGGTTATGTGATGTGATTCTTACACATGCATTGAAACATGGTTAGGAGCTCTCCACTTTGAGTTCCATTTTAGTTCATTCACATATTATGGGGTTATGTGCAACTAGGATAGCATTTTATGCTAATAGGAATGTGTGAACCCTTGATGAGTGAATTCCTTTCTATGAGTGGAATCCTGTGAGCTTTTGAAGTCAAAACTTAATTCTGGTTATGCTCTTGAGACTGTTGAATAAATGAAACAATTTTGCACACATGCTTTTTCTACTTTGATAGTCCATGCATTTATGCTTAGCACTTGGAACTTACACATGATATTTGGGTTTTGAAACTTATTGAGCTTGAACTTAATTCATCTTTGATCCTGATCACTCTTTAACACATTAAGACCATGCCATAGAATTTTGTGGGTAGATTCAATGCAAATCCTCACGAGACCCTACTCGTCCACTAGGGGGAACCTAGGGGTTTAAAGGGCTTGCTACACGTAGCTAAGTGTAGCTGTGTTTCCAACGAAAAGAGAAATAGGTTAGTAGTTGCATTTCATTTTAATAAAGAACATTGTGCATTTCATTTTAATAAAGAGCATTGCTAGGGACTAGCAATGTTCAAGTTGGGGGTGTGATTACACTTGAAAAGTGTAATTACAAACTCCCTCATTTAACATCTATTAATACAATTGAATAAGTAAAGATGAAGTTTTATTGTTATTTTGTCATTTACACTCTTTTCTTTCTAATTACGGGGAAAAAGGCAAAGAAGTTGAAGTTTATAGCTATAGAAAAAGGCTGGAGGACGAAGAAAAAGCCATGGTTCAAACCTCACCTTTGATGGTCAAGACTAGCCCAAAGACCCAACATAAAGGAAGAAAAGAAGCTACACAAAGCGCACTTAGTGGTCCGGACCCCCAAGACCAAACAGTCTGGACCACAGAAAGCTAGCTGGAAAAAAATTGGAGAAGACATCATTCTATGGTCTGAACCCCCAGACCAGACGGTCTGGACCACCGTGTATCCAGAAGCACGATTTTGAAGCTTATCTTCTAAGGTTTCTTGCAACTATAAAAGAGACTCTTTTGCACGGCCGTAAAAAAAAAAAAAAAAAAAAAAGAAAAAAAAAACAGATTTTACATTCTCAGATACTTTGGAGTGTTAGATTAATTCTAGATTATTTTTGAGAGAGTTTTTACCTTCTTGAAGATTGTTCATGGATGCTTTTGGAGCTCTTTCATTCACTGTTTTTGTAATCTTTCATTACTTTATTGCTGAACAATTTACCTTATAAGTTTTATTTCAGATCATTTTTTAATAATATGTTTCACTTGTTTCAATTGGTAGATCAAATGTTTGATTGCGTGTTTATTGCTTTTATTTTGTTTAAAATGATCGTAGCATAAAACCTTAGTTCTTGATTCAACGAATCAATAAGGGGTAGTTCACGAAAAACCTTGGGATGTTCAGAGACCTTTCGCATGGGTTGTGAGAGCTCATGTGTAAGGATTTACCATGTTAAAATCTATTTTAACTTGTTTCGAAAACATTCGAAACCGAAAATCTTTAACCACATTCATTTGAAATCAGTAGTATTGGTTTTCGAATATAACCATTTACATACTTTCGAACAAGATTAAAAAAAATAGGTTTCAAATTCACTTCTAGTTTTGTTTGTTTGAAAAACTTTTGGAAACAAAAGTTTTTAACCATATTTGTTTGAAATCATTGGTACTAACTTTTGATTAAAATATTCTTAACACTTTTCAAACTAAACCTTAATCTAGATTTGAATCTAAAATATCCCAAGGCAAAGTAGTGAACTACCCGGACTTGAAGTTGAATCAAGAACCTCGTTATTATTGAGTTTCCAATTTAATTTAATTTTTGTTATAATTAATTTAGTTTGAATTCTTATTTAATCCGTTCAAAACATATTCTCTTTAAGTAATATTAACTTCAACTTTTTGAAACTGAATTTCAATTTTACCAACCGTTAGACTTTAGTAAATCAAACTTTAGAGCTTGATTGCATTTATTTTTTGAAGTCCTTTTACAACCTAGAAACTAAATAACATAGGCTCCCTGTGAATTCAACCTCAGACTCACCAAGTTAAAACTACGACTGCCCTCTTGTACTTGAGAGGTAGAACCCCAAACACTTTTTAGGGTCGATCAATTGGATATTTTATTCTGTTACAAAAACACCTCTTACAACAGCATAACAAATGAAAATGAAAGAGAAAGAGGGATCAGGGAAGGGGATACAAAGAGAAAGATAAGAACTTCATTGTAGAGTAAAAATGGAGATATAAATTCTACTAAAGAGGAAAAGCAAAAAAGGGAGGTGTGGTTAATGGATCTTGACCACTCGAGATGGCTACAGATGGACAACTATCTGCTTTTGAATGTGGGCCATCAAATAATGTTGCGCTAGGGCAAGATGGACGGTTCAAATGGGAGCTTAAGCCAACTCAATCGCAGCCCTCCAGTGCTTGATGATCCGAGGGTCTGAAGCAATCTCAACACCCAAGAGGGCCTAGAAAAGGACAAAGTGTCAATCACTTAACCGAAAGGGCAAGGGTAGGTAAAATACGGTTGTAACATGTTCAATGCACTTTCTGGAAGGGGCAATATGGTTAATTCAGCAACCAAATAACGTGTAGATGGACCGAAGCACAAACGGGTTGGAATAAGAGTTGCTTAAGCCCACCATTAGAACAAGCCCAAACCTGCATAAGACAGCTTCATCTTCAGCCCAGCTATAAAAGCCCATCTACTAAAGACAATTTCAAGTCCACAAATGAATCATTTATACCAATATAGTTAATGAAAGTAGTCCCAAATAATTAGCAATATTATCACAATAATACCCCAAGTATATGGGATAAAATAGAAAAATATAGAAGGATTTGGTACGAGAATTTGTGTAACAAACTGCAGAGCGTAGAAGGGAGGTTCCCCGCTTGAAGTGAGTTATTTTTCATTTGAATTCAATTCAGTTTTTCTTTTTCTTTCCTTTCTTTTCTTGTTTTCCAAATAGACTTTAAACATAGGCAAATCAATGGGGACAGGTAAGGGAATTCATTAATTGGTATCAGAGCTCAACGTGGCAGATAATACCAGATCTTATACATAGATTATTGAGATGATGATTAGCTGGTTAGGATGCAGAAATTCTTCGAATCTAAATTCAAAGAACAGGACCAAAAAATAGCAAATCTAACTCAAGGTATAACTGCTCTCTCTAGCAATAGTGGAGGCAATCAGAATGAATGAGATGAAAGTAACTCTTATGTTGTTAATTTCATATACCAAAGTAGAAGTATCAATCATACATTTAAGGGAATTGATGCTTGATCCATCAAATTGGATTTTCCCAAGTCTAATGGGGAAAACCTAAGTGAGTGGGTGTATAAGGCAACATAATTCTTTACTCATTATGATGTACCAAAAGCCCAGAAGCTTATGATCACTTCCACGCACATAGAAGGCAAAGTACTTACGTGGTTTCAAGATCTAACTATTTATGGTAACGTGTGGAATTTAGGAAAGTTCACCAAGGCCTTGCAGATTCAGCTTGGTGAAAATCCATATGAGTTTCCTATAGATCTTTCGATTCAATTAAAATAAGGATCTATTATGGAAGACTATAAGTTAAGGTTTAAAGCCATACCCAATAGAATTGTTGGTCTCAATGAGGAGTATAAGTTAAGCTTCTTCTTAACTAGGCTCAGGGAGGAAATATGTCTAGGAAAGCAAACTACCATGATTAAGGAATTTGAACTAAGTCAATTAAAGACCAATTCATTAAAGGGGCTACTATTGGAGATTATAGACTTAACTAAGACAGAGGTGTCTGAAGTAACAAGCTCACAGGATAAAAGGGAGTTGACTACACCGTTTGAGTAAGTTAGATTGTACTTTAATAGGGCACCATACCCATCTTTGTGAGACCTTACAAGTACCCACATTATCAAAAGGAGGAAATAGAAAAGATAGTACAAGACCTATTGTAATCTGGTTGATTCAACCAAGCCAATCACCATTTTTATCACCTATTATTTTGGTGAGAAAGGTTGATGGTACATGGAGGATGTGTGTGGACTATAAAGCTCTGAATAAGGTGACTATTAAAGACAAGTACCTTATCCCAATGGTGGATGAGCTATTAGATGAAGCTACATGGGGGTCTACTATATTCTCCAAGCTTGACTTAAGGTTTGGTTATCATCAAATTAGGATGGTGGAGGAAGATAGGGAGAAAATTGCTTTTAGAACTCATGCCAGGCATTATGAGTTCTTTATGATGCCTTTTGGTTTAACCAATGCACTGGCCACCTTCCAGAACTTGATGAATGATGTAGACCATATTTGAGGAAATTTATCCTAGTGTTTTTTATGATATCCTCATTTACAGTAAAAGTAAGGAACAACATTGGAGGCATTTGAGAATTGCAATGGAAGTCTTGAGAAAGTACAAGTTATATGCTAAAGAGTCAAAGTACCGATTTGCTTATTAGAGGTGGACTATCTAGGACACTTAATTTCCAAGCAAGGAGTTAAGGCACATCCTAAGAAGATACAAGTCATGATAGATTGGCCAACCCCTAATAATATCAAGTCCATAAGAGGTTTCTTGGGTCTCACAGGATAATACAGGAGATTTATAAGGGGTTATGAAGGCATTACTAGACCTTTAACTAAGTTATTGAAAAGAAACTCTTTTAAATGGTCTGAGTTGGCTAAGAAGGCCTTTAAGGAATTAAAAGGAGTAGTAACCAATCCAACTGTTTTGGCACTACCTGACTTCTTTAAGGTATTTGTTATTGAGTATAATGCTTCTAGGAGTGGAATTAGGGCTGTTCTAATGCAGGTTCGGAGGCCTATTGCCTTCTACAGTCAAGCATTGAAGGGAAGGTTACTGCATCGATCTAGTTATGAAAAAGAATTATTTACTTTAGTGTAAGAAGTCAAGAAGTGAAGACCTTATCTACTGGGGTAATCCTTTATTGTGAAAACAATTCATCATAGCCTAAAATTTTTGTTGAAACAAAAGATTGGCTCCTACTCAACAGAAATGGGTGGCTAGGCTAATTGGCCATACCTTTAAGATTAAGTATGAAAAAGGTGTGGAACATAGAGTAGCTGATGCACTCTCCAGAATCTATGGACTAGAAGAGCAGGAGGTAGAGAAACTGGTGATCTTTTCACTTTCTATCAGTAAACTCTATCCTACTATATTCATATAACTTAAATAGGCCTATGAGACAGATACAGAAGTTCAATCTATTTTGTAGAAAATGAAATAGAAGATCCTTGGTGTACAGAGGTATTTATTCAAACAAGAGCTACTGTTTTACAAAGATAGATTTTATATTCCTAATGTGCAAGCAATTAAGAAATTTTATTGGCCACGGATGAAATCAGAGATTAAGCAATGGGTGAAAGAATGTAAGGTGTATGGAAGGTGCAAATATGAGATAATACCCACCCTAAGTTTGCTTTAACCCCTTCCTATTCATACTAGAAATTGGTCTAACATATTAATGGATTTCATCAATGGCTTGCCAAAGTCTAAGGGTGCTACTACCATTTAGGTCATTATTAATAGATTATCTAAATATGCTCGTTTTATTCCACTGTCACTCCCCTACATCACAGCCAGTTTAGCTTAAATTCTTATGGAAAATGTCTTCAAATTACATGGGCTGCAAGTTACAATTATTTCAGATAGAGATTCTTCTTTCACCAATGTATTCTGGAAGGAACTATTCAAGTGAATGCAGACCAACTTGCATTTTAGCTCCAAATACCATCCTAAAATAGATGGTCAAGCAGAGGTAACAAATAGGTATGCGGAGACTTATTTGAGGTGTTTTTCATCAGAACTCCCAAGTTGTGGGCAACTTGGTTATTTCTGGTAGAATGGTGCTACAACACCTGCTACCACTTATCTATTAAATTGACTCCTTATGAGGCTCTATATAGGGTTTCACCCCATTCGCTAAAAGATTATGTTTCAAGACTTTCTAAAATGGTAGTAGTAGATAAAATATTACAAGCACATGCTAGAGTTTACAAGTTACTACAGGAGCATTTAACAATGTCACAAAATCGAATGAAACAACAAACAGATAAGTATAGAACAGAAAGATCATTCAAAGTGGGAGATTGGGTGTACATGAAGTTACAGCTCTATAGATAGCTTTCCATGAAACAGAAAAGAAATCCTAAACTATCTCCAAGATATTATGGGCCATAAAATATTAACAAGGCAATAGGGTCTATAGCATATCAATTAGAACTACCTAACCAGTCTCAAATTCATCCAGTCTTCCATGTTTCTCAACTTAAAGAAAAGAGTGGGAAAGAAATGTTTCCCTCCACCGTATTACCATTGGTGGACCGAAGCAGACATGTACTACTTGAGCCAAAGTGTATTCAATAGAATAGAGATCGGCAATGTAGAAAGAGAAGGTATCTGGAGACTCTCGTACAGTGGGTCAAACAACTCCTTGAAGAAGCAACTTGGAAACCCCTAAAAAGGCTACTCCTTGAGCATCCAAACTTTGACGTCAAGGTTCCGTTTAAAGAGGGGTACAAGACCACGTCTTACAATAGTACAACAAATGAAAATAAAAAAGAAAGGGGGATCAGGGAAAAGGATACAAAGAGAAAGATAGGAACTTCATTGTAGAGTAAAAATGGAGATATAAATTCTACTAAAGAGGAAAAGCCAAGAAGGGAGGTGTGCTTAATTGATCCTGACCACTCGAGATGGCTACAGATGGACAGCTGTTCGCTTTTGAATATAAGCCATCAAATAGTGTTGCGCTGGGGCAAGATGGTCGGTTCAAATGGGAGCTTAAGCCAACTCAATCGCAGCCCTCCAGTGCTTGATGATCCGAGGGTTTGAAGCAATCTCAACACCCAAGAAGGCCTAAAAAAAGACAAAGTGTCAATCACTCAATCAAAAGGGCAAAGGTAGGTAAAATACGGTTGTAACATGTTTAATGCACTTTTTGGGAAGGGCAATATGGTTAATTCAGCAACCAAAGGAGGTGTACATGGACCGGAGCACAAACAAGTCGGAGCAAGAGATACTTAAGCCCACCATCAAAACAAGCCCAAACCTATATGAGATAGCTTCATCATTTGACCCAGTTATAAAAGCCCATCTGCCAAAGACAATTTCAAGTCCACAAATGAATCATTTAGCCCAGTACAGTTAATGAAAGTATCCCAATATAATTAGCAATAGTATTACAATAATAGCCAAGCATGTAGGATATAAATAGAAGAATATAAAAGGATCTGGCATGAGAATTTGTGTAATAAACTGCAAAGTGTAGAAGGGAAATTCCCCCCTTGACGTGGGTTGTTCTCAGTTTGAATTCAATTTAGCTTTTTCTTCTCTTTCATTTCTTTTCTTGTTTTCCAAACAACCTTTAGACATTAGCAAATCATAGGGGATTGGTAAGGGAATTCATCATATTCTTTGCGGCCTAAAGTTCTACCTCGTCAGAGATGATCTTTGCATGCATGTCCTTAAACCTACCTCGAGGCCTCAAAAGCATGATAAATGCTCTGTAATGAAGAAGTAAGGAAAGTAAGCATAAGAAAGAAAAGGAAAAGACTTAAAAGATGAAATGGTCAGAATTTTACCTATATAACATGCTTAAGGCTATCTGTAAAAAGATCTTTACTTGTACTTCTACATAGTTTCTCCTAGTTGGTAGAAAAGATGGTTGCATTGGCAATTGAAATTAGGTGCTTAGCTCGAATAAAAGCTGATTCCCTGATGGTCATCAAATGACCCTCCAGGTGGTTGATGGTCTATATGATGATTTTCAAGTTAAAGGCTAGGCCATCCTTTATTTAGTGAGCTCTTGGAGCAAAGGCACCAATTGATGTAATTAAAGTAGAGGCACCAGTTGGTGTAATTGAAGTAGTAGTAGTAGAGAAAGAGGTCGGGCTAACCAGAAACCTTGAAAAAACTCAAGGTAGAAGGATAGAACCAGGGACATTTTTTGAAGTCTTCAGTCATTTATTTTTTAGAGCCCCCTAGTCTCCATCAAGTCGGGGGTGCTCCTTAGGCCACCATCAGTTGGTTCATTAATGGTTATGCCTAAAGTGTCCCTTCTCCAGAGGACACTACTTGTTTATCCTGTTTCTTACACTAAGCTGTAGCCTCAGCCTCTTTACAAAGATCGATCTTCATTTCCATCTCTTGCTTAGGAATATATATCCAATTTGTTTAACTTCTTCTCTTTCTTTATTTTGTAATAACCATTGAAGGATTGGATTTCTTGCAAGTGGCAAATGGTCTCCTTCTTCATCTTCTTTTTCTTCCTCCACTCCAATTACTTCAATTTGTTGCTTGGGGATATATTATTGTTGTCATTGCTACTCAGGAAACATTAACGCCAGTGTAAGGGGAGGTTCAGGACCATAGTTTGTTGCTTCTACTAGTAGTAATCTTATTTTTGCTCAAGAGATCACTCAGGCCACCTCAAGAACAAGTTTATGGTTGCCCCGATATCATAGCATTAAGGGGGAAGATAAAGGACTTGCAGCTCGGCACATAGTGGAAGAGCATTGGCACTAACCTTCCAAATGGGAATGTATCTACGCCTCCTAAAATTAGCTTAGATTGTCTTCAAAAATTTAATATTAGCACAAAGTCCTTTAGTGAAAGATTTTTAGAATTCTTCAGCTACAAAGAAAAAGAAAATTGTCAGAGAACTTTTCAGAGGTAATTTATCAAACACAAAATGATTACTATTAAGTCAACCTACCTGGACCAAACCAATAAGAGGAATCCAATGTAAGGGGTTCTTGTCAAGTCTAAACATCCAGCTACCTGAGGCAATGCAAACATCTTCTTCAAATCCCTTGATGTTGTCCAAGAGTATGTGCACTAATGCTCTATCAGGTTAGGATTTCAAATATCATTTATTCTTATCCATCTAAACCCTCTGGATGCTATAATAGTAAAATAGATCCCAAAAGCTTATGTTTACATTATATACTTGATTAATGTGGTGAACCCTATTAACTATTATATAAAAATTATAAGACACTACCCTAGGTAAGACACTAATCCTCTACATAACCTCCTTTAGAAAGGGGTTCACTGGGAATCTAAAACCACCTTCAGTAATGGCTATAATAGGGAAATCTTCCATCCTAGCCTTAGCATCCCCTTCAGGGGGAATTCTAATTTCAACATTGGTAGGTATGTCCTATGTTTGCCTAAAAATAGTTATGTTATCTTCAACCCTAAGTTCATCAAAAGTCTACCCATTTCTTCAAGAAGAAAAGAAAAAAAAATAAAGCAAAACCCTAGGAAATGATTCGAAAATTTCGTAATACTCACCAGAGGAACTTAAACTCTAGTTAAGAGATGCCTTGAAATTGTTTAAGTTGTAGAGATGAAATAGGAAAGCTTGGGAATTTGAAGGTTTTAAAACAAATGTAAATAGCAAATAGAGAGTATTTATATGCATATATAAGAGCTTGCAAGGGAAGCCAAAAGATGAATTGGTAGTAAAAAAGCAATCAATTACTGTTGAGATTGAGTAGACATTGATGAGATAGGTAAGGGGATACCTAGGGTTTTGTTACATTAATAAATACACCGTGCGCTAAAGCTAACGAGGCACCTTATACGTCATTAGTGCAATAGAATATAAACCAGTGGAAGTGAGGCATATCACCAGAAAAGCCAAGGGTAGGGATCTGAACAAATTTTCCATCATAGGTATATTTTCAAAATTCAAAATCTTACTCAGCTCGAGTAACAAGTAATCTCAACCATAGTAGGGAGTATAATGTTGGTACAAAAAAAAAATATTGGACACGTGGCACCATCCCCAAGCATTAACATGTACGAGTAGGTATAAGTTCAGCCCCAAGAATATCTCATCCTCAACATGGTCAATTCAACTCAACAGTAAGAGGTATGAATGCTGGTTTACAGGCAACTATAAAGGTGATATTGTGGTTAATTTAGTTCATTTATTATAATATTGTCGATTAAGTTAGTTCGTTACTTAACAAGTGATAGACACAAAGTGGCATTTGGAATATCCAAATGTCATATCACACCGACCACTATGAAATTTACCACATGCATTGAGTGTTGAATGATGGGTACTCAATGCAAAGTAAACCATCAATATATATTAGAGGAGTATAATAATATTATTTATCCAATCATTTCTCCACTATTATATTTATTTTCTCAGCCTATAAATAGTCAATATCGTGCACTAAGGTCTCGTTTGGTAACGTTTTTATTTTCTGTTTTTCTGTCTATGTTTTCAAAATTTTGTAAACTGACAATAGAAACATGTTTATTAAATCTGTTTACGTTTTTTTGTTTCCAAAAAAATGAAAACTTAAACAAAAAAACGTAAATAAAAAAAATGTGTTTTCACTCTGTTTTCTTTTTCTATTGTAAACATTTTGTTAATTCTAACACTTTATCCATTTTTATTACATCATATTAGAATAAATTATTTTATTCAAATATTTTATTAAACTAAAATTATTTTTAATAAATAATATAATTAAATTAAATTAATTAAATTAATATGTAATATCTATATTTAGTTTATTTCTAATAAATAATTAAATTAAATTAGTTAATTTAATTAATAAGAAATATATATTATTAAATTATTTTTAATAAATAATAAAATAAAAATATTAATTTAATTTAATGAATAATTTAATTAATATAAATATATTTTGTTAAATTATTTTTAATAAACATTGTAATTAAATTATTTGATTTAATTTAATAATTAATTTAAATAATATTAAATATATTTTATTAAATTATGTTAATAAATATCATAATTTAATTAATTTAATTTAGTAATTAATTTATTTATTTAATATTAATTATATTTTATTAAATTATTTTAGCAAATATTGTAATTAAATTATTTGAATTATCATGAAATATATTTTATTCAATTATTTTTAGTAAATAATATAATTAATATATTTTATTGTATTAGATTAAATGATACAATATTTATATTTTATTTAATTATTTTTATTAAAATATATTTATTAAATGCAATTAATTTTTAGAAAACTAATAAAATTAAATATTTTATGAAAATAAAAAATTAGTAATTGTAAACAAAATTGTATTTCCAAACGCAGTTTCAGTTTTCATTTCAGAAAAAAAAAACAACAATAGAAAACAAAAAACAAAAAATGTAAACGTAAATAAAAAAACGAGAGCATTATCAAAAGGCCCCTAAGTAAGATAAGCTCATTATTGTCAACTGAACTCTTGCATTCCATATACTTGCCCTAAGCAAGGTACACTCACTATTGTCAACTAAACTCTTACATTTCATATTCTCATTCTCCCAAGCCTGTACAAACTTGACCATCAGAGAGTCTTTGGTTGAAGACTTTCTCCGGCCATTTTCCTTCATGTTTTCTTCTTCTACAGGCTTTTTCAGTTGACTTTGGGTGATGTGGTGGTAACATGCTAGAGTATTTCTTATCCTAGCACATGATGTATATCAATATATCAGCTGTATGATTAGAAGTAGAGTTTCGCTTGAAATAGGTTTGTAATGTTTGTGTTTTATTTGGTTCTTACCTTGTAATCATTCTCACCCTATAAATAGGGTTGATTTTCTCATAATACATATAAATATTTTGTAGCGTTTCTCATTCTCTCTTCCTCTCTAACATGGTATCAAAGTTTTGATGGTTTTGATTATTTTCCTTTTTTGCCAAGCACTTGCCAGAAACATCCCAAGTCTTACTATTTTGGTTATGTTTACCTACTCTGCTTAATTTTTTTATTTTTTAAGACCCAAATCATCTTTGTTTTCTCTCATCGAGATGAATCAATCAATCTCAAGCATAATTCAATAACTATGTTATGAAATCATGCAATTTTATTAAAATATTTCATAATATATTTAAAAGTTATATTTTATATATAAAAAATATCATACAACTCGATGCATTACACAAGTTAAAATTAGTGATTGGACTATAATTATTACATATTCTTCTATTAGATCACACTTTCAAATGCAAATTAATAATATAAAATTCTTAAATTGTGTGGTTTCCACCCCTGATAACCAAACAAAGAGATATGCTAATTTTTATCAATTGGAAGGAAATTTGAGCATTAAAAGATGCAATGGAGAAAGGTTGAAACAAGAAATATAAATTCATTCAAAGATTCAGTGCATTTGATACATGTTCTTCATATTTGAATGTGAGTTTGTGACTGAAGTAGGTTCTAGAAAATAACACATATTCAAATCCTCTTCTAGCATATCTGGATATCTAATTGATTTTATTAGTAACAACTTCTATGTGACCTCAGTTACTCCATGTGATCAGATCCTGAAATTAACAGGAGCAAATCTATAAATAGTTGAACAAGGAAGGAATTCTTTTAGGAAGATTAGATTACATATAAAATGAGGACATTTCATGGTTATAAGAGAATATAGATAGACTTTAGAGAGAGATTTCAGAATTTGTTACCAGTATTTTTAATTTTTCTTGGGTAAAGTACAAAAATCACCCCTATAGTTTACTTTGGTATCACTTTAGTCCTATATGTTTCAATTATAACAGTCAAATCCTTACACTTTCAGTTAAACAGAATTCAGTCCTTCCGTTAGCTGACCATTACACACAATCGTTAGACTGAGGGTAAAAAGATATTTACTCTACAGTTTGCCCTCATTGTTACTTCAATTTCTCACGTTTCAATTGTAGCAGTTAAATCTCTATACTTTCGGTGTATACTTAAAATATTTTATTATTATTTTTTATAAATAATATAATCTGAAATATATTTGATTAAATTATATAGCATATTTTAATTTAAAATATAATTTATTAAATTATTTTTAATAAATAATATAATTAAATTATATATAATATATTTTCTTTTTGTTGAATTAAATTATTTTTAATGAATAATATAATTAAATTATATATAATATATTTTCTTTTTGTTGAATTAAATTATTTTTAATGAATAATATAATTAAATTGACATTTGATTTAGTTTAATTAATATAAAATATATTTTATTAAATTCAATTAATTTTTAAAAATTAATAAAATTAAATATTTTGTTAAAAGGTGATTTGATTGTTTCATTAATAATTGTTATAATTAACGTTATAGAATCAAAAGAGTTGTATAAATAAATGTGTTCTCTCAAGTTGAATACATATACAAAATTGTATGTATACACATAATGTATATATAGAGAAAATTGCAGAGATAGGTAATTCAGAAAATAACGATTCTAGGACTATTTTGGTAATATTGTTGTTTTTTTATTTATATTTAACTCTTTTTACTTTTTGATTTGGTTTACTGTTATCATTTTTTTCTTGAAATAAAAACTGAAACTATGTTTAAAAATGTAATTTTGTTTATATAAATTATTTTTTGTTTTACTGAAATATTTAATTTTATTAATTTTTAAAAAATTAATTAAATTTAATAAAATACATTTCATATTAGTTGAACTAAATTAAATATTAATTTAATTATATTTTCTAGCAACAATAATTTAATTCAATAAAAAATATATTAAATATAATTTTATATTATTTATTAAAAATAATTTAATAAAATATATTTCAAATTAAAATATGTTATATAATTTAATAAAATATATTTCAAATTATATTATCTATTAAAAGTAATTAAATAAAATATATTTTAAATATATACTAAAAGTGTAAAGATTTTACTATTGTAATTAAAACGTGAGTGATTAAAGTGACCCAAAAGTAAATTATAAATGTGATTTTTGTAGTTTACCTCGCGAAATTACCTTTTTACCTTCAATCTAATAGTCGTATATAATGGCTAGGTAATGGAAAGACTGAATTACTACTTGACCAAATGTTTACGGATTTGACTGTTGCAATTGAAATGTTTTAAACTAAAGCAACATCAAAGATAAATTGTAGGAGTGATTTTTGTACTTTACCTTTTTTTTCTTTGAGGGCTGAGTAGTGAGAGAGCTTCAGGAATTAATTTTTATAGAGAATTTTACTTGTATTTTTAGTCTGGATATTCAGATTCAATTCTCAGTTTAGTTGATTGTAATCAGATTTCAATTCTCAAGCAAGTTCTATTTCAGAATTCAATATTTTCATATCAAATTTGATTTCCATCTTTGGTTTTAGTTTTCTAAGTATGATCAGCTAGGTTTTTCTTAGGCCAAGGCAATGATTCTCAAGACGCCAAACGTCATGGTTTTATTTTGAGTCTTTTAATTGCCAATTCAATTTGTGTTTGATTGCATTAGAAATCATTGATTCAAGGCCTGATTAGCATTGATCTGCATATTTTATTGACAAGCACGTAGATGTTGCTTAACTTAGAACTCTCATGACAATTCTGTATGTGGGTTGCTAGACATTGAACTTTTATTCTTCTTAAGATAGATTATGTACATGAAGTGTTAGATCCATGACTCATTTTAATTGAACTTAGTTTTCTCAAAATCAAAACAAACTAAATTAGTGATTTACAAACTCTTAGCATCTTGAGATTGATTTGGATTGATATTAGAATTGTCTTACCCAAATTTTTAACATCAGATTTTAATTAAATTCAACTTTATTTTCAAAAATCACAAACAATATTGAACGAGATTTTCATTTCTGTTTTAAAGTCTTGTGAGTCATGCTTTTGCCATTTAAATAATTAGAATTAATAATTATTTTGCAACTTAGATCCCTATGGAAATCGACTTGGTACTTACCAATTTATTGTGCTTCAATCTCACCTTACAATTATGGAAGTTTGTTTCAATTTTCATTACTATAAACAATCAAATCATAATCAAAATTAAGAGTGAAGTAATTGAATAACACAAGCAACTAGTATATGTATATGTAGATGTGTGTTTGGGTGATGAGCAGAGAACCGAGAAAGAGAATTAAGATTGGTGAGTTGAGTGAAACCTAAAATCTATTCCAATTCTTTTTTCCAGCAATTAATTGAGTTAGTTTAGAGTGCACTGCAATCCTAGATTTGGTGTTAGGAGGAATAAATTAATCATGGTGGTTTTCCAGCGAATTCTATACCTTCCAGCATATTGTGTTCTTTCTTTGCGCATACTAAGGTAGGGGTTGTATGTCCTCTTATTGCTTTTGGTTGTGTTTAGGTTATAATAAGTGTTGCTTGAATATGTAAATAATACTAACTGTTATGTGTATATGTTTATATATTCATAAACTGAGGTGGGAGATAATGAATAGTAGACTATAAGATTGTGATGCATTTGATAAAATGAGAAATTGGTTATGTAGTCTATTTATATGATAAACTGAAAATGACTATAAACTCAAATGGCATTAGCATCGAATAAGGGAAAATGACTTTGGCATTGAAATAACCTAAAACAGAGTATAAACTGGCTTCTGGTGCAAAAGGGGTTTGTGTGTCCACACTGGTCTTCTATGCACCCAAACTAACCCGTGTACCCACACATACGTGTTTTCCTATGTGCCTAGGCTTGTTTGTGGACACCTTATTCTTACCAAGGCACCCAAATGAGTAATTTATCGAAGTTTCTTAAATGATTTCATAAAGAAAGATAGTGATTTTGCTAGAACTATTACTATCGAATTCTAACATTATTTTCAAACATGAATATTTTAAATGAGATTTTGTAATACCCCGCACTTTTGTATTAGCACAAGTATATGGTTTTGGATGCATTTTGGAAGTTATGATATGTTAAATTAGTAGTATTGGTCATTAACGGTACTTTGGAGTTGGAAATTTTGAAAGAGGTAAGCCAAATACCTCATAGTTGGCATTTTAGCCAAGTGTAGGGGAAAGGGGACCTTGGGCACATGAAATATGGGTGCCCAAGGGCTTAGGTGCACGCCTGAGAAAGGCTTGGGCACCTAAGGTGTAGTAGAATTGACAGGTATGGGTTGCTTTGCATTTTTCAGCCGAGCCTCACTTTATTCATACCTATACCTAACTGAGGGTGATGGGAAATCTGAAATTTACTATTGAGGGACTTAAAATATTGGTTATATATATATATATTTGTATATATGATGCAAAAGAGAGAGAGAGATATTGTTGGAAGAGGAGGAAATCGGGTGAAGAAGCAAAGGAAGAACAAGGAAGAAGAAGAAGAGGACTGGGTGGAAAATTTGAAGGTAGGTCCTTCTAACCTAAATGAAATTCAAATTAATCTTGCAAGAGTGTAATTGGAACCTCAAGGAACCTTTCTGTATGATTTATTTGTAGTTGGATCAAGGAGAGAGAGAAGATTGAGTCTATCAAAGCTTGAGAGCTTGGAAGCACAAAACATCTTCTTGTTGATCCATCTTCTTACAACTTGAGGTACGGATTCAATGCCTCATCCTTACATATGTGGTGTGCAACAAGGACTAGATTATTACTAGAGAAACCTTTTTCAAATGTTGGTTACAGTTATGGGAGAAAATAGGAGTTATACACATGCATATATGTATATATAGGTTAAGAGAGTGAAAATAATGTTTTAATCCATAACTTGACTTTTGATTGATGAAAACTCAAATTGGTAATTTAGATTGAATATTTTCTATGACCTAAATATCATAGCACCATTTGAAACTTAGAAATATTAAAAAAAAAAAAATACATATATATAATCCTTCTATCAATAGCATTACTGCAAATACATATATTTTCTATCTACCTAGCTATTTTTTTCCTAGTTTTGTGATATGGGTTTTTGACGTTTTAATTATATATATATATATATAAAGGGAAAAGTTGCAGATTGAGGTGGTTCAATCAACTTGACCCCAGAATCAAGAGGAGGCATTTTACTGAAGAAGAGGAAGAAAGGCTTCTTGCAGCTCATCGCATACATGGAAACAAGTGGGCACTGATATCCGGACTCTTCCCAGGTCGGACAGATAACGCTGTGAAGAATCACTGGCACGTTATCATGGCAAGGAAGCAAAGAAAGCAGTCCAAGCTATGTGGTAAAAGAAGTTTCCGAGATGATCAAATTGGTGATCATGACTCCAAATCTCCACCTTTCAGTTTTCCACAAAGAAATTCAAGAACCCAACAAGATCATAGCTTGAAAAGCCGCTTTGAGAGCACTAGGTTCTCCGAATTCCAAACCCCAATTAGCAAAGATAGGATATTCAGTGTGTCACCCTCCAGTTCATCTTCAATGGATTTGTTTGGAAGGGAAGGTAGAGATTGCTTCAATCGTGGCTCTTATTATTTGAATTCTGCGGCCTATAATGGTTGGCGGGATTTCAGTGCATTCATGCTCCCAAACTACAAGAGAGTCGTTCCAAGTTCTGGTGGGTGTTCTAAACTTAGTGATGCTAAATATGGAACGATGAAGAGAGACTTGGTTAGCTTTGGTGATCATTCGCGCCCATTTGGTGAGATGAGAGTGACTATTGACGATGAGCAAGAGCACGGGATAAATCGATCAAGCAGAAGGGTATTCCTTTCATAGACTTTCTTGGTGTGGGAATCTCTTCTTGATCACTGAAATACAATTTTTATTCAACTCTTTTGTCATCTAGCTAGATATATTATATACAGATGACACTTTTAGATTCAAAATTGCAATTCCTTAATCATGCTCATGGCATACTAATTTCAATATTTAATTCAAAATATGTTCAGCTTATGTAGGATATCAAATATACATATAAATAATCCTACAAATAATGAACTTGTGTAAACTGTAGAATGAATATAACTGTATAAGATCCCTTTAGGTTAAAGATGGGAAAAGCTTCAATTTGTTTCCTTTATGAATGAGACGTATTTGAAGTTTTCTTGTTTTCGGTGTTTATGAATGAACATCTTAAATCTCTGATAGTATAGTGTGAGAGTTTTGAGGAACAATGCCAGTAACTTGTTGGAAGAGTTGGTCGTATATATATATATATAGCTTGTTGCTTTGGTTCAATAATCTGCTCAAGTGTGACAGAAATTAAAGAAGTCCAATTCAAACGAGATGCTGGCTTTGTATATTTTCATCATTATTAATCTAATCATGAATTGCTTAAATTAGCTCAAACAGGAACATGTACCTAAATCCGTATAGATGTATTGAGAACATGTGCAGGTATAGAACTCTGCATTTCATTAATTTTTCATTAGGATTTATTTTCGTTGTGTGTGAGATCATGTGTAAAATATTAGGGTTTTTATTAGTTTCCTCGTCTCTTTTAAGCTTATTATTTTGTGTTATTTTATTATGTTTAATTAAGTAAAAAGTAATTATTCAATAAAATATATATTCATTATTTTATTATTTTTTAACTCAATTAAAAATATTAAATAAATTTAATTTCCCCTCTTCACTTTTACATCTTGTCATTTCCTTTTATCGCTTTGGTGCCTAAGAACCTTGTGTTGATGTTAGAAACATGAAACTTTAGGTATTTTTACCTTAACTTGATCAATTTGAGGTCCTAATAGTGAAAAACCAAGAAACCAGAAAACAGAATATGAAACCCGTAACTTGGACCAAGCTGTGGGCACACGAGGGAGACACAATTGGGTGCCCAAGCCCCTTGGGTGCACAAGGTGTGGGCGCCCAAGCCCCTTGGGTGCACGGCTGAGTGTCAGCTTGGGCGCCCATCGAGCTTAGGTCACTTTTCTGACTTTGCTTAGTTTGGCCTCCTACCTTGGGCTTATGAAAGAGTTAGTAACATGTTTTTACATGAAACATTTACTTGATTAATTGTACGGATTTAGAAAGGGAAAATGCTCTGAAAAGTGATTAAGGATTAGTTATCTTAAGCTAATGGGATTTAACTCGTAAGGATGAATGAATGTTACTTTGAATAAAATGAATTGAAAGATTTTCTTGAGATAAAAGTCTTAATCAAATAGAATTGTGAATATGTCTTGATGTAAACTTAATGTTGAGGTATATAAACTTGTGATTGATTAAGTAAAATGTGATTTGACAAGGGGACTCATGTTCTTAATGTTGGTAAATGTGGAATGGTTAATAAGGTTTGATAAATGTGATATGTAACGAGCCATGGGATGAATCGTCACATTGATATGTGTGTTGGATAGTGTATGGTGATGAATGTGAATCTATGAAAAATAAGATGGTATGTGATGAATGATTGTTTGTGTGTTGAGGGCCGTGGTGGGGTGCGGAAATAGGAAGGGTTAAGAGAATACCCTTGGGTTGAAAGACCCGGAACCTGCGCAAGGTTTGGTGTCAATGCCAGTGGGTTAGTAGCTCACAACATTGTGTGTGTTAGGCTCTTCGTGGCCCTAGACTGCGATCTTAAACGATGACGTCGGTTTATCGTTTCCGTTGGGTATTGGCCCATAAAAGACGATAATGTGTATGCACCAATCCCTGATGACTGTGTGATTATGATCAGGTAATGAAATGATGAATGGATGATAATGTGAATATGGTAAATTGTTTGAATGATGGTTTGGTTATAAAGTGATGATGAAATGTGATTTGAATTAAAGATTGAGTTGCAAAGCATAAATATTAGCTAACATTGAATCTTAAGGTATGAGATTATTAAATGATTATATGTTATCACTTCTTCTGGATACTAGTTGTGTAAATAAAATGTTATGACTTTAGAAATTGTTATTGTGGCTAACCTTACCTAAATAGTATTACATGACCAGATTTGTATATCATATTTGTTTGTTTGAGACATCGTGGGCACAAGTGGACTCGTGCTCACGTCTCTATAGATTTTGATGCAAGAACAGGCCATAACAATCAAGTAGGCTAAAGGGATTGGACTGGATGGGTGTGCATGAGTCCTACTAAGCTTAGCAAACTTTTGGTCACTTAGTATAAATTTTCATTTGGAAATTGTAATGTTGTACATTGCCAGATTTATTAGATTTGATTGTAAAGGCCTTAAGGCCTAAGTTATGTATTAATGGACATAGTGTATGGAGTATATGACCTGGCAATAATCAAGGTTAAACTTACGTTATCCTATCTTATGTCTCGGGCTCACTAGTTTACGTTGCGTTACTCTGATCATGGGTTGGTTATGTTAGTGCATATTATGTGTGTTTATCACTCACCCCTCAAGTCATGAGATTCAGGGCATGACAGGTTGGTATCAGAGCACTAGGTCAGAATACCTAAGGACATGGGAAGTATTGCATCTCATATTACATGCTTAAATGAAATACAATTGAATTTGATCTTAGAATCTAATTTGTTTTGTTTAAAATTCTAGATGGGAATAGAAAAAAGGAAGAGCAATAATATCAAAGCTTAACCAGTTGAAGTAGAGATATTGTGGCCTAATGATGATATCTTTACCCAAGTGGCAACCGAGGGTTTAACCGAGGCTCAACCCCGGAATGTGACAGGGGATATAGAGGAGATAAGTAGGGTGTCAACAACAATAGGTCATCAAATGGTACCCTACTATGGGATGCCATATCCAGTTCCATATCCAACACCTTACCTATATCAGAGTGTGATGCCTTATCAGATGCCTGTTCAGTCCCAGTCTTCCTACCTGGTGATTGTAGTATAGAATATGACTATGATTGTACTTGCCTTTTCAGCAAATCCAACCATGACACCAAATGTAATAATAGAACCCAACCCAAGCAATTAGAATGTTAATTCACAGGAAGCTAGCACTAACGTTGGAGAGATAGATGGGAGCTCTAGTATTGAGGAAGATCATCTGTGAGGAGCATGTGAGGGTTGTCGTAGGCGGGGATATATACGTTACTGGTACCCTAAACAATGTATCAAATGTTGTACTTATCATGGCAAGAGGAGGCGCACTCGTAGCTCTTGCCTGTATCGTAGAGTTTGAGATGTAAGAATGTAAAGGGAAAATTTTGAAAAAATAAATCCCTTAGGGGTAATCGGAATGGTTGGTAGTCTAAGAACTTATGTTAAATTATGTACTCTTTTAACTTCAGTCAGTAGAGTAACTTGAGATCTTGTAATGTTGGAATTTCTGTGGTAGTACTAATGGAAGTAAAATGGTGTTGTTGTGTTGAACCTTTATATTGAACTGTTGTATTATTATTATGAGATGAAGTTATGCTCTATTAATATTGTTATTTTATTCTTTGATATACTTTAGATAAAATGCCGCCACATGAAATAGGAGTTAGAGGCTGACGCTGAGGTAATGGTTGAGGTCAAGGTAGGGGTAAAGGAAGGGAACATGCACATATTCAGCAAGAACAGGAAACACATCATAGTGTAGTGGCTGAGGTACCATCTACTATACAACATAATGTTCCAGGAGGGGAGGAGGTGCAGATGGGAGCACTAGGGGTTCTACAACCAGCAGCTATGGATGTTGGGCTGTTATTACAGCAACTGGCAGTAGCTATGACCACAATAGCAGGAGGGGCTCGAGTTGGACCCCAAACACAAATGCAAGCTGGTCCAACTGCCCTAGAGAAATTTAGGAGAATGAAACCTCCAACATATGATGGTGTGGCTGACACTGATGTGGCGGAACAATTCTTGGAGGAATGTGAGAAGATATTAGTAGCAATGGAGATCACTGATCCTTCTACTCGTATTATGTTGGCTGCATTTCAACTAGTGGGAAAAGCATCAGTTTGGTGGACTTGTTTAAAGGACACAAGAGGATCAGTGGGACTTACTTGGGAAGGGTTCAAGGAGAAGTCTAGAGATCATTTCTTTCCTCAGTCTTTAAGAGATGCTAAGAGGGAGGAATTTGCTGGACTGATACAGGGGACTATAATGGTATTAGAGTATGAAAGGAAATTTTTAGACCTATCAAAGTATGCACCATGAGTTGGTCTCTACTACTCATTTGAAGTGCAGAAGATTTGAAAGGGGATTGAGATCGACTCTGAGGAACAAGATCGTGTGTTGTTGGGATTGGAAGATTATGAAACCTTGATAAATCGAGCTATGACGGTAGAAAAAGATTTGAATGAAACCAAAGTCATTTATTAAAGTCGGCGAGGCAAGACCATGGGAACTCAGCAATAAGCAGTTAGCAGAAAAAGAATTAAGAGTAGTTCGTTAGCTCCACAAATCCAATTGTCCTACCAGGGAAGTACTACACCCGCACCAATGGAGAGATCAGGGGGACTTCTCGAAGGCAAATTGTATGCTTTAATTACAAACATGAAGGCCACAAAGTACGAAGTGTCCCAGGAACAACAAACAGGTTGAATCAACAGGACCAATGAGAAGTGGTCAGGTTGGGGTGAATAGGACGTGCTATGGATGTGGAAAGATGGGACATATTTAGAGTTTTTGCCCTCAAACTCAGCGAGGTACAGGGAGAAGGGTGGTACAATTTGGAAGGTTATTGCAAGGACCCCGCCCATCAACCTCCTAGTTAGTACAACAGCAGTATCAGCAGAGAGGTGTCCCACAAAGAACAGTGCAAACTGGGACATCACAGCAGTCGAGGGTGAACCCACCAGAATAAAGGTTTGGCCAGCCCCAGAATGTTCAACCACAGGGCAGGGTGTTTGTAGTGGCACAGCTGAGCCTATGGTGACAAGAGGTATTTTTCGTGTCTATTCATCAAGTGCTATTGTGCTCTTAGACACAGGTGCATCCCATTCATTTATCACTGCATCATTTGCATCTGCCTTGGGAATAGGTGTTAGCCCCATGGAATTATTTTTATGTGTTGAGACCCCTATAGCGGGATTTTCTTCCTTGACTCAAGTGTGTAAGGGGTGTGAATTAAGGGTAATTGATGTTTTTGATGAGCGATAGTTCATTTCAACTTTTGATTTAATTGTATTGGAGATGAAAGGTTTTGATATCATACTTGGGATGGATTAGCTTATGTCCTACCAAGCTACGATTGACTGTCATAAGCGTAAGGTAACCTTAACCATGCCAGAAGGAGATCAAATTCACTTCTTTACAGACCGATGTGAAATGTGAGAAATGTCGCTATTGAAAGGTCGGGGAAAGAATGAACTATACAACTTATTTGCTTGCATAGTTACAGAAGAAGAGGACGGGGAATAGAGAGTTGAATTGCCTAAAGTTGTGAATGAATTTCCTGAGATGTTTCCTGAGGAGATATCTAGGTTGCCACCTGAATGGGAAGTGGAGTTTTGTATTGATCTAGTTCTAGGCACAGAACCTATCTCCATTCCACCCTACAGGTTGGCACTGGCAGAGTTAGTCGAGTTGAAAACGCAAGTAAAGGAATTGCTATCTAAGGGTTTCATCCGACCAAGTACATCACCTTGGGGAGCACCGGCATTGTTTGCCACTAAAAAAGATGGAATGTTGAGAATGTGCATCGATTACAGGAAATTAAACAGTGTGACTATCAAGAATAGAAATCCGCTGCCAAGGATCGATGATTTATTTGATTAACTGAAGGGATCATTGGTGTTTTCAAAGATTGATCTACGATTTGGGTACCACCAAGTGAGAATAAGAGAAGAAGACATTCCAAAGACGGCATTTAGGACTCGGTATGGTCATTACGAGTTTCTGGTTATGCCTTTTGGTTTGACAAATGCATCGGCAGTCTTTATGGACTTAATGAATTGAGTTTTTAGAGATTATTTGGATAAGTTTGTGGTGGTATTTATAGATGATGTCTTGGTGTATTCTAAGTCAGAAGAAGAACATGAACAACATTTGAGGCTCGTACTACAAAGGTTAAAGGAACATTAGTTGTATGCCAAATTAAGTAAATGTGAGTTCTGGCTTAGAAAAGTTAAATTTTTGGGGCATGTTGTATCAGAAGAAGGAGTAGCAGTGGACCCATCCAAAGTTGAAGCTAGTTTGGAATGGTCTCAACGAAAGTCCGTATTTGAGATCTGCAGTTTCCTTGGGTTGGCAGGATACTACAGAAGGTTTGTCTCAGATTTTTCTAGATTAGCAGCCCTGCTAACTAGATTAACCTAAAAGGAGATCAAATTTGAGTGGGATGATGCATGTGAAAGATCATTTCAAGAGATAAAAAGAAGATTGACTACTGCACCAGTATTAGTTATCCCAGAGAGAATAGTTGATTACTTGGTGTATTGTGATGCGTCACGAAAAGGACTTGGGTGTGTTCTTATGTAGAATGGACAAGTGGTGGCATATGGTTCAAGACAGTTGAAGAATCATGAAAAAATTATCTAGTGCATGATTTGGAGCTGGCAGCAATCATTTTTGCCTTAAAGAGTTGGAGGCATTACTTGTATGGTGAGAAATTTGAAGTGATTTTGGACCGCAAAAGTTTGAAATACATTTTTACTCAGAGAGATTTGAATTTGAGGCAATGGCAGTTGATGGAGTACATGGAAGACTATGACTTTGAATTGTATTACCATCCAGGTAAGGCTCATGTGGTTGCAGATGCTTTGAGCAGGAAGAGCAAAAGTACCATAGTTTGTGTAGCAGTTAGAGAATGGGAAATGATGGGGATATTGAATGAATTTGGATTGGAATTTAAAGAAGAAGAAGAACAAGGGATATTGAATACTATCGTTACCCAGCCAGCCTTAATCACTAGGGTAACTGAGGCTCAGAAATTAGATGAGAAAGCTAATGATATTTGTACTATAATAAAGGGGCGAGTGGATATTCTAGGCAGGACAGTAGGTGATGATGAAGTGGTCAGATATCAAGGGAGAATCTTTGTGCCCTCTTCAATTAGAGAGGAAGTTTTAGCGAATTTCACTGTTCCCGGCTAGTAGTGCATCCGAGGAATACGAAAATGTATCATGATTTAAAGAGGCAATTTTACTGGATAGGAATGAAGAAAGATGTAGCGGAGTTTATTAAAGAGTGCCTAACCTATCAACAAGTGAAGGCAGAGCATCAGAGACCAGCTGGATTGTTACAGCCATTGCCAATATCTAAGTGGAAGTGGTAGAACGTGACTATGGATTTTGTCTCAAGATTGCCAAAAACAAAAAGGGGATGTGATGCCATATGGGTAATCGTTGATAGACTAACTAAGTCAACTCATTTTTTGTCAATACGAATGATGGATTCAATGGACACTTTGGCCCAATTGTAATCCGAGAAATTGTGAGGTTGCATGGGACAACAGTGTCTATTGTCTCAAATCGAGACTCTCGTTTTGTTTCCCGATTCTGGAAGAGTTTTCAAGCGGCCATGGGGGCGGAGTTATGTTTTAGTACTGCTTATCATCCCCAAACTGATGGACATTCGCAATGAACAATTCAGATTTTAGAAGATATGCTTCGAGCTTGTGTGTTGGACTTTAAAGGAAGCTGGGAAGATCATTTGCCACTGGTGGAATTCGCTTATAACAACAGTTACCAAGCTAGCACTGGAATGACACCATTTGAGGCATTGTATGGATGACCACGTAAATCCCCGGTGTGTTGGACACAAGTTGGAAAAGCAGCCATGATTGGGCTAGAGTTAGTTCGTGAAACCAATGAAAAGATCAAGGTAATTAGGCAAAGGCTGGAGACAGCACGCAATCGCCAGAAGAGTTATGCAGATCAAAGGAGGAGACCTTTAGAGTTTCAGGTGGGGGATCATGTGTTCCTAAAGGTGTCACCATGAAAGAGATAGTTCAGGTTTAGCAGGCGAGGGAAGTTATCTCCCAGATACATTGGCCCATTTGAAATACTAGCAAGAGTTGGAGAGGTTGCTTACCGGTTGGCACTGCCACCCCAAATGTCTGGAGTGCACGAAGTTTTTTATCTCTCTATGTTACGTAAGTACATTCCAAACCCTACACACATGCTAAATTGGACTGAATTGGAAATAGACTTGGATGTGAGTATGAAATTCAGCCGGTTCAAATTTTGGATTCTCGAAAACAAGTACTACAGGGTAAAATAATTCCATTGGTTCGAGTGTTATGGAAGCATCATGGAGTGGAAGAATCAACTTAGGAACGTGAGCTTGAGATGCGAGAATGATACCCACATTTGTTCTCTTAAGTTTATGACTCTTAAGGTTATGTTATGTATTAAATTTCGAGGATGAAATTTTTGTAAGGGGGAGAATGTAACACCCTGGACTTTTGTATTAGCACAAGTATATGGTTTTGGATGCATTTTGGAAGTTATGATGTGTTAAATTAGTAGTATTGGTCATTAATGGTACTTTGGAGTTGGGAATTTTGAAAAGGGTAAGCCAAATATCTCATAGTTGGCATTTTAAACAAGTGTAGGGGAAAGGGGACCTTGGGCGCACAGAACATGGGCACCCAAGGGCTTAGGCACACGCCTGAGAAAGGCTTGGGCACTTAAGGTGCAGTAGAATTGACAGGTATGGGTTGCTCTGCATTTTTCAGTCGAGCCTCACCATATTCATTCTATACCTAGCTTGGGGTGATGGGAAACCTGAAATTTACTGTTGAGGGACTTAAAATATTGGTTATATATATATATATATATATTTGTATATATGATGCAAGAGAGAGAGAGAGATATTGTTGGAAGAGGATGAAATCGGGTGAAGAAGCAAAGGAAGAACAAACAAGAAGAAGAAGAGGACCAAGTAGAAAATTTGAAGGTAGGTCCTTCTAACCTAAATGAAATTCAAATTAATCTTACAATAGTGTAATTGGAACCTCAAGGAACCTTTCTGTATGATTTATTTGTAGTTTGGATCAAGGAGACAAAGATGATTAAGTCCATCAAAGCTTAAGAGCTTGGAAGCACAAAAAATCTTCTTGTTGATCCATCTTCTTACGACTTGAGGTAGGGATTTAATGCCTCATCCTTACATATGTGGTGTGTAACAAGGACTAGATTATTACTAGAGAAACCCATTTCAAATGTTGGTTACATTTATGGGAGAAAATAGGAGTTATACACATGCATATATGTATGTATAGGTTAAGAGAGTGAAAATGGTGTTTTGATCCATAACTTGACTTTTGGTTGATGAAAACTCAAATTAGTAATTTTGGTTGGTGCCTAAGAACATTGTGTTGATGTTAGAAACATGAAACTTTAGGTATTTTTACCCTAACTTGATCAATTTGAGGTCCTAAGGGTGAAAAACCAAGAAACCAGAAAACAAAATATGAATCCCCTAACTTGGACCAAACTGTGAGCGCACAAGGGAGACACAGTTGGGCACCCAAGCCCCTTGGGTGCATAAGACATGGGTGCCCAGCCCCTTGGGTGCACAAGATGTGGGTGGCCAAGCCCCTTGGGTGCACGACTAAGCATCAGTTTAGGCGCCCACTGAGCCTACATCACTTTCCTGACTTTGCTTAGTTTAGCCTCCTACCTTGGGCTTATGAAAGAGTTGGTAACATGTTTTTACATGAAACATTTACTTGATTAATTGTATAGATTTAGAAAGGGAAATGTGCTCTAAAAAGTGATTAAGGATTGATTAGCTTAAGCTAATGGGATTTAACTCATAAGGATGAATGAATGTTGCTTTGAATAAAATGAATTGGAAGATTTCCTTGAGATAAAAGTCTTAAACAAATAGAATTGTGAATATGTCTTGATGTAAACTTAATGTTGAGGTATATGAACTTGTGATTGATTAAGTAAAATGTGACTTGACAAAGGGACTCATGTTCTTAATGTTGGTAAATGTGGAATACTTAATAAGGTTTGATAAATGTGATATGTAACGAGCCATGAGATGAATTGTAACATTGATATGTGTGTTGGATAGTGTATGGTGATGAATGTGAACCTATGAAAAATGAGATGGTATGTGATGAATGATTGTTTGTGTGCTGGGTGCCGTGGTGGGGTGCGGAAATAGGAAGGGTTAAGAGAATACCCTCAGGTTGAGAGACCCGGAACCTATGCAAGGTTTGGTGTCAATGCCAATGGCTTAGTAGCCCACAACATTTTGTGTGTTAGGCTCCTCGTGGCCCTGGACTGCGATCCTAAATGATGATGTCAGTTTATCGTTTCCGTTGGGTATTAGCTCATAAAAGATGATAATGTATATGCACCCATCCCTGATGACTATGTGATTATGATCAGGTAATGAAATGACGAATGGATGATAATGTGAACATGGTAAATTATTTGAATGATGGTTTGGTTATAAAGTGATGATGAAATGTGATTTGAATTAAAGATTGAGTTGCAAAGCATAAATATTAGCTAACATTGAATCTTAAGGTATGACATTATTAAATGATTATATGTTATCACTTCTTCTGGATGCTAGTTGTGTAAATGAAATGTTATGACTTTAGAAATTGTTATTGTGGCTAACCTTACCTGAATAGTATTGCATGACCAGATTTGCATATCATATATGTTTGTTTGAGACATCCTGGGCACAAGTGGAGTCATGCTCATGTCTCTACAGATTTTGATGCAAGAACAGGCCATAACAATCAGATAGGCTAAAAGGATTGGACTGGATGGGTATGCATGAGTCCTACTAAGCTTAGCAAACTTTTGGTCACTTAGCATAAATTTTCATTTGGAAATTGTAATGTTGTACATTGCCAAATTTATTAGATTTGGTTGTAAAAGCTTTAAGGCCTAAGTTATGTATTAATGGACATAGTGTATGGAGTATGTGACTTGGCAATAGTCAAGGTTAAACTTACGTTATCCTATCTTATGTCTCGGGCTCACTAGTTTACGTTGCGTTGCTCTAATCATGGGTTGGTTATGTTAGTGCATGTTATGTGTGTTTATCACTCACCCCTCGGGTCGTGAGATTTGGGGCGTGATAGATTTTAAGGAAAGAAACTTGATTTCCTCAAATGTTTTCAATAAAGGAACGATGTTTCATATCCTAAGATGATGTTAATTGAATGAAGTTTTCAACAGAGATTATTTATTGAACCTTGATAGTGGTGTTGGAAATAATGTTTTCAAAAGCAATAACTCGATAATGATAATATAATTTAATGATCTATACTATGTAAAGATGTGATAAGTATAAGGTCAGTAATGTGATGAATTGATTTGGGCTATGATGTCTTGTTGATAATGGATTATATGATTGTGATGTGTTATGTTAGATGTTATGTTGTGGTGTTGTGCTATGTGGTGCATGTGCGTGTGTCTGGTATTAGTTGACTTTGGGTCAAGGAGATACTATTAAATATGACTTTATAGACACGGGATTGAAAGTTCCCTAACCTACGCAATGTTGGTTATCATTTCCAATGGACTAATATCTCACAAAATGTATTGGATTTCCTTTGCAACACAGACACCTATGATGGTGTATTTGAATTGCCCTCACAATGTAGATGCCTATGGTGGTGTATTCATACTATTTTTGCAATGCAGAGTTCCTATCTCTTATGTATTGGTATGTGCATGAGTTGCAGTTGAGTCTAAATGTCAAGTATTGATGTGTCGGCGTGGATGTATGAGTTAGGGCTAAGTTTTGATGTTGAGTATTGGTGTTAGTATATGTATTCTTTATATATGTTATTGAGACTATTTATGTGATTTGATGATATTATAAGGATATATTGGTTATAGGCTTGAGATAACAAGTAGATATAAGATATAAAATATTGGTAATGAGAATGATAATGATATCATGTCAGGTTAAGGTGATTTTATGATTCTTGATATTGTGATCAAAATGTTAAGACGTTGTTACTTACTGGTGTGGTTGATTGTTGTTTTGCATGATATATATATATATATATATATATGAACTACATATTCATGTAATATCATGCTAGAGCATGTATTGTATACTTGCTTGATTGATGGACACACGTGAACTAGTGCTCACCCCTTATAGTAATAGTTGTAGGTTCTAAGATGGGGCCAGTGGAGACTTTTGATCAAGGATCCTTCTATTTTATCTTTTGATTTGTGGTTATGTATTTTGATGCCTCATTCATAAGGATTTAAAATTCTTTTGTGCCCTCAAATAGTGGTACGTTGTATTCAATATTGTACTTCAATGGGATGCATTATATTTTGGAATATTGCACCTAATAATGATTGTGACTTATTTTGTATTATCTTTTCAGTTATAAAATATATATTTTTTAATAAAAAGCCTCCTCAGAGAGAGGGAGGAGACATGGACTCTTATCAGTTTATTAAGTTTAAAAAATAGTAAAAGAAGAAAAAAGACTTAAATCTAACCTCCAGTAAAAGTATAAGAAAACAATAAGTAAAAGAAATGAAAGTGTGGTAACTTACCACATTACAAATATGAAAGCTACTAAAAATAAAGGAAACTAAAAAGTAGTGACTCACCATAATACAATAAATGAGAGGAGGGCATGAACCTGACCTCCAAGAAAGAAAAAGAAAAAAGATAAGTCCCAACATGAGGAGTCTAGCCACATCACGAGTAAGAATGCCTGTGATCGCTTACAGAAAGTAATGCTGGTCAAAGAAGGTCTACCTTTGCTAGTTGGTACAACCCCAATTAGCCATAAAGTTAGCAGCCTGATTGCTTCATAATAGACATGATGGATCTGAATAGATGAAGAAGCACAAATTTGGCAAACTCGAGCCAAGAGATAAACATACTCCTAACAGCCCGAACCATTAAAAGATGCCCATGAGACCACAATGGTTGAGTCTAACTCAATAATTAAAGAAGAAAGCCGCATTCTAGTAATAGTCTCCAATCTTATAACTAATGCGGTCAACTTAGCAAAAATAATAGGCTTATGACCAAGAAAACGACTAAAGGCAAAGATGATTGCGAAGAATACCAACTGTTGCTGAGTGTCCTGGATTTTCACAAAAGCAACTGTCCACATTAAGTTTCAAGTTTCCCAATGGAGGCCAAATCTATGAGACCAATTTTGCTTGCCTAGCCAGGGAAGGTAAAGTCCTCAAGGTTCTCACAAACTACAATAGAAGAATCTCCATGTAACTAAGAAGTCCTAAAACCATGAGCCAGCCCAATAAGATGAAGGTCCACAAGAATGCGACAAATGATCGCCAGAGTACTAAAGTAACACCATCGTACCTGTAAGCATTACAAGCTTTCCAAATATGCCATGGAGGGAGCACACTAGTGCCAGCGGAGAAGCATAGCAAATATAGAATAAAGTCATAACTATGAAACGTAAATAATCTGTGAAAGTGCTATTAAACTTGCTGAGACTGAGGATAGCTCAAAAAGAGATGGCGATGGGTCTCCATAGCACAACGACAAATACAACGAGAAGCTAAATGAAAACTATAGGTAATAAGCGAGTCATTTAATGCCAGGTATTTATGAATAAGTCTCCACATGAAAAAAAAAAAAAAAAAAAAAACCTATAATGAAATATGTTGGTACTAAATGATGGCATAAATAGGGCTCGTAGGCCAAGAATCACGAAAATGACTCCAAGTAGAGCACAAAGGAAAATCTCCATCCAAAGATAAGCTACATCTGATCAAATCCGTACCTTATCGAGTAATGGGTATTAAAAATATCTGCTCTACAATAGAGATAGGTAATTTTGCCAAAATCTGTTCCCCGTTCCATCCAGTATCAACCCAATAAAAAGAAACTGACGCCGTGGTGGCTACCTTCTGATTGTAAATAACCAAAGGGCAATTTCCAATCCAACAATCGTGCTAGAAACTAATATCTACTGATTTAGGCAACCACCTCATCAATGGTTCAGCAATCCCATGATCCTGAGTATGACACCTTTATAAAGGAAAGGCGGCATAAGTAAAAGTGATCATGCACAAATGTGAAGCTCTGTAATATTTGACCTTAAGGAAATTATCCCACAAGGATTGCTAAGATCTAAAACACCACCAAAGCTTGACCTCACAAGCCAAAGCCAAATCATTAAAGAAGCAAATCCCCAATAAGCCCTCCTTTATAGGGAAACAAATATCTAGCCATTTGTATTAATGAATCTTCCTTATAGTGGCAATGTCCCCCAAAGAAATTTAGTGAAAAGCCTTTCTAATTGGTGAATGATGTCAACTAGAGGCCAAAGAACATGAATTAAGTGAGTAGGCATCATAGAGAGAACATGTCTTATCAAGATAAGCTTACAGCCAAAAGATAATAAGCAATTGGCCTAGCCAGAATCTTATCCTAAACTTTTCCCACCAAATCATCAAAGTAGGTGATCTTAAGGTGTCCCAAATAAATGGGACACATGGGACACCCAAGATAAATGAAAGACAGGGAACCCTTTTGAAAGCTAGTGACATTTTAAATAATAGTATATTGGGCTTGAGGAGCAAAATTACCTAAGTAGAATATACTATTAGCTTAACTCACAAGTTGCCCAGAAAATTGCCTCACAACTATGTAATAAATCAATAATGCACTGAAGGTTGGAACAACTCCCATTAGCAAAGATAATAATATCATTAGCAAAACTCAAATAGGAGATCATAATAAGGGAAGTATGATAGAGGGAATATAAATTATCCAAACCTTTAGAGAGATATTCAGTAGCAATGATGAATAGGTAGGGAGATAAAAGGTTACCTTGGCGCAGGCCCCTTTAAGACTGAAAAAATCCTTTAGCAACACCATTCACCATAACGGAGAACAAGGGAGTAGTAATGGCCTTGCAGATCAAAGATATCCATCTGTCAGAAAAGCCAAAGTATTTGAGCATCTAAAGAATAAATGGCCAAGACATATGATCATATGCCTTAGTCATATCCATCGTAAGAACAACATTATGCCCCTAAGTCTTGCGATTCAGATCATGTACTATCTCCTAAACTAAAAGGATATTATCATGGACAACTCGGTCAAGAACAAACCCACTCTGTGATGGAGAGATAATTTGAAAAAGAAGAGCAGACAGTCTAAATACCATTATCTTAATCAGCACTTTGTTGCTAACATTACAAAGACTGATAGGATAGAAATCAGCCCAAGTAAAGGGAAAGGATTTCTTACGCAACAACATAACAATAGTGCCAAGAAACCCTCTAGGAATATCTAATCCACTAAAGAAATCAAAAGCAGCAGCATGCAAATCATTTGCTACAATATCCCAATAAGTCTGATAAAATCAACTGTAGAACCTATTAGGTCTCGAGTAGCTGTGAAGATCAATGAAAAAAAATAGCCTGTCGAACCTCTTCTAGTGTAGGCCCATCACATAATCCAATTTCATCTTCAGCAGTCATTAAAGAAGGAATAAAGTGAAAATTAAACTAATTAAAATGACAAGTATCCCCAGAGAGAAGGCTCTAAAAGAAAGAGACAGTCGACAAATCATTCTTAGCACCCTCAGTGATCCCAGTACCCTCATCAGATTGAATCTTGTGAACAGACAAAATATGGCACTTCTTCTAAGCTATAGCATGAAAGAATCAAGAGTTTGACTCACCCTCCCGAAGCCACTGAATATAAGATCTTTGCCTCACAAAAAACTTCTCCCATAATAATGCTTGGTAAAAATAGGCCTTAGCCAAATAAAAAACAGCTATACCCTGATTAGAACCCGAAGAATCATGAAGTCTCTCCCTGTGCAAAACTTCTTTCTCTGCCTCCTCAACTTTGTGGAAAATATTCCCGAGAACAATTCTGTTCCAGAATTTCAGATGATTTTTAAGGTGTATAAGTTTCTGCTGAAAAGCCACCATACCCTTAGAAGTTATGAGAATCATCCAATTTTGCTTAATAACCTCCATAAAATCAGTTATAAAATATTTTATTTTGCTCCAATTGTAGTTTGGCTCTGATCGAGACAAGGTTATGTAATCATGTGATACAGGATGATTGCATGTGATGTGTGTTTATATTTGGTTCGCGTTCTCAGTTACGAGACTCCGGATGTGACACACGATTGAGGCATGCCCACACTTGGTCATGGTCACATTTCCACCATGCCAATGCAAGCTTCTTTGTCCTTGCTTATCCTTAGTTCAGTTTTGAAACATGGATTTCACCAAAATCAGCTCCTAAAGTCCAATTTTGTAACAAATTAACCCTCAAAATTATCCAAAATTCCAATCTATTAGTAAACAACAATCAATTCATCAATTACCCACTTAATTTCAAGTTCTCCCAACAATTTCATGAACACCCGTTTATATGCATCTTATTATCTCAACTTTCCATTCCTAATGAAAAAGGGAAGAAACCACGTAACAAACAACAAAACCCCTACCTCAAGAACCGATAAGAGAGCAACTAGGATGCTAGTTCGAAGAATAAATCTAAACACAAACTCCTCTTATACCTCTCACCAGAGATGCTACCACAACTCCTTAACCCTAAAGCATTAACCCTCATGCTTGTTACCAGGACAAGCTATTAGGCCAGAACACAACCCACAATTAGACCCCAAGCAAACCTCACAATCGCTCAATAGTGTTTCTCTCAACCATCTCTTCTCAGGTCTCCAACTCTCTGAAACCTAAACCCACCCAACCAAGAAGATGAAGGAAAAAATAAAGAGGATGATAGTGCTAGGTGAAAAGGGAAGAGAAAGAGAACCCATATGAGAGAGAAAAGAAGATAAGGCCGCGGATGAATGAGAACCAAACTCCTCACCAACCACCTATACATAACTGTATATATAACTTAACTTTATATCATGATTTATAAACTAAATACCATGCATAAGAGTTAAATAAAGTCCAAAATAATCTTGTAAACTAGTGCACAACAGCTAGTACAAGATATGTATCGTACAAAATACCAAGTCATTATAATGAAATACTAGGGTTTGAAAGAAAATCAGATATGAAGCATTTAAATATAAATAGAAAACTTGGGAACTTCGTTATATCCAAAGAATTCATTACAACAAGCTTACAAGCCCCTTGCATCCTTTACCCATAAAATCTAGCCTAAATATATGAAAAATACAAAAACAAATGAAAAAGAAAAGAAAATAAATGAAAAAAATGAAAGATGAGGGAGGGGAGACCTTTGAGGCTCTCTCAAAGTCGTAGCCTAACAAATTCGAAATATTACAGCCTAATGAATTTACACTTTTATCCTTTCAAAATTTGCTCCAGTTGGCCTAATGTGCACACATAAGTGTCTGGTGCGCACATGTGATGAAAAAAATCTTAATCATACACAAGAACTAATTATCATGTGCACCAGAGCAAAAAATAGGCAGCTTGGTTGTTTAGGGGGGTAGGATACGCAGCTGGAGGCTAAACTGAGTGTCAGACACGGTAAAATGGCCTACTGGGAGTGGGGGACATGTGGCTATGGATGCTAGGCAGATATAAGGGTAGGACACGTACGTGCACAAGGCTGGGTCCGTGTGTGTTCATGGCAAGTCTGGAATCACTTATGCATGAGATGGCACTATCTTAGGCTTCAAATAGCCGTGTCTTAATTACACGTCTAGCGTGCTGTCTAGTATGCTGTCTAGGTTTGTCTGCATGCCATAGGACTTGGTGTTTTGTGTTGGGCCAAAACCCTTGGGCACCTACTAGAGCATTACTATGGTTGGCCTGGCTTGGCATTGGTAGCCATGAGACTGCTTGGGCATGACTCCTATAGCTTGGGTTGCTATAGGGGGTCCTGGCAAGGCCCTTGACTTGCCTTGCCTTGCCTTGGTTTGTCATGAGTAGCCTCGAGAGATGATTTTCAATATGCACATCAGGTGTTTGATAAAATGCCTGACAACAAGCTCCAAGCCTTTTTCTTACACTTGCTTTGCATCACCTTGCCTTGGCTCATCTTCTTTCGTATAATTGGTGTCAAATAGGCCTTAAATGCCACATTTTAATTAGTGAAATTGCATAACACCAATAAACACAAGGATATGAGTTATTTGTGCTGAAACTAAGTCTTTAGCAAGAGTAAGCAAACACTTAGCATGATGAAGTAAAACATAAATATATAATGTCACATGCTAATTAGTAGACTCAACAAAAAATTTGCGAATAAGGTCCATAAAAACTCACAAGTAAGATTGATAGAAGTTCACTAGTTAGTTCATTGGTTGTATAAAAGTTCAGTAGGTAGCTCACTGGTTGTAACTGAGTTGAGCCTCAAGCATACCTATGTATTAACGAGTCAAATTTGAACACAAGATTTCTAACTTGAAAAAAAACTTGACTTAAGCTCGAAATCTTCAAAAGTCTTAATAAATAAAATTGAATACAAGATTTCAAGTTTTATAAAAGTTTGGCTCGAACTTGCCAAAAATATTAATAAACAAGCTTGAATACCACATCACTTAATTCGGCTAAGCTCATTCGCAACTTGTGGAACTGAAAGGTTCATATAGAACCACTAAATGACTTAAGGGCGATAACGAAAATATGGAAAAAAAACAAAACACACACACACAAAAGAAATTAACTTTTTATTTGATTAAGTTGGAGAAAAGAAAAATAAAATAAAATTTTATTTTATGTAATTATTAAAAATATATAAATAAATTTTGTTTTATTTTATTCTTTAAAAACAAGGCGTAAGAGTTTTGATCTAAATTTATAGAAGTTTTCCTTGTGAAGGGTGATTGTGTCATTTCAAATTATACATCAAAATATTTAAGTAAAAAAAGATAATTTTTTAATTTTATTTAATGAAAAAATTAGTGTCAAATAGAAGAGAGAATTTAGAAAGTACAAATAGCCTCACGGGGGCAATAGATATGTTATTATTTTACCTTCGTCCTGTGCAATAAATAATACCTGTGTGGCTGTCCTGTGTCTAATTTTTCCATAAAAACAATTCATTGTGGGTGAACAGTAATGGGTAATTTCAAATGCCTTTTTAAAGCTCAGATAAACCCACACTCGGGAGCAACCCTGGGGAAGTTTCTCCTGTGCGACAATAAAGCAAACAGCTAGTTTACAAAGCAAGGTACCGTACTAAACGAAAGCGCATAGATAGTCGGGTGAGTGGCTATTTCCTTGTTCCTTCCTTCGCTGTCTCTTTCTGCCTTATAACATCACATATGCATATTCATTCTCTGCATACTAGTCTCCATGCCCTGAGGATTTTTCTCTGCTGCACTTAACTCATCCCGGTGAGTTCGTAATGGTACCGAGTCTTTCTGTTTATTTGAATCTCATTATTTTCTATTTCTTCATTTGGGTAATCCTTCATTTATATTGTTATGAAGCTAGTGATCTGATATGGTTTGTCTCACATTGTGTTTACGATTGATGAGTAATCTTGAATTTATCTTTTGACAACCTGCAGTTGACTGGGAAAATTAGTGGGATGCATGGCAGATTCATAATCACTAGGATTAATCATTCCTTAAACACATGTTCACTGCTAACTTATTCTCAGGAGCTGTTGTACCTGAGTGTAATTCGGTTGGTAGAGGAGAGCAGACAGTGTAATTACCATATTTTGATATTGTGTTTCAAACGCTTCCCTTAAAAAGAAAGTCACTCTGCTTGAAAGTGAAAGAGCAGAGGAAGGACATGTATTGTTAACTTGTCTGACATTGACTGTTTGATTTTAGGCATTATCCATTTTAACATTTGTCCCAGTTTATTTTGTACTAGAGGAAATCTCTAGTATGTTTTGTCTTGTGCATTTATGCTAGTCGTGACATACTAATTGGTGATTTATCCTGAGAGTTCTGCTGAGGTGTGTATATTAAACATCAAAATTCTTCTGTTTGATTATATGGTTTTATTGTTATTACATTGCACCAAAGTTCTTCAGTGAGCATATGGTTTTCTTGTTATTATGTTACAAGCATAGAGAACCGAAGGAATGTGCAGTCAAATAGATGGTTAATCAAATGGTTGGATAGCTTTTTACTCAAACTAGGTGTCAATCAATTGTTTGTCCCAATAACCAAACATCCGTGGAATATTTATTGTACTTGAAGGTAGAAACTTTATTGGTGCCAGTAATGTCAGTGCTATTGAAGGATCAATGTCCTAGTTTTGTGAATTTAATAATTTGTTGTAGAAGAATTAATGTCCTAAGTGAAAATTGAGCTTGCAAGGCAACTTGGTTGCTTGCAGTTTTGACTTTAGTTGAAGTCAAGTTAAACCCCTTTGTGCTGAGCAAGTTTTCTTGCATCATACTCAGTCATTTGTTTGTGATGTGTCCATATATAATTTTACAGGATTCAACCAAATGTTAGGAGGACGCTTAGATGATTGATATGCTGTTTTATTCACCTCTTTTACATTTTTTATTTTTTCAACACAACTGCACTATTCCTGCAACTTACATTTTTTCTCTCGTCCATGCAAACTCAAGAAGTATATTTCTTTTGCTGGCTGTCTAAATTATTTTGAATTTCACTGATTGTCAACTCAGGTTAAAATGAAGAGTATAAGAAACTCCATGTTGAGTTATTTGAGGGTTAAGGTGTCTATGAAAGAATGCTTCTTAGCTGACAATGTGAATACACTCAACAGACTGAGACGACAGTTTGGCACATTTACAAATACCAGCCAGGACGAGATAATGGCTCGAGTCATTAGCCTGGTCAAAAAATTTGATAAAATTGAAGCTGCTAAGGTAATAATTTTTATTTATCTATCCTAATGACCTTAGTTGATTCTACATATTTGTTGCCAGATAGTGATTAGTGATCACAAACTGGAATACTTTTATGGCCAAATTGCATGGCTGAAAGATTGTTTCATGCAGTCTACCTCTGTTTCACTTGGCAAAAACCAGATCAACAGTGCCAAAATATTGATCCTGATTTTTCTTTAACCTTAAACAGGTAACTGAAACAGCTGATTTCCAAAAGGACCTGTGTCTTGACAGCTTGGACAGGGTGGAGCTAGTTATGGCCTTTGAGCAAGAATTCTCAATTGAGATCCCTGACAAGAAAGCAGATAAACTTACTTGCTGCGCCGATGTTGCGAAGTACATTTCTGGAGCTGAAAAGAAGTCTACATAAAGTTCCTGATTGGGTTCTTAAATTCTTGTTACACATTGTTTGCTTTTTGATTTTAGAACGTATCAAGTAACATATTGATTTCTTCTGATTGGCAATTTCTTCAAAAATGACTTGCATTTTGAATGTAATAACCCCGGAACCAATGAAGACTCACTTTGCTCCGGTTGTATGTTTTGTTCAAACTGCATCTGGCAGAGAGATACAATTCTGCTGGAAGAGCTTATCACTTTAAGCTTTCTATACAAGAAAAAAATTATTATTATGCATGCCCCTGCCCCTTGCCCCCCCCCCCCAACACACACACACACACACCCACACCCACGTGCATATATATATGTCTCACACGCACACACACAAACCCATCAACCCAATTGCTGTGACTGAAGCGCCATCCAAATGGGCTGGGGCCATCTTCCCAATCTTGAGTGTCTGTTAGTAGACTTTTACAAGGGCACCTTTGTGTTCCCTGTTTGCTCTGTTTATGCAGGCTTGGGAACGTTTCGGTGTCAAATGTAAAGTTTGAGCTGTATAGGTTCGGATGCCGTTCCCAACTGATGACAATTTTAATCCAGTTTGCTTTCCAGTAAAAGCAGGGTGGCAGAGGGAGTGCCTTGGTAGGCGTAGAATTTTAACCACACATCTTTTGTCCAAGTTTGGGATAGCATGGAGATGGGAGGGAAGATCAATGAGGAAGTCTCCAAATTCATCTGTGCTGCCTTTCACCCAATTTGATTTGCGTGTTTTCCAATCTGTATGGCATGAGACAGCCACTACAGCATCTGCAGGGAGTAACACTAGGTAAAGAAATGGTAATAAAAAAAGGGAGACAAAAAAACAGCCAGGGAGGCTGGCTTCTAGGCTGCTTACTGGTCATGTAAGCACATTACATTACATGTAATAACCCCAAGCGTAGCCCCATCCAATGAGACTCGAACCCACAATCAACCAATTATGTGGATGGAAGAGCTCTAACTGCCGTAGTTATTCATTAGTCTTACATAAAATACTACTTATTATTTAAAGTTAAACAAGTTGTAAAGGATATCTAATTTTTAAAAAATTTTTGAATAGTTGTGTCCGAGTAAAAATGTAACTTGAAGTCATGGTGGAGCTAACCAAATTTCTGGACTTCGTTATTAATACAGTTCAAATCTATAAAGGGCAAAGGCACGCACGTACTTTACTTTTCCTTAAATTTTCTTCTCCATTCCTTTCTTTTTGTATCTCTATTTTTTTTTTCTCGAACTCTTTATATATTCTTATTGATACATAGAGCGTGTAGAAGAAGTTATTGATAGAGGTTGCTGCCTGTGATATTAATTTCTAGACAAATTCAACCAATAACCACAATCAATATATCTGGTGACCTATAAATTGCCTTCTGCAAATTGGGGGGTTGGGGAAGAAAAATTGCTTTCATATCACCTGGTATATATGATCTACATGAGCAAATGCATCTTATACAATATATACATAATGGTTGTTCAAAAATGGTGCCATACAATTAGACTTTTTCATAAAATATTTATTTACCACATTAAAAAATAAATTAAAAAATCCCACTAAAGCCCCTTAATTATATAAATGTTACTTATACATCTTTTTGATATCAAATTTGTAAATACAACAGAGAGAGAGAGAGAGAGAGAGAGAGAGCGTTAAAATAGGATTTTCCCTATCTATATGTCCAATTATAACCATGAGTTTGATTACGGGGCTTTATTTGATCAAGTGGAGATCAGCAATTAAGTTCCCTAATATTTGGATGTTGAACTCATGAAAAAAACAATAAATTGACGTTTGATAAGAAATTAAAATCATTCCTTTATTACTAATTAAGTTCCCTAATATTTGGATGTTGAACTCATGAAAAAAACAATAAATAGACATTTGACAAGAAATTAAATTCATTCCTTTATTACTAATTAAATTAAATTAATTTCATTTTATTTACTTTAACTAAATATCCAAACATAGCATTAGATTTGGTAAAAACAAATTCATTCTGAACATGAAAAATATAGTACTAAATTTTGACTGTGTAAGTAATTTTGAATACTGAAAGATAAATATAGTACTTAATTTTGATTGTGGTTTTCGTTAATTTAGAGAGGCAAAGGCGGCATAAGAAATATAAAACAGAGTTATATAGACAGGGTGTATTAAACTGGGAAAAAAAAAAGAAATTTAGACCTAAAAAAAATTTAATATAGCTTCAAAAGTTTTAATATACTAATATTTTGAACTTAAAAAGTACATAAAAAATTTGAATCTAAAAATTTTTCTTATAAATGTGAACGTACTTAAAAGTTATAAAAAATAAAAATAAGATATTTAATGAAAAAAATCATATAAAACAAACAAAATTGTAAGTCAAAATAAAAGTAATTTATCTGATTGTTTATAAACTAAACCTAATCAATTAAGGTGATGTTTGGATAGCCAAAAATTAAAAAATTTGATGTAAAAGTGACACGTGATAAAATTTAATTAGAAAAAGTTAGAAAAATTAATAATTTTTTGTAACTTTTCACAAAAATTAGTATACCAAACACTCCCTAAGTTATTATAAAATATTCACACAAATTTTCTCACAAAAGTTATCCATATAAGAGGTTAGAAACATTTCAAATAGAAGTTAGTGATAAATCTAAAATTTGAAATGAAACTACAAATATTTTAAAATGTTTTAATAAATATAAAATATTTAAAAATTATTATTTAAAGATAATTCTTATAATCATTTGAGACATCTAATTACTTATTAAATTTAATTTGGTACAGCTAATTAAACAATAATTTAGGATAATTATTACATAATTAATTTATAACTATATAGCAATCAAATATATTTTCTAGCAGTGTAAGTCATTTTTAGAGTTATAAATGACGGAGAATATTTTATTATTAGTAAAAATAAGAGAAAATAGAGTCTATTAATTTAAATTGATTCTTTTAATAAATATATTAAAAGATACTCTTTTGGTTTCTATGGATTAATACAAGTTTCAAAATTATTTATAGGTATTGTAATTAAAAAAAAGGATAAATTTAAAGTAATTAAATGTAAATATATTTTAAATTTGAAACCTTTTTATTAGATGAGGATTTTAGACAATTGTTTAAATTATTTAATATTAAAAAATCAATTATATAATTCTTTCTCTCTATATGTTGTATATCCCCGTTAATCCCCAGTGATGATTGAGATGTTTCATGAATGAATACATAGATGAATGAAGCAAATCTATATTCCAAATTTATATGTATATACATATATGTATATATGCATGAATACATGTTTCTACATGATGAAATAACAAGAATGAGATAAAAAATTTAAGCGCACAAACCTGAGACCGGGAGTGGATGAGCTTTTCCATGGGAGTCACAATATTGACAAACAAGTGTACCAGCTATGAGAACAGTGGAAAGCTTCTCATCCCCATATCCAGCCAGTTTCACCAATTCATCCTCTCCGCCGGAGCCCCACAGTTGGACCAACGGGTGGTGACTAATCTCACGACCGGCCACCACCGCCCGCGGTGCTCCTAATAGGGGGAAGAAGAAAATCAATATTATGAAGTTGAAGGACATGACGACGGTCCTCACGAGATTGTTACCGCCGCGAAAATGGCTGCTCACCATCTTCTTCTTTATGTTGGCCTGTCTACGCTTTCACTTTGTGTTAACGCAATTGACCAACCCAAGAGAGACAATGAAAACCGGCCAACCCCGTTTTCGGTTTATATATAATATATAATGCCAGTGCAAAGTCGTTCTGGCCCTTTGAAATATTATTTAAGATTACTATCATACCCTTCCATTTGACGAATATTTTCAATTGATACACCAAAAGATGAAGGTTTTTTGTTAATTCACTTCTTTTTTTTTTTCAACAAAATGAGACAACTGTACCTGAGTAATGCTGAATAATCATAAAATATCTACTAGAATTTTTTTTCTAAGAATGGTGTCGCTTTACCGTAAGCCTATTATTTTAGATAATAATAAAATAGAAAAAAAGAAATCATTAAAAAATGTTTCTATTCCAAAAAAATGGTATTGCCACATTATTAAGTCTGATAGTACTTTCTTATAAAAAAATTATGGTAGAGAAGTATATTCTATTAAATTAGTTTATTGATTTGATGAAAAAATTAGGAGTAAAGTACATTGATCTCAAATAGTTATTACCCATAGTTATTACTATAATTACAAGGACTTCCTCAACAATTTAAAAGTTACAAAAACTTTCCTTGCTCTCATATAGTGTTAACCCTTGCAACATTTGGTTACCAGATTTCAAATTAATGACAATAAAAAATGCACAAAAAAATAATTCTTCCCTTTAAACAATTGATAAAAATTATAGAGACTTCTCCTAAATATTTAAAAATTATAGATACCCACCTAGCTTTTTTTAAAATTACAAAGAACCCCTTATTTTTAAATATTATTTTTTAATATTTTCCATTTATATCATTTTTTTGTAAGAATTTATCACTCACACAATTTCAGCTCCTAAACCATCTTGAACTTTATCAAATAATAAAATAATTACTTCATGAAAGTACTTTATAAGAGTCCACTATGAAGTTGTAAATAATTATGTAACGCAATTATGTAACACAATAAATTTTTAAATTTTTAATTTTAAGTCTTCTATCTTTTTTAATTTACATAAATATCGTTGAATCTTCCAATATGTCGAGACGTTATTGCGATATCTAATTTAACTATGAATAATTTCTTAGCCATCAAATTTTAAATGATTTAATTATAGTGTCAATATTTTTGTCATTTGAATAATTTATTTTTATGAAATTTATCTAGGAAGATGGTTTAGGTTATTAATTTCTTCAGTTCATCTCATTTAAGTAATAATAATATGAATCAATATATTTTTTGGATAAATTTAGTGAAAATAATTCAATGTAAACAGTGGGTATAATGATATGTTAGTTATAATATATCACAATGCAATCTTTAGTGTTTAGAATTTTTTTTTTTAATATTGCACTATTAGGGAGATGGTTAAAGAGGATCGAGGAACACTTGAGGCGGTCATTTAAAGAGTTTTAGATAACTGCTTTTAACATACGCTCAACCACCTTAAGACGGTTGGTTAAAATCTTTTACCTCCCCAAAAAAGGCCACCTCCCCCTGTGGCCAGCACATTCCCTCAAATCTCTCTCTCCGTTTCTCCATTTCTCTCTCTCTCTTCACTCCTCTCTTTATCAGTGTCATTGCTTCAGCTGTTACCGCCATCACCACTCGACCACCTGCGAGGGAATGTTTTACAAATTGATTAAATTTAAAGTTTTACAAGTCAAATTTGTTTATAGTTTAATTTTAAATTCATTTATTATAATTTCATCAGTATTTAATTTAATTATTTTTAAATCTTTTATTTTAGGTTTGATGGATTCTCTTAGGGTTTCGAGTCTTTTGCTTACTTGAAGATGTGCTTTTTTTTTTCTTTGTAAATTCATTTACTTAAGGATAATGTAATAAATTTACTTTTTATTTTATCAAGATTTAAATTTATCTTTGATAATTTAATTTTGTTGTGGTATAAGACGGTACCTGTTATATGAATGTACAAGTGTTGTTGTATGTAATTACAAGTTTTCTTGGTTTTAACAAAATTAACTATATTTAAAAAAAATATTATGGATGTCCGTTTAGAGGTGGTTGGCTAATGGGAATAGATGATCACTTTGAGGCGGTTGGCTAAAACTTTTGGCCCAGTTATATCTTGACGGCTTTTGGCGATCTAAAGCATCCACAATAGCCTTAACCAATCGTCATTTTCCATTCTCGACCCCTATCCACATATGCCTCGAAACAGTCATTTAGAGTATAAATTACTGCCTCAAGAATTTTAGACTGCCGCCTCATTTTAATCTAATAGTGTTGTCACAAATCACAATCAAAATAAATTTAGAAAGGATTGAAGAGATTAGAAAGAGTTTAATAATTTAAAGAGTTAAAATATTTAAATTAAAATATTTTAGGTTATTTAGTAATAAAATTTATAATAGTTCATTAGAAAATGATTTATAAAAATTAATTGTGATTGTTAGAAACTAAATTGAAAAAATGCCCGCGCGCGGCAGCAATGATAAAATTCAAATTGCAACATTATATTTAAATTCTTACAAAAATAATATTGTCATAAAAAAAAATTAAATTTTGAAGCAAGGAAGTTTTCCATAATTTTCAAGTGATTAGGTAGGTATCTGTAATTTTAAATGGTTAGGGGATATTTTTGTAATTTTTAAATGTTTAAAAAAGGTCCTCGTAATGTTATTAAATTATTGCAGTAATTACATTTTATTTATTTGAAAGTTTGGCTAAAAAATGCATGACTACCATCTAATTTAAAATTAACCTATATATAATTTTATTATGATTTGGATTAAAATTTAAAATTAATATAATTCGTTAAATTTAATTGAATTTTCATCTTCCATGTAACAGAGGCTTATATGTAATTTTGCAAAACAAATTCTTGAGAACAATGGACATAAATTTATCTTTCAATTATTGTATTGAATCTATTTATAAAAAATATATACTTTATTTTAATATTAAATTTTGTAAAAAATATACTTTTATCTATCCATTTTGATCCAAAAAAAAAACCCTCCAATAGATTTTGACTCATAAGACATCTTCAGTTAAATTTCACATATTTTATCAATTTTTTATTTTAATCCAGATCATAAGGGGTTATATATTAACTTTTAAATGAGAAAATCGTGTATTCTTTTGCCCACATATAGAGGAGTAGAATATAATTATCTCTACATTATTTAAAGGAATTTTTTTAAGCATTTTGTTAAAACTGTAAAATGAAAAATTAACAGTGTTGGAAATTGTTAATAATATTTAAAAATAAGGGATGCCAATAATTTTCAAATGGTTTGGGAAGTCCTTATAATTATACTAATATTTATGGGAGAAAATGTAATTTCCTTAAAAATTAATTACATAATTAAACAAATAATCTAAAAGTAAAAAGGAAGATTAATTGGCAAAAATGTCTTATTATAATTCATTGGGGTAGTTGCACTTTATCCAGTAGGCTTTGGCAAAAAAAAAAAAAAACACACACACACACACACACGATCCTCTACTAGTTTACAAGCTAAGGCATGATTTCTTTGTAATGTGGTCGAAATAAATTTTTATAAATTGTGCATTGAATCTCTTTAATAAGTGAAAAATATTTTTATTTTAACATAAAAATTAGTAAAATTATATTTTTACTTATCAATTTTTACCCGAAAAACTTTTCTTAAATTAATTTTAACTTTTGATGTACAATTTCAGTTAAATTTAAGAAATTTTATCAATACTATAATAAATCCAAATATAAGGGGGTTATATATAAACTTTTAAATTAAAGAAATATCACTGTTTTTGGGTCAAATTCTAAGGGATAAAGTATAATTACCACTAATTCATTTACCAATGCAAGAAGCTAGGTCCTAATTAAGGCTCCGTTTTGAAACTCAAATGGGTTTCTTATCCTTAGTTTGGCAACCCTCCAAAAAAGTCACTTGGAGCTCTAACTCTTTGTTATTCTTTTTTTTTTTTTTGAAATGACCAAATTTTTCATTTACATTTTTAGGTCCTTTCAAATCATAACGAGTAAATATGTAAAGTAAAAAAAAAAAGTTAAATAAAAAATAATTTTTTTAATTATACACAAAAATAAAATAAAATAAAATAAAATAAAACAGCTTTTTTATTCTCAAACGGAGCCTTAGTTTGAGAACCAGCTACCAAAAAAGAGGCTAGCTTTTCTATTCTTAAATTAAATGGGTTTTCCGTGGAAAGGTGACACCTTTGGGATGCAATCCATAATTGGCTAGGATGGTGTTGAAAAAATTTAACCAATTCTTTTTTTTTTTTTTTTTGAAGGTAAAATTTAACCAATTCTTTTTACGAAGGTTTGGGAGCAAAAAAATTAGGCTTTTTTTTTTTTTCCTTTGTCGTTTTAGAAAGGGAAAAAATAATTTTTTGCTACTAACTTTTTAGTTTTTTTTTTTATTAATTTGACATAATTTTCTTTTATAATTTAGAAGAACCTAAAAAATATAAAAAAAAAGTCAAAAAACTAATAGTTAAAAACTAAAGCCCCGTTTGATAACGTTTCCGTTTTCTGTTTATATTTTCAAAATTTTGTAAAATCGCAACAAAAACATGTTTGATAAATCTGTTTACATTTTTTTCTTTAAAAAAAAATGAAAACATAAACAGAAAAACGTAAATAGAGAAAAGATATTTTCACTCTAGTTTTCTTTTCTGTTGCTAATATTTTGTTAATTTTAAAATTTTGTCTATTTTTGTTACATTACATAAAAATAAATTATTTTATTCAAATATTTTATTAAAATAAGTTATTTTAATAAATAATATAATTAAATTAAATAAATTAAATTAATTATATAAATTATTTTTAATAAATAATAAAACTAAATTAATTAATTTAATTTAATTTAATAATTAAATTAATTTATATAAAAATAATTAATAATAAATAATTAAATTACATTAATTTTAATTTAATTTAATAATTATTATTAAATTATTTTACATAAATATCATAATTGAATTAAATTATTTATGATTTAATTAATTTAATTTATATAAAATATATTTTATTAAATTATTTTAATAAACATTTAAATGAATTTAATTAATTTAAAAATAAATAATTTAATTTAATAATTAATCTAATTTAATTATTTATTTAATATGAAATATATTTTATTAAATTATTTTTAATAAATAATATAATTTAATATATTTTATATTTATTGAATTAAATGATTTTAATAAATAATTTACTATATTAATTTAAGTAATTATATTAATTAAATTAAATTAATATAAAATATATTTTATTAAGTTCTATTAATTTTTTAAAACTAATAAAATTAAATATTTTCTAACATAAAAAATTAATAATTATAAACAAACTTGCATTTTCAAACGCAGTTTCAATTTTCATTTTAGAAAAAATAAACGGCAATAGAAAATAAAAAACAGAAAACGGCAATAAAAAATAATAACAAAAAAACGACAACGTTACTAAACGTGCCCTAAACTTTTGGCTTTTGTTCCCACACAGACCCTAAGCTTCTGCATTTGGCTAACTAACTTTTTGACTTTTTTTTTTTAAATTTATCAAAATTACCCTATTACATTTTGCACTTCTTTTAATTCATGAAGGGCAAATGTATCAAATAAATAAGTTAAAAAGTTAATTATAAAAAGTTAGATTTTTTTTTTTCTTTCCAAACTAAAAAGCTAAGTTCAAGAATGCCCAAGATTGATTTAGCCCAAACTTAAAATTAATTAAATACGATGGTATGGGCATTTGGGTCATTCGACATAATTAGTTGTTGACCTGTCATTCAAAATTAACAGGGTAAAATTTGAAGTTCGGTGATTTATTGAGGGGTGAATTGGTCTTTATACTAAGCCATAGGCTAAGGTGCAAGAAAGAATTGCCGGAAGTTAAAAGGGAAGTTAAACTGTAGTAAGTTGGTTGCCTACTCACAATCTTGGCGTATTCTTTTACACACGCACGCTCTCTCTCAATTGTTTTGAACTTTATATTATTTAATTACAAAATTCACATTTGTGAAACTTGGAAGCTGACACGTCTTAATTCATGGTTGAGAAGCCTAGCTATCACCCTACTTTCAAGCCCACCCCAACTATCCCCCATCTGCATTTTTGTATGTCATATATCATCTTCCAAAATACATGTTTGTATATATATACATATATATACTAATTGTTCGAAATTTTCACTACAATCAGTATAAAACTGAGCTTCGAACCTTAATTGAGCATTGATGAGATAATCGTAGCAGTTAAATGCAAGTTTAGTTTGATGAATATTGTGAAATAAAATTGAAATATTATTATAAAAAATTACTAATATTAATTTTTTTAAAAATTATAAAATAAATTTTATTTTTATGTTTTTAATAAAAAAATTATATTAATAACTATTTCTTATTTTTTCGAAAGTCTGAAATACGCATTAAAATAAAAAAAAAAAAAAAAACTCAAGAGTAAAATTGTCATTTTGTTTGTTCGAGTTTGGATCATACAAAAAATTGATTAGCAAATAAAAGACATATTTTAACCCTTCGAAATTCCATAATATCAATATGAATTGAAAACTGACTGATTATAAAATGATTATTTTGTTGGTGACCTTTTGTCGAGCTAAAATTTACTTAACTTGAAAAAAAAAAAAAAAAGAATCTCTAGTAATATTCTTCTGTATTTCGGACAATCTAAAATATGAATTTTAGTTTAAAAAAAATGAGTTTCGGAAGACATTGTTATATTATGTCCCAAGTTTAAATCAGACTAAAATTTTCTTAACTATTGAGAATTATGTTAATAAATATTTTTTAATTTTTTGAAAGCTCAGAACAGAAATTTAAGACAAGAATGGATTTGATGATAAAATAATCATTTTATGATCATATTTTAAATTCGTCTAAAATTTGCTAAACTAATGAAAAATTACTAAGAAATATTTTATCGAACTTTTACGATACCTGTCGATCAAATTTAAGCAACAAACAGGTCTAGGATAGAGTATTCATTTTACAATCCTAAATTTATTAATCTAATTTGGAACCTAACGAATAGTTCTAAACTTTTTGAAAAGTCACATAATGAAAATTTAGGACAAAATAAAGCCCAATAATAAAATAATCAATTTATAACATGAGAGTGATATATTCAGAAAAATCTATAATAACAAATATGTTAATTTCTTCCTCTTCTTATTTTTTTAATAGAATTTTAATTAGAATAAGATGGCTTCTCAATCACTTAATTAATAGTTGCATTTTTTCACTTAATGGGAGAATAATTATTGCTAAAAAATGATATTCTAACTTTATTTTATAATACCAAATATAAAAAGAAAAAATGTCAAAATGAAAGAAATTCTATTTTATTCCCACACACTAAATATATGGTCTTAATTCTTAGAAAAAATTATACTTCTCTCAATCTTATAAAATCTCTGTTTTGCTTCTTCAAATAACTATCATATTCTCTATTGTAAAGAAATAAAAAATAAAATAAAATTATTTAGATAAACCGACGTAGAGTGATGTTTAATAAAGAATATCTAATATATTTTTAACTCGGGAAGCTTAATTATAGCTCTTATTTTTAATAAAATAGAGAAAAAGATAAATTTCTATTTAAATAGAAGTTAATCAATTTAGTATTTTCCAAACATTTTAAATTTCCTTTTTTTTTTTCTGTGGTCGAGATTTATTTAATTTGTTTTCAGTTTCGTGCTGATATGATGGAATGTTGACATGCTTCATCGATCAGTTAATGGATCTCAAATTTAGAAAATATTTTTATAAAGAAAACAAATAGACCATGCATATGCCAGAAGAATTATTAATGATGATGACGGGTGCTATAAAATAATAAAGAAAAAACCTTTGTCAATGCTTAATGTGCCAACCCACATACAAGCAAAATGGGGGAATCCAAGTGTTTTCCAGCACTAAGAAACGTGGTCATTGGAAGCTTAGAAATGAGCCATTGCTCTCAACTTTCAAGACCTTTACTGCTGAGGCAAAATGGGTTAGGGTTTGGTTTGGCCCCACCCCATTTGAATTGGCAGCCACATGTGAAATTTGGCAGTCAAATTCACACCCACCCATGATAAGATATGATAGAAGGAAAATTCTATTGTACTATAAAATATACCAAAAATAATAACTGAAATGATACAATAACGATATGTTTATGGTCTAAAAAAACTCTAATTTTTATTAAATTTTTTTAATTTTTATCAATATTTTATAATTTTTATCAATTTCGTGACTATAATTTTTGACAAAATATAATTTTTTTGGGGCTCCAAATGTCACCAATGACATTGACAGGGTTATAATTAAATAAAATTTGGATTTAATTTTCAAATAGGAAGGGCACATGTTTATTACGTCATTCTTATTATTTCTAATAATTTTTTGTTTTAATTGTGTAGTATTATAATGAAATAAAAATTCAGAAACACACAATCCATCAGCTCCACGTGGACACGAGCAATTCCGAATTACACTTATGACAAGTATTCCAAATTGATAGTTGCCATTTATTAGTAGCAATAGTAAAAGATTAAATTTGGAGAGAGAAAATATATGCAATCTTACTCTCAATAATAGACATCTGAGAGAATATCTTCAAATATTAAACCCATAATATCTTCAAATCGCAAAACATCAGCCTTATCACTGCACCACGACAAATCCTCTAACAACAGTAGTACAAATGCTAAAAAGTACAACGCAATTTAACAAAGTATTCATTAATTTTTTACCTTCCTCAGCTGGGGCATATCCTACAAAGTTGAGAAGAATACATTTACTTTACCTTCCCTCGACTGGGCATTTTTCAAAATTGAAAAGAATGCATTTATTTTTATCTTTTCTCAGGAGGAGGAATTGTGTATGTATATAACCAACAAACAATATGTGATTAAAAAAAAAAAAAAACTATTATATACTTGATGGGAGGAGAACCAATTAGTGGCTGTTCAGACACCGCCTATTTTCTTTTAAGTAGTTCTTTTCAACAGAAAGAACTTGCCATTGCATGTGGCAGAGAGAACCCAGAATACCTCCCATCTCTCTACTTGCTAAGCATATGTCAGCCATATATTTAAGAAGCTCATGTTTCTGACCCAAATGTTGAGCTATATATTTGCTCAAATGGCATCCACTGCATTCTACAAGGAAAAACATGCTTTAACAATGCAAGGATTGTTCACAATTTGTAAAGGCGTATTTTTCAATTTTTGAGTTGTCAAAATGAAAATTAAAAAAGCTGTAGGCATATGAGAGGTTTTATCTAAACTTATTAATGTGACACCTATCCCACATCAGTTTTTTATAAAGATAGACAGATTTTGTAAAATTATAAATAAAGGGTTATTTTCTTCGTAAAAGACATACTAGTTAAAATTTTGGGTAGCGAGCTTACTCTCTAACTAAATTTCTCCTTTGAGGTGAGAGCTAAAGTTTGTTTAAGAAATTGTTTTGTGGGGCATATTGAGGTATTAAATGAGAGGGAAGATTGTGTGATTATAAAAAATTTTCACATAATAAATTTTATTCCCTAAGTGCCTGTAGACGTAGGCAAATTAAATTATCAAACTACGTAAATTTTATGTTTTTTTTTTTTTTTCTCTAAGTGCCTGTAGACGTAATCAAATTAAATTATCGAACCACGTAAATTTTATGTATTTTTATTGTATATTTTCTTGTGTTCATATTTTTTATTATTTACTAGAGTGTTATCATAAAGCGGTCAAAGTTTTCGCAACAACAAAACCCCCCACATATAATAGGATAATAGCCGGAGGAAACCATTAGAGCATGACTCACATGAGATGTTTATTTCAATAAAAAGTCAATCAAACACTACAAAACTTTTGGTTTAGAAAAGTGGCCTAAGTCTGCTACAAATCACGCTGATGGGGACTAGCAACTTATGTGGTTGAAAACAACTATCATTATTTAATCACTATTTTGTCCTAAAAATTGTTAAGAGGCATGAGTACCCCGTCAGGCAACGTAATTTTTAATAATTTCGGATAAAAAATTATAAATTTTTACTGAAAGTTATTAAAAATTTTTAAACTTTGTTACTTTAGCGTGTGTGGTAACTTTTTGTGTTTGTTAAAATATCAATTTTAGTGATAATTTGGTAAAAAAATTTGGATTGCCAAACGCACTAAGTAGAGTTCTGAATTGCTAGCAAAAACTCTTATACAAGGCATTAAACCACCAATATTCCTTGAATACGTTTGTTTCAAATAAAACAAAATTATTAGTGTTAGTGCAATAACCACAAACAGATAGCAACGGCAAGACTGGTTTGGCAGTGGAATAAAATGGTCACTCTAATCAAATTCACCTGACGTCAGCTTTATCAATTTTCTCTTGTTCATAAACAAACAAATTTCTGATATATCCATAAAAATCCAAATATAAATTTTTAACAAATACTCACCTGCATGTGCTGCCTCTGCCTCTGTCTCTGAGTCCTGCTTTTGTATGTCAATGGACAGCCCGGACAGGGGTTGCAGCAGGCAGATAAAAAAACAAATCTTTTTCAAAGAATGAATTGTGGCATTCTCTGTATCTCAAGTGAATTAAGAGGGGGGAGAGGTGGAGAGAGAGAAAAAGAGAGAGAGAGAGAGAACAAAGTAACTATATAAACAAAACTCAAATGTGCAACCAACAATAATATGTAAACAAACAAAAATCACACACTTGCTAGTTACTGCTGTCTCTTCTTTTACTTCTGTCACTGCAGCATGGCAAAAAAAAAAAAAAAAAAAAGAACCGAGCTCAGTAATGTAAGAATTTACATACGATGATGAACTTAAACAGATGGACATACCTTGCCAACAACTCCCGTAGGAAATTTCCACACTCCTGTTTCACTTAACTTGCCGTTCTTTTCCCAGAGCACCAGCACCTAACAGGTAGACAATGAACGTTTCAGGGGTTTTAATGGGCCTAATCTAAAGATAGCAGAAATGAATGTCTCTCTTCATTTTTAATTTGACTGCTTTGTTCAAATAAAACACTTTTGGGTTACTCTGGTACTTCTTCTTGGATTGAGTTGACTTGATTGAACGAGAAGATGACGATCATTCCAACGAGAAATGTCCCTAATGTCTGAACTACCTCTCTTGCTTACCCTAATGTGGGGATGATCCTAGGTAGGGTTTAATAAAAAAAAAGTACAATTTTTTTTTTTTAATATAACGCTCAAAGGGCTTGACAACGAATTATTCTAATCTACTAAGGATAGTTAAAACAATGGCCTTTACTCATTTTGATTTTGGAGACTTGGTCTTTCAAGCTCTTAATATTGCTAAAGGCATGGCTGTCCTAGGAATGTTAGTTTGCATTGAAATTTTTTTTCTTTTTTGTTTTTTAAAAGAAGAATAGAGTAAACGCTCAAAATTTTGACATTGATTAAGGGTTTAACTATGATCGGGATCAAATGCCCCTTGTCATATTGATTTTGGTCTATTAATTTGCCAAGCTCGAGATAGTATTGATGACGGCTTTTAAGGAATAGAAAACATCCTTAGTGGTTTGATTTCTTGAAGATGATGACCGAACCTATTTGGTTGCCTTCGTATCTCGGTGGTCCAAGAATCAGGTCGCCTGTAGTCTTAGCAAATATCGAGATTACCTAGTTAAATACTTCAAGTGCAGGTCATTCAGTTGTGTTAAAATGTGTTAGTGCTTAGCAATGATTCTAACAAACTAATTGTCACAAAGGTGCAGCGTTTATTTTTGGTTGTAAAATAAAAGACAAAATGACGGCTTCGTATGGCTAAAATGTTTCGAGAATGGGGTGCTTGGTTTTGTTGATGATTTGAAAATTGGGGTTGGTTTTGTGTTATGTTCAAAAATGTGAGTTAGTGAATTGTGGCTATGAAGAATGTTAATGTTCTAAGTGTGATTGCTGAACTGTGTTTGTTGTCATGTTGTTGTTTCTGAAATCTTGGACTCCTAAAAAATGAATGGAATTGACAAAAAGAATTTTGAAAATAACAAGGACATTAGTATTGATATTTCAAAATTTTAATATATATAAGAGATTGAAAAAGAAAGCAGGAGGCCCTTTTCGCTGATGCTTGAAGGCTCTAATTGCTCTGTTAGAGGTTGATCCTTAAAGTCCTTTTCTTTGATCATTGCATCTAGTAGAGGAAGATAGTCTACATCACTGCCCATTGAGCCCCTTTGATATGGTTACTCAGTCATCCTTGCTCTTCCAATGTTATTCTGATGAAGTCACCAAGGACTTCTTCTGCTATTAGAAGCGGGGAGGAAGAAATAGCTTTGGTGGGCGAGGGAGGCAGGTTGTGTTCTCTCTCCAGCATTACTTAGTGATTTTGTACTTCATGGCTTTGATCTCTTTTGGAGTCAATCTGTTCTCTTTCATCCAGAGAATGGTGTTGGCCCTAGTAGCCTCAATGATGTGCTCTTTGCCAGGATGGGTCCCTAACGAAATTTCCTCCTTTTGGGTTCAAAAGCATCATCCTATCCTGTTGCTGGTATAGGTATCGGAGGATATATCACTTCCTCTCCACCTTTTTTGCAAAAATACATAGGAAAGGTAGTGAACATTCCCCGATACATGTGTAGGTTAGGGTTTAGAGCCTCCCTTTCTACTTTATCAATCTATTTTTCTTCCTCCCAGTGGTTAAACTTAGGATCACTCTTTTAAATTCTAGTGGGTCAGTTATGCCCTGCTGATATTTACCTAGCCCTTTATTTGCGTCCAACCTCATTCTCTTTCAGACCTTTTCAAAGTAGGGGAATTCTGCCCATCTTCTTTTATACTGGGCTGGATAGCTTTCTACATTTAGTTCTTCAATGTCACTTTCAGACATCAGCTTTCGAATGAAGTTGTTGATCTTTGATGTAGAATGTGAAGTATGGGTTGGATCAATTGAAGGCAAATTTCCAAAAATCAAGGAGTTGGTGCTTTTCTGTGAGAACTCAAGGACTGAGAAGTTGTATTTGTCCCAAACTTTTGTAGAAGACGGCAGGATGCCATCAGTTCTGCAGTCCAATTAATGAGGGGTGATAAGAAATTGATCATGGCTTGACTGAATCTCCCAGAATGATTAGGGAACATCCTCCCAGGTAATAAGATATCTTGGGCTTAGAAAGGGATCCATGGAAGGTAGATATGAGGATTTTGACTTTATAAGAATCATCATCATTTCTGGATAGTTAAAAAGAGAGGTTGACTAGTATGAAATGGGGTTGGCGTTAAGATTAGGAATAGTGGTAATTGACTTGTGCCCTCTAATGTAATTATGATTGGCGCTTGAGTTCTGATAGTGTTGAGCGCTTCAAATAATGATGCCATGTCTCTAGTTCCAAACTTGATGTTGACAGAGGACTATTGAGTGGAGGGAAGGGTAGCTATGGTACTTGTCATGAAAATGAAAATGAAAATTTATTAAAAATGATTTTGAATGAATTTTATTTGATTTTATTTTTGAGGTCATCCTCATTAGCGAGGGAAAAATGATGAGGTGATTTGAACTCTTCACAAAGAGTTTGACACTAAAGTCCTTATTTTATTACCTTATTCCACTCAAATTTGTCATTGGAAGAAATATTACAAATAATGAATGAATTGGATTGAAATGATTACTCACTTCATAAAATGTAGTGAATATTTTTACATTAAAGAATAAAAATAAATATAAATCCTATCTACTCTTTGAGCCTTCAAACCTTTATTCTTGATCTTTGATTGTCTGGCTGGCTGCATAGAACTTCATTTTTTTTGAACAGGTGCCCCTTATTGACCTAATTGAGTTTTTGTCCTTGTATATTTTAGTTCATCTTTACCAAAATTTTGACAGAGTTTCGGGTTAAACCTTTGATAAATTTTTGTTCTAAGATTTTATCGAAAATCCTACCTTAAATCAGGTAGTGTTTCATGTTGAAACTATTATAGATTTTTGGGTAGGGTTTCGACAAGACTGCAAATCTGGATAGAAATTTGGAGAAACTCTAGCTTGGAGTTTCTATCCAAATCTAGTAGAGTTTCGAGTTAAAACTGTGACTGGATTTGAAGATGAAAACTCTAGAGAGCATTTCTGGAGATTTCTGCCTAGGTTTAAAGATTCTACCAAATCTCAAATTCAAATCCAGGCAGAGTTTTGGTTTAAAACTTTTGATTGTTTGGGGTGAGATTTGATAAAATCTGGGTTTTGAACAAGAATATGCATTGATTTTGACTCAGTGAGTAAATACAGGATAAATTTGGACTTTAAGTAGGAATTTCTTAGTTTTATTTGAAAGAGTGAACCTTAGGGTTTAGTATACATAAATTAATGGTCTATTTGGGACTTGGTCCCTTAAACAAGAATAAGTAGGCTTTTATTGCTATGCAAAGATAATAATATGTTGTCTTTTTTATTATGCATGGATGTATGTTGAATGCAATCATAGGGAACAAACAAGTTAGCACCGTCGTCTTTGGTGTTCCTGTGATAATTGGGTTCTGCGAGGCTCTAGCTTAGGGCTTGACTATATATGACATGAGGCTCATCTTTTGACTTAATGCACCTTAGAAAGGTTAATGGCTACCAGATCTTCAAACTTCCAGGCTTTCGAAGAAAACCTTTTCAGGTTGGTGATCCAGTCGAGAGGAAATTTAGAACACCTATCAAGGGGACTGCATACGCAACCACACATTAGAGGGACCTACTATCCTCCTCAACAAACTAGGGGGTAAAATTGGGTGATGTAAAATATGCTTAATGATGTGCACAGTGTGTGATTTAGGAGAAAACAAATTTATGACAGATAGGAAAAGCAATAAAGCAATTGCCTTATTTATTCCAACACACTACAAAACAAATTAAGATATATATACTCGCAGTTTATTTGCAATTGAATGAGTTAGTATGCACAATATAAGAGTAAACGTAAAAATATATGCATCCTAGTGGGGAATGGGTTGTATTCTTTGATTTAATAAAATAGAGATTATGACGTGAGATAGCGACTGCGAAGAGGGGAAATTCTGGTTGAACCCTTGAAGCAAGAGCTGAATTCCCTAGCAGAGTCGCAAGTTGTCATGACCAGATTCGTACACTGGCTTCGATAAACATGGGTCATGAGTCTTTATTACGATATGGTGCATTTGAGATCACCTAGGTTTGAAAAACTATATTATAATTTGAAATAAAGTCTTAATTACAAAGATTAGGAGTCGCCACCTGACACTTTCAAAATAGGTATGTTAGGAAACTCGAGTTTTGATTATGATTTAATATGTTTTTGAAATTGTGATAAATATTACTTTTTGTTGACTCTTGACTAGTCTTTGTAATCAAAGATAATAGGTCTAGGGTTCAGCTATGCATGGAAACCATTACATCTAGATACCTAGGGATATCCAAAGTCACTTTCTACACTTTGCCTTTGTGATCTCATGATATAATATTTTGGTTTATAATGATAAATGCATACAACCCATAAATGCAAATAATATATGATATATAAGGTGATTAAGCCTAGCTTTTGTCTACGAGTATAGTGAGATATCTAACTATGCATGATTGTGTGTGTGTGCTTAGAAAGAAGTGTGTATTGAAAAATGATCTATAAAGACCAATGTGACTGAACTCAAACTATGTGCTAGAGCTGCCCACATACCCTGTGAAGGGATCAAGTCAACGTAGCATGGAATAACATGATAACATGACAGGTTGCCAGGGCGTAGCATGGTCACGGTATAGTAACGTGGCATAGTATGGCAATATGGCATGTTAGCATGGTATATGATGACAATGATATAGTATAACATGGTAAGAATGACATAGCATGGTTAAAATGATATTCAACATGGCCTAGCATGATATTATGATGATATAGCATGATAGAATGATGTTATGGCATGGTATGGCATGTTAGTATGACGTGGACTAGTCATTTGCATGATGTTTGGAATCTTACAAAATTTGTCTCAGGTATACTCGGTCAATATCATACATCAAGTACAACTTGGTCTTGAATTATGATCTGGATAGCTTTTATTGACAAAGGATTATATTTACAGAATTAAAATTATTCTATGCTAATTATGTCAATTAATTGAATTGAAAAATAACAAAAATTTTCTAGAGAGAAAATTATACTGAACGTAAAACTTAAGAGAGAAAAAGCCTAGAATTCTTCTAAAAACCTTAAGAACACCACTTAGTGGCCGGCTTTAGAGAAGCAGAAGAGAGTGAGGCAGGTGGGATGGAGATATGAGATGGGGAGACCCCCTATTTATAGGATTTTTGAGTGAATAAAAAATTTGCAATGCTTTGAAATGGCAAATAGCTTTGCCATAACCCAACAAGTAGACAAGTTTGAAATGATAAAGGAAGAAAAACATCTTTGTTACCAATCCTTTTGCTAAATAGGATAGGCAAACAAGTTTGCAAAATACCACAAGTGAATATATTTGCAAAAATGAAGTAGGTGGAACCTTTTGCAATTCAAATGTAGGCGAAAAAGCTTGCCATAATGCTATGTGGCAAGCGAAATGGCGGCTACGCATAGTTTGGGGTCAATTTTGCCTGAGCCCCTGGCTTGAGCCATGTCTTGTGAGGTTCAGGTTTCATCCGCAAAGGTTTGGGCAATTCTAAGATCTTTGACATAGTTTCTGTGAGCTTTCAAGAACTCTTCAGTACTTTTTGGAGAGAATTAAACCAATTAGGTCAAATTTGGTTCAATTTGGATTCTTTAGGACCAAATTATGTCTATTTGAAAATTATTGCTCCGAAACAAGTTGAAATGGAGGTAGGGTCGGCCAATCTTTTGAATTAATCCCTTAGAGGCACCACCAGGCTGACTGCTCCTACCATTTTGTGTATGAGAAATCTAAAAATACCATCGGTAGGACTTCAGGACACTTATAAATTTATAAAAAATTAGCAAATTTTATAAATAAATTAGTAGAGAGACCTTAGGGAATGAACCTTCAATATTTGTGTGCAATTTGAGGACATTCTGACTTTGTCTGGATGCTCAAATTGTGTTTAGGGTGCCAGTTGCTCCTTTTTTGCCGGTAGAAACTATTTTGAGTCGGCGAAGCCCAGATGACTTCTAAAGGGCCTTTTTGCTACTCTGAGCTATGTTCAATGTTCTTTGATATGTCTTGGGATGTTATGTATCTTCTTATGTGTTTCGCGCTTGATTTGGGCATTCCGGTTGTTGTTAGCCTCAGGCACATCAGTGGAGGCTATTCTTGACTTCTGGATTGAATTGACCATTGACTTTGGACTTTGACTCTTATGTGGATGCTAGAATTGTCTATTTGATGTCTTGGACATGTTTTTGCACTTTGATGGCCTTCTGCCTTAATTTGGGCCTTTAGCTTGGCTTCTTCCTAATTCCAAGGGTATAATTGGAACTTTACTGATTGTTTGTTTTTTGTCAACTTCTAGCACTTTAACATATCCTATGATTAGAAAACTTAATCAGTAGAACACCATTCAACTAAAAGCATTGAACACTGTAAATATTAAATAAGGGGGCAAAATTAGGGTGTGAACACCACTATTTTCTTTCGCCTGCCTATCATCGACCTGCTTGATGCGAAATCAGATCTCATTGGCGTCACAAGTTGTGTGACGTTAGGCAATCGTATAGGGACCATCAGCTAATTAGTTCATTTCATTGGTCAAATTAGGATCATTGGTTCTTCGTAAATTGCACAACTATATAGTTCACTTAATAATTAAATACAATTACATGAAAGTAATACGACAAAAACATATAAAATTACATGCTAATATTAAACATATATGTAGTTCTTAAACTAATTGTGAAATAATTGATAATGTGACTACTAAATTTAGTTGCTTATTTTACTAGGCACGTCCCCGTTTAAGCTCATTAATGTGTTTCCTACAACGCAGATCAAATTATGTTACCGACAAATACAATAATTTAGACAGGAAATGAATAATTTATTCTCTCTAACAAGGAATAACTTTCTGAGTCAACGCCACAACCAATGGAGTGTTGAAGAGCACGAATCGGTGAACTTGGATCCACTCAATGTAGTTGAGATCAAGTGATGTGCCCTCTCCCGTAGGACCTTCATTAATCCATTCTAGCTTGGTTAACTTTGTTTGGACATCGTCATTAAGATATGCAGCACAAAAATTGGTACACTTATCCATCAAATAAACCTTGGCTATGAAAACCTTTGAATGAGCTTTGTTACGCATATACTTCTTTAATGTGTTCATGTACCTCTCGATCAAATATATCCACTTGAACTTGACAGAGCCACCAAGTAGGGCTTCACGGTTAAGTGCATGGTCAAGTGAATCACTACATTGAAAAATGTCAGTGGAAAATTTTTCTCTAGATGGCATAGTGTCGAAGTAATCTTCTTCTCTAGACCCATCAAATCATCTATACGGAGAACTCTGCAACATAGGTGTTTGAAAGAGTTACTGAACTCAATCAACGGCTCCACCACATTCTTAGATAGATAATTCCTTATCGCGATAGGTAGTAAGCTGTTGAATGAGAATGTAGTTGTTATCATTCTTTAATCCCTTGTAACATCATTTCTATCATATTAACTCATTTTGAAATATTTGAACAATACTTATCAGGCATCTTGACAACCTTTAGGATAGATAGGAAAGCATCTTTCTCTTCTTTGCTTATCATGTGCTGTGCAGGTGGGATGTATGTGACCGCTCGTAAATAGTGCAGTGCTAATTAACCCCCAAGTGCAAGGGTGTGCGGTGTAGTTTTAATCTCGGTGAGTCCGAGGTCGAATCCACAGGGAGCCTATAAGTTTCAGTTTCTAAGTTCAAATATGAATTTTAGGTTTAAATGTGAATTGAGATTTCAATTGAATTAAATTGGATTTAAGAGAATTGCAAATTGAAGGATTAAACAAGATACAAACTAATTAAAGGGATATTTAAACTAGAATGCAAACTACTTTGAAATAACTTAGCAATTTAAAGTTACTGAACTTAAATGTAAAGAGAATTGAATATTTTCAAATTAAAAGCTATTCTAATTTAGAACTTGCAATGCAATCAATTCAAGCAAAAGTGATTTAACTTAAGACAATAATATTTAAAAGAGTTCTTGATTCAACTTTCACAATTCCAGGTAATTCGTTATTTTGCCAAGGGATGATTTAAAATACAATCTATAGTTCACGTCAAAGGATCTATAGATTGGGAAAGATTTTCAATACATTCCAAAATTTCTCGATACACAGTTTTAAACTCACGTTTCATTATGAAAAATAAAACTGGAAATATTTTATGATAAAAACATTCGAGTTCAAATCTGATTTAGGAGTGAATAGATTCCAAAATTTCTCGATACACAGTTTTAAACTCACGTTTCATTATGGAAAATAAAACTGGAAATATTTTATGATAAAAACATTCGAGTTAAAAAGTTTTCTAAACAAACAAATCAGATTTGAACATTGTAGATCACTTCACATAGGTTTTCAAAACCCATGCGAAGGATCTACATTCATCCCTCAACTTATAACGAATCACCCTTCATTGATTCAGTGAATCAAGAACTAGGGTTTCTACTCTAGCATGATTTTAAACGAAACGAAAGCAATAAACGAAAGCATAAACATTAGATCTACCACTAGAAAATAATAAATCATATATTAAATTAACGAAACGAAAGTCAACTTACACAGCAAGCAACTCTGAAACTACGTAATGAAAGAGCAGTGCAGCGAAGAATAACCAAACATCGAACAACTCCATAAACAAGACAAGTAATTGAAAACTCTCTAAAAAAGCTATTCTAAAACTCTCAAAGTATCTGAAAATATGAAAAAGAGGTTCCTAAAGTATGTAGAACTAAAAACTAGGGCTCCCTTGGGTCGGCCATGTAGCAGATGTTATAAAGAAGTTGTAAAGAAAACCCTAAAAGACAGAGTCAAGCCGCGCGCGCATAACACACAGTGGTCCGGACCGTTTGGCAGGAGGTCCGGACCACAGAAACTTTGTTCTTCAAGTTCTGCTTCTCGTTTGCTGCTTATGACAGCTTTCTGTCCTCAACTTTCACTGTGATTTTGACCTCGAAAACGATCGATTCAGGCTTCGGATAAAGCACGAAAGTTGTAGCCCTTTGAGTCTTCTTTCCAACTCAAAACGAATCAGGTCAATCCGAGCTGTGAGTGAGAAGATATGGTCAAAATACTGACAGGGTGTCAAGCTGGAACTTCAGCTGCACACCACTTCAACCATCTAGAACTTCGGACCCTTTTTCTCTCCTCGGCAGCCACTTTCATCATTGCTAATCTCACTTATTTTACCCTTTTACCTGAAATTAAGAAAATAATAATAAAACTTCAAAATAAACTACTTAAATGCATCAAAAGTTATATAAAAGTGGAGTTTGTAATAGCACTTTTCAAGTGCAATCAGTATGCCTTATTAAACTCTCTCTCTTACAAGTGCAATGAGGTTCTCAGCCCCATCTCTTAAAATCACATCAAGAATTAGTACTATCCATTAACTTCCTTTTAACACCAAAAATTGTCCACAATATATTATCGTAAATATTCTTCTTGATGTGCATAACTTTTAAGTTATGACTCCGTATGTTATCCTTCTAGCGAGGTGGCTTATAGAAAATACTCTTCTTCTTCTAATTTTGAGTTTGGTTCCTATTTGCACCTAGAATAGACGCCAATGAGGGGGCAACAAATCTTGAAAATCATATACTATTCGTATTTGCTACTTTTCTATTTGGGCCATCAAATCAACTCCAGTCATTATCCGTGGTGCCAGACCATACTCCCAAATGCCATCAAATGATGCTCTATCCCTCTTGAACCTATGTAAGGAGGTAAGAAACGTTTGTGACCCGTATATGCCCACTTTCTACCATGCTTTAACCAAGTTGACTTCTTGTTCTAGTTACAACAATGACATGCAAACTCCCCTTTTGTGCTCCAAACAGTTAAGTTAGCATACGCAGGGAAGTCGTTGACTGTGCACAGTAATACTGCCCGGAGTCTAGACATTTCATTTCCTGTAGAGTCAAACGTTATCACACGCTCAACCCATAATTTAGGAAGCTCTTCAATCAAAGACTGCATATACACGTCTATCTTATTCTTAAGATCCCTTAATCTGTCAATCAATGTCGATAGGATCAGGAAAGGTTACTTCATACACAGTTAACGTAGAAGATTATAAGGAACCAATAGCATAGACCACGTATTGTGATTTGCCTCAGCCATGAACCTAAATGGGCTAAAACCATCTACATCCAGGCCAAGCCTTACACTGCGACTATCAATAGCAAATTTAAGGTGCCTCTGATCGAAATCCTTCCACATCGGGGAGTTTGCTGGATAGGTTAATTTCCTGTCCTCGTCGTTGTTCTTGGTATGCCATCCTATTAGTTTTGAAATCTTAGAGGACATAAAAAGCCTCCTTAACTTAGGCTTAAGTAGAATAGTGCACTTGCCTTGTAACCACAAGCTTACTATGGTTTAAAACACCCTAACTATTCTGAAGATACTGGCCACCCCTGACATCTTTCTTACTCGAAGTCTTACACACAGCACGTATTGAGGTGGGCATTCTGATTTCGGAACAATATACAACTGTTTAGATATACATCTAGAGTCTTGTATGTGAAACCTGGATTTTTTGTTAGCTTGCAAGCCTAATAGTAAGAATTAGCAAGCTTTCCTTTTTATGGCAGAACTCTATATAGCAACTGTAGTAACATATCTAAAGACGTGTCCAACTACTGATTTAACGCCTTCAAATGTAGCAGCTACGACCTTAGTTGAACAGGAAATGTTACAGCTTGACAATGAATGAGAATTTATTAAAATTCTTGTATCCAAGATACAATATGTTTGCGTGTCATCAAAATTTTCAAAATATCTTAAAGCTTCGTCATCTGCACTTGAGTGAGGATTATTCTTCCTACCCAATCAATATCACAGCTTGTGTTTTTTTGGTGCCAATCCAAACACGATATCAGCTAGTATCATGAGTACCAAATCAGTCTCCGTAGCCTCAGCCTCCACCTCAACTGTTTCCTTCTAGCGAGAGGTGACATACTCTTCCTCATGGAAAGTCCAAAATTTATACTGTTTCAAGATCCATTACAAATCAGATACTCCCTAACAGGTTTCGTATGTAGTAATACTAGTTCGCGCATTCCTACAGTGATAGCTAATGTACTCACTGTGAAACCCATTGGTAAAGGCATTGAACTGATTAATCCCTTCCATGTATTTTGTAGACATTTTATTTGGCAAATCTATCCAACTTTTGTCCATCTTGCTAACTATTCCTGTGGAATCCTGAAATGAAGTGGCAGAATTAGCCTAAAGGATCGTGCATTATGCAAGTCCTCTAATCTTAAACTTCATCTTCTCACCACGAGGTAGTTGGTCCTATCCCATTCGAGAATACATGATCCAACTTGCACTCAACAACTTGATGCTTTTGTTCCCTAGTTAGACAAAATTTTAGCAGCATGTTCGCGTGGTTCTCCAAGTACACAATGTAAAAATGACATCAGTTGTATTCTGTGTATGCACGTGGAGAACAATGGGACATCATCCAAAATTCCATCTAACATCGGACATTACATGGCTTGTTGAAGACAAGATTGATAATTACATTCCCAAACTTTCCGAACTAGACAATTCAAAAATCGCTTACGTCAATCCCCATGAGTTCATTACAAGAATGACAAATTTAGTTGACGACCGAATCTGTTGCTAAAGGATGACCAAACGAGTGATGTACACAATTCTTGAACGGGTCTAAGTTTCACTAATGCATTAAAAGGATAAAGTAAAGTAGTTTTAAATTTCTCTTTATTTCCGAACTTGTTTTTAAGTTCGTATTTCCTTTATTTTTTTATTCCCTATCTAATAAATTGAATTTGGATTTGGATAAGGCCAAAGTTATATAATTATTGAATTGGATTGGATTGTTGTTTACCTATTTGGATTGAATTTGGATTTGAATTGGCCTAAGTAATAAATATTAGATTGGATTACGCCAAAGTAAGAATGTGGATTGGAATGAATTTAGTTAAATTGGATTGAGGCCAACTATTCTTATTAGGGGTTTGTGTATTATTATTAATATAACTAATTTAGTCATAATATTTTAAAGTGTTGTACAATACTGTATTATTATTATTATTATTATTATTTAAATTTAATATTATTAATACTATTATTATTATAATAGTAATAGTATTATTAATTGTTACTATTATTATTATTGAATATTATTAGTGTATGAAGATCATTAGTATTTTTACTATTATTCTCATTAGGGATTTGTGCATTATTATTATTACTATTATTATTTGCAATATTGTTATTATTACTATTATTATTTAATAATATTTCTAATAATATTGCTGTTGCTGCTGCTACTACTGCTGTTATTACTACCGCCACCACCACCACCACCACCACCACCACTACTGCTACTAGGGGTTTGTGTATTATTATTAATTTAATTATATAAAATATTATTTTATTCCCATTTCGATTATATCTTAATTAAAATAATGATAATAAATAACAATAATAAAAACAATACACAATATTATTATTAATTACCACTATTATTATTATTTATTATTAATCATTATTACTATTGTTACTATCATTATTATTATTAATATTGTTCTCATTAGAAGTTTGTGCATTATTATTAATTTAATTACATAAAATATTATATTATTCCCATTAGGATTATATTTTAATAACTATTATTATTAATTTAATTTAATATTATTTTTACTATTATTATTCTAATAGTTTATTATTATTATTTAATATTAATTATTATTACTATTCTAATTTTTATTATTAATGTCATATTATTATTATTATTATTATTATTATTATTCTCATTAGTGGCTTGTGTAATATTATTAGTTTAGCTAATTTAATTTATATTATTGTTAATTTTACTAATTTAATATTATTATTCCCATTTGAATAATAATAATAAAAATAATAATATTTTCATGCTATATTCAATTTAATTAAAATTTTGAACTACCATATAATTTATAATCTAAAAAATAAGTCAAATTACATTATATATATACACTAAGCAACAAAACATCGAGAACTAAAAAAATTAAGAAAAATACATTTAACTAATTTGATTATATTATTAATATTATAATATAATATAACTATTATAATATTAATTTGTTTATTTAATTACTATAATATTAATTAATTTATTTTAATTCAATTATTATCATTATTATTATTTTCATTAGAGTTTGTGTATTATTATTAATTTAACTAATTTAATTAAATTATTAATATTACAATTAACTAATATTGTTTCAATATTAGTTAATTTATTTAATTATTATAATATTAATTAATTTTTGCAATTTAATTAATACTATTTTTATAATTTAATATTATAACATAATGAATTTAATATTATAATTTAAGATATAATTGAATATTATTAATTAACTAATTTAATCATAATATTACAATATTATTAATTTAACTAACTTTCCTATATTATTAATATTATGGTTTAATAAGATTTTTATAATATTAATTAATTTATTATAATTTAGTTAATAATAATAATATTATTATATTAATTTAATATTATAACTTAACTAATTTAATATTATATATAATTTAATATTTTAAGTTAAAAATTTCATATTTTAATTTATGATTATAATATAAGATCATAATTTAACATTGTAATATCGTAATTTTATATTATAATGTAATATAGCTAACTTAATATTATACTATTATTAATTTAACTAATTTAATTATATTATTAATATTACGATTTAATATAACTATTATAATATTAATTGATTTATTTAATTACTATTCCATTACTATTTTATTACAATTTAATTCATAATATTATTATTATAATTTTTACTTTTATTATTACTATTATTATTAATGTGGTTTGGGCATAATTATTTAAAATTTTAGAACTGAGAGTCTAATTAAATCCCTAACATACATAATAATATTCTACATTAAAAATCTAAAAACAACAACAATATGTTTAACCATTCAATATTAATCAAAAACCAAAAAAAAAAAAGAAAAAATCCAACAATGTGTAAAAATCCAAAAAAAGTAAACCAAAATCCAACCAAAAAAGAAAAAAAAAATTAACAGCCAGTTTCATCAGCTAAAAATGTAATAGCCAACAAAAAATAGCACATTACATAAACCAAAATATTTTAATAGCCAAAAAAATAATAGGTAACATAAAAATGATAAACAAAAAAAAAACAGCCACTTTCGTAACAAAAAAGAAAAAAAAAATAGCAATAGCAAACAACTCGCAAACAATAAAAAAAAAAAAAAGGTAAAACAGTTTTGTTAAAAAAGAAAAATAGCTAGTTTCAATAACCTATAGCCCAAAGATCCAACAGTAGCAACATAATAAAAAAAATAATATTACAAAAAAATTGGGTAAAACATACTTGGAAGAGAAGAATGAGCGAAAGAGAAGATTTACTCAAAGCTAATCCCAAACCCAAATCTTAAAAAAAAAAAAAGGAAAAATCAATAATACATATATATAGAGCTGGGTAGGGAGGTACCTGCGCATGGTCCTCCAGCAGCAGCGATGGCGGTGGTGTTGGCTTTCAGCGAAAGAGACCGAAGGCAGGAGGGGTTTGTAAGAATAGAGGTTAGGGCAAGGAAAAGAGAAGGAGGGGAGAGAGGGGGGGAAAGAGGGTTTGTGTGCAGTGTTTTAAGTAAGTAGTAACCCTTTTACAATCACTAAAGCAGTCACCCATGTTTGTTTGGTGTGAATTCTCGAGTCACAAATTATTTGCGACCCCTCCTCAGCGACCGCCATAAGCAGTTGCAAAAGGGTTATTAGCGACTGCCAAAAATGATTGCTCGAGTTTTATAGACACCAAAGTCTATTTCTTTAGTAGTAACGGTAAGGTAGCATGGGGTCTTATTAAATCTTTGACGTTGAAGCGTTTGCACATGCATATATAGAACTAGACTTGGTATTTTTTTAAGAGGGTAGAATATATTAACAGTTTCCTAAAATAATGAATTTAATTATTTATTCCATTATTTTAGGATTCTAATCAAAACCATAACTCCTCTCCATCCGTTTCCTTTTGATTTACATTGGTTTGATTTTAGCTCCTTGATTCTAGCCTCTTGATTCTAGCCTTTTATTGAATTATGATTCATAATTTATGGAATGTAGCCATTGGAATATTTTTATATATTTGAACCTTTTAGGCCATTCAAAATATATGAAAAAAGACTGATTATTTTTTTCAAATTTTTAATTCTTTAACATGGTACTAGAGCAATTCAGTCTAGGGATCTGACCAAACACAAATCAGTTTTTTTTCTCTTTCTTTTTCAATCACACCATGGTAAGAAAAAGGCCTAACCTGTCCACTGATATCATCCCCAATGAAGTGCAACAATTACAGGCTTTTTAATCACCGCAACCATCTACAAGTTATAATGGTAAAATCTACCTAACCCAATTGGAATGGTTTATAGATAGTGGCACCTCTGATCATATGATGCCACATCTTGGTTTTTTTAGCACTTATCAAAAAAATAAAAATGATTTTTTGGTATGCCTTCCCTCCGGTACCACCCATTCTATTGCCCATATTGGAGATGTATATTTATCTAATTCTATTCAACTCCAAAATATCTTGCATGTTTCAAATTCTTAGTTCAATTTACCGTCTGATCAAAAATTACTTCACAACTTAATTGCCAAGTAATGTTTTTTCCTTCTTTGTGTATCTTTCAGGCTACCCACTTGAAGATAGTGTTTGGAGTGGGTGAAGCACAAAATAGACTTTACTACCTCTGGTTACATTCAACACAAGTCAATTCCACATCTCATAACCTACTTCTTAGCTTGTGGCACCAGAGATTAGGGCACCCGTCGGATTATGTTATTCCTAAATCACGTTCCATTCCTCCAAATAAATTTAATTGTAATGCTTGCCTTCGTGGCAAATATACATAATTACCATTTAAAAATAATTCAAGTAAAAGTTCAATCCCTTTTAATCAAATTATTTGCAATGTTTGAGGAGGTTACCACACACATTCCATGTTTGGTGCCTGATATTTCCTAACTATTGTAGACGAATAGGGGTGGAAACGAACCGAGCCATTCGCGAGCTACTCGAGCTCGGCTCGAGCTCGATTCGTGAGTTAAATGAGCTCGAACCGAGCTCAGTTTTTTACTCGTTTTGGATTCGAGCTCGAGCTCGAACCTAAAGAAACTCGGCTCGAAATCTCGCGAGCAGGCTCGGTTAGAATAATATATATTTTTTTAATAATATTTTTATATTTTTAATAATATTTTTATTATATTTTTTTAAATATATTATATTTTAAATCAAAACGACGTCGTTTTGGTTTAATCGAATTATTCGCGAGTCTAATCGAGCTTGACTTCTTCTTTATCGAGCCGAGCTCGAGCCTATATAAAAGCTCGAATCAAGCTCGAGCTCGAGCTCAAGCTCAGTATAAAAAGCTCAAGCCGAGCTCGAGCATGTTAAAGCTCAGCTCGGTTCGGCTCGTTTCCACCCCTATAGACGAATATACCTGTACTACATCGATATATCTTATGATTTACAAATTAGAGACCATGGAAAAATTAAATTCTTTCTTGCTTATGGTTAAAAATCAATTTAATGTCACTGTTAAATTTTTTTGTTCGAACAATGACATGGAAATTACCAAAAATAATACCCAAAAACTTTTCAATGATCGTAGAATGTTATAAGAATTTACTTGCATAGACACACCTCAACAGAATGGTGCAGCTGAATGTAAACATTGTCATATTTTAAATGTGTCTGGATATTTAAGGTTTCAAGCCACCTACCCCTTAAATTTTGGGGCGAGTGTATTCTTATGGCCATTTATTTAATAAATCATATGCCCTCTATCACCTTGAAAACGGTCTCTTCTTTCGAACTTCTTTTCAACAACTCCCATCCTATGATTGTTTAAAAGTTTTTGGTTGTTTATGCTATCCACAAACCTCCTATATAGGGCATGACAAAATTTAACCACGTGGGGCCTTATGCATTTTTCTTAGGTACCCTTCCCATCACCATAGTCACATCTCTTTAACATTCAAATAAAAAAGATATTTATTTCTCAAGATATAACTTCTTTTGAAAATAATTTTCTCTTTAAAAATCATTGTTTAGATTTTCAACATTCATCTGACAGTTTTAATCCTTTATATACCCCACAATCTATCCCCCTAGAATATAAGGAGTCTACTGCTTATCCTACACCCTTAACCCCAATTTTATATAGATTTACCCATTTCAACAAATATCACCAACTCACCACCCAGTCTAATCCTCCAGACCTCCCCACAGCACCACCTTTCTTAGTCTTGGCCCACATATGTTTGGCCTATTAACAGATTAACCCAACCTCCCTCCCATTAATACCAATAGTCCACTTCCTCCACTTTCTAATGATATAACCCTATTCCTAATTGAACCCATCAGTCGACCCATATGCCCATCCCACCAGCCCACAAGGCTTAAACACCAAATCTAATTACCCATCAAATTAAATGATTACTATTCTCCCACCATTAACTCGTCTTCGCATTAACCTATTTCATCATCGTCTTTGGGTACTGCTGATCCACTTAGCAATTTTGTTTCCTTCTACCACTTTTCTCTAAAATATTTTTCTTTTTTAACTGTTATGTCTAATCACATGATCCGACTTCATGCAGTGAAACCATTAAATAGCCTAATTGGTATAATGCCATTTTTTCTGAAATCATTGCACTTAAAAATAATAATACTTGGACCCTTATCCTTCTTCCTCTCATAAGAAAAACCGATTGGGTGCAAGTGGATTTTTAAAACCAAATTACATATGCATGGTACTGCAAAGTGATACAAGGCCCGTTGGTTACAAGGGATATTCTCAAATTAAGGGGCTAGATTACCACAACACTTTTACTCCGATGGCTAAATTGGTCACTATTTGGTATTCATTACATAGCTACCACAAACAATTGGCACATTCACCAAATGGATGTTCACAATGCCTTTTTACACAACAACTTAGATGAGGATGTAATATGTCTCTAACAACCGGTTATAGCACTAAGGGGGAGACTTGTGTTTGTCGCTTACAAAAGTCCTTACATGGCCTTAAATAAGCTTTCTACAATTTGTTTTTTAATTTATCCACTGTTCTTTTATCTATAGGATTAACATAGTCACATACTAATCATTCCCTTTTTAATTATTCTCATGGATCTAAATACACTATTGTTCTTGTATATGTGGATGATTTATTAATTGCAGGGACTGATCTTGATGCCATTACACAACTCAAAACATTCTTCACTACTCAGTTTAAAATAAAAGATCTTGGGCATCTAAAATAATTTTTAGGCATTAAGGTAGCTCGATCACCTCAATGGATATTTATTAATTAACGTAAATATGCCTAGACATCCATGTAGATTCTGGACAACTTGGATGTTGTCTAGCCTCCTCACCCATGGAATAACACCTCCAGTTGTATTATGATTCTGGTGAACCTCTTACAAATCCGGGCCCTTCCTGGCATATAGTAGAGCGCCTAATTTATCTCACCATTTCCAGACCTAACATTTGTTAGGATGTATGCCCTAAAGTCATATATTAGATGATGAATTGATTTTATTTTAATAAAGAATTCTTATTTAGTTTATTTAAAATTTCTTTATTACTTATGGATGCATGTATTTCATGTGATGAATATAATCCTTAATTGATTAATGAACTTGATCCATGTGCATGAAAGTGTTTCATACACAAGAGATATGAATCTAAGTATTAATCAATCTAGATTAGTTTGCAGTCGATGATGAGATGGGAACATTTCAATTGAAAGAGTATAACATTTTAGATTTCTACATGATAGAATAATTTGCCTCAATAATTAGAGTAGTATACTTTGAATCTAAAGTGTTGGTGTGGAAGACACTAAACGAGCCAATAATAAGAAACACATATAAGCTATGCTATCCGCGTTAATATATTTCTTATGTTCACTCTAAACAATTGCTCTAAATCCTAAAATAGTGATGGACACTATTTTACGTAATGATGATTTTAATTCATCAGGAGTGAGGTTGATTATTGTTAGGCCAACACCTTAATGTTTTAGGAAGTTATTGCACAAAAATAGGGAACAAACACTATCAATAAGGAATCTACAATCTCATTAAAGATATAGATATTATTCATATTAAGAATATTAACTAATTATTAAATCCGGATCCGGTTGTCTTAATAATATATTATTAAGATGCTAACGAATACAAAATGTATAGAACAATAGTTTTTAGAATATGGAGGGTGGTATCAATTAGAATTGGAGAGCTTCTTAATTCTGATTGACTCTATCATTTGTGGCGAGGCTTATTTGCAAACTTAATAAGTTAACAAGGTGCTTTATGAAGTTATTTCAATAAACTGGGGTTGGAGTTCAATTATACCTTTTTAGTGGAGTAAGCTATAATTATTAGGGGATGAATTCGTAACTATGAGATAATTATGTGTAATTTCCTAATTAGCCAGCTTAAGTTTATTTGCACCTAGGTCCTCTGCTCTCACCTATATAAAAGATCAATCTGTTAAGTTGCCTACACAACCCTAAACGTAAAAAAAAAAAAAACCCTGAAAAGATCCTAATAGGACAAAGGGTAGAAAAACTAGGCATCTTAATCGTCGAGAATTGAAGGGCTTCAAGAAATCAATATCAAATTAAGAAACAATGGAAGGTTAATTTTTTGTTCATTGATTTGAATTCATGATTGTATTTTGAATACAATGACATAAGGAGTTCACAATCTTTCTTGTATGATTGATCCAAATGAAAACAAAATTTAAACCTATTTTGTTATGTTCTTGATTTATACAATGACATTACCTTTGTGGTAAATATCTTGAGCCAATTCATGCCTGCTCCATGTTTACACTTCAAAAGTGTAAATACAAACTCCACATTTTAATATTCATTGATGCATTTAAGTAATTAATCTTAAAGATTTATCCCTATTTTATTACTTATAGTATTTTTTTTCTTAATTGCAAGGAAAAGAGCGAGATAAGTGAGGTTTATGGTAATGGAAACAGCTTAGAAGATGAAGGGAGAGCTGTGGTTCCGACCCCACCAAGGATGGTTCAGACTAGCCAAAGACCCAGCATGGAGGAGGAAGCAAAACTTGAAGATCCATATTTCTCTGGTCGAGACCCCCACCCTGACGGTTCAGACCACAGTGTGCCAAGCGCGCACGTTTAACTTCCATCTTTTAGGGTTTCCTTGAAACCCTTTTAAAAACCTTGTTACATAGCTGAACCAGGTAGTGCTAACATTTATTTTTCTGCATACTTTTGAGTGTTCTAGGATAGTTTTGAGAAATTTTATTGTTTGTGGGATGTTCTTAGGCATTTTCGAAGCCGTTATTGTTTTCGTTACAATAGTTATCATTTAGTACTCCGTTTCAAAATTGTTTTCTAAGTACATTATATTTCGTTTCTTCATTTAATGATATGATTTGTTCTTTGATTTCTGTAGATCAATTAAATATGCGTTTGTTTGTTGATTTCGTTTCTTTTAAAGTTAATTTAGCGTAGAACCCTAGTTCTTGATTTAACGAATCAAGGAAGGGTAGTTCACGATGATCTATGGGATGTGCGTAGATTCTTTGCATGGTTTGCAAAAACCCATGTGTAAGGATCTACTATCTCCAAATCAATTTTAATTTGTTTCAAAAGCATTCGAAAACAAAAACCTTTGACTACATTCTCTGTAATCACTGGTAAAGGTTTTCGACTAAAATTGTTTTAATATTTTTGAACGAATTAATAATAGGATTCAAACCCAAATCTGAATTCGTTTGTTTGAAAAGCTTTTCAAAACAAAAGTCTTTGACTAAATTCTTCGAAATCACTGGTAAAGATTTTTGATTAAAACTTTCTTAAAATTTTTTTTGAACAAACTCTAAATTAGATTTGAACCCAAGTATTTTCTTAGAAAATCTTTCTAGTTTTATTATCCTAAACGAGTTTTTAAAATTGAGTATTGGGAACTTTATAAACTTTAACGAAGACATCTTTCCAATCTATTATTCCTTTCACATGAACTTTAGATTGTAGTTAAAACACATGCCATAGTAAAGTAGTGAACTACCCAGAATTGAAAGTTGGATCAAGAACCTCTTTAATACAGTGATCATTAATTAATTTAATTTTTGTGTTGATTTGTTTGCTTTGAAATTTTAGATTAGATTATTTTCTTGTAATTTAAAATTAAATTGAATTCATTTAACTAATATTTAATTCATTTAAAATTCAAAACCAAAATTTTATTCGCTGAATTTCTTTAAGTAGTTATTAATTTGCTTTTTAGTTTAAATTTTAAATTTGCTAAACCCTAGAATTTAGTTTCAATTGAACATCAAACCTTTCTTACATTTAAATCCTAAACTTCCCTTATAACTTAGAAACTGAATAAAATAAGCTCCCTATGAATTCGACCTCGGACCTCCCAAGTTAAAAACTACACCGCACACCCTTACACTTGGGGAGTTAAATAGACGCACAATCTAGAAGCGGTCATGTTTTTTTGGTGCCATTGCCGGGGAGCCAAAATGTAGTTTTTAGGTTATTTTTATTTCTTTTTAAGTTAGTTTATTATTCTATGAAAAAAAATAAAAAAATCCTAAAATTAGAAAACCTTAAATATTTTTTATTTAAACTTTGCAATAAGTTCTAGAGTTACATTATGTGGTCAGGACCCCTAGACCTCTGGTTGGGACCACAGAATCCTTTTCAGGATAGTTTCCTAGCTTATGAGCAGTTGGATTCGAGGGGAATATGATATATTAAGGTGTCCTAAACCCTTAGCTTTTTCTTTAGAATTTGAAAACCCTTTAGAAGAAATTAAAAACCCTAGACTTCCTATTCCACCTTTAGAAATGGCTGAAGAACAAGTTGTAGCTGCTAGACATTCCATGAGGGATATCTTGCAACAAGATAGGCATGCTCCTAAGTCTTGCATAGTTTGGCCAGAAAACCAAAGAACTTTCAATTTTAAACCTGGCATAATACAATTGTTGCCTACCTTCCATGGTATGGATTTTGAAAATCCATACGATCAGTTGACTAGGTTTAGAAACATTTGTGTCACTATTAAAGATCAAGGATGCCCCATAGATTTAGTGTTTCTTAAGCTTTTTCCATTTTCCCAAAAAGATAAGGCTGCTAGATGGTTTGAATTCCTACCATCTAATTCCATTCGTACATGGGATGAAATGCAAGCCAAGTTTCTTAAGAAATTCTTTCCTCCCAATAGAACTGATGCTATACAGCATCAAATCCTAAACTTTACTCCACAACATAGTGAAACCTTCAATCAAAGTTGGGAGAGGTTTAAAACTCTCTTGCATTATTGTCTACACCATGGATATGAAGTTTGGCGTCTTGCTAGTATTTTCTATGGTTCACTAACGCCATAACTAAAACAATTTGTGGAAACCATGTGTAATGGGCAATTTTATGATAGAACTCCTGAAGAAGCTTTTGATTATTTTGAATTCTTAGCTGAAAATGCACAAACTTGGGATATCACAGGATCTCAAAGCACTCAAACTGCTATTGTTGCCCCAACTAGAGGTATACACCATTTAAGTGAAACCAATGACCTCAAAGCAAAATTAACAACACTCACTAGGGAAATTGAGACTCTCAAAATCAAAAGGGACACACAACCTATCAAAGAACCAGTGGTAAATGTCTATTGCATAGTGTGTGATAGCCAAACCCATAGGACAGATGATTGCCTTAGTATCCCTATTTGTAGAGAGGTTGTACAAGGGCAACCTTCTAGTGAACTCCTAATCCATGCCATAAATCAATACTGACAATCATATAGAGGACCAACTTTAGGAGGAAATCCTTATTCTAAGACTTATAATCCAACAGTGAGGAACCACCATAATTTTAGTTGGAGAAATAAGGGAGCTCAAATTCCACAACCTTATCATACCCTTCATTCTCCAATTCCTCAAGTCCCAATGTCTAATTCAAGATTGTCTCAGAATGTGGGAACTTCACATGCTCCATATATTCCCTCAAATAAGAGATCCACAGAAAACACACTTCAATAATTCATGAATACTTGATCTATGCTTTAGGCTCAAAATAATAGAAACCTAGATGATATTAAAAGCCAGTTGACCCTTTTGACTCAAACATTAACCACATAACCAAAGTGTCAATTTCCTACTCAACCTCGTCCAAACCCTGTAGCCCAAGCTAAATAAGTTGAAGGATCTTCTAACATGCCTTGGAGTGTGGAACAAGTCCAAAACATCACAACACTTAGGAGTGGAAAAATTATAGATAAAACCATCTCTTTTAGGAATGATGAAATTAGTGATGAGCTGAAACCTAAGTGTATGGTGGATGATAGCAAGAAGGTGGGGAAACAACCAATTATGGTTAAGGAGTCCACTAAAGAAGATAGAAAGGAAAGGGAAGAGGGAAAAGAGGAAGAAAAGGAGGAGGAGCCAATGATAGTGCCTAGTAAATATGTTCCTAAAGAACCCTTTCCCCAGAGATTCTTGAAAGTTAAGAAAGAAGCCCAAGCAGCTGAATTGCTAGAGGTGTTCAAACAAGTGAAAATTAATATATCTCTTCTTGATACAATTAAACAAATCCCTTCTTATGCTAAATTTCTTAAGGAACTATGCACTATGAAAAGAGGATTGAATGTGAAAGAGAAGGTATTCCTCACTGAACAGGCAAGTGCTATAGTACAATGTCATACTCCCCCTAAATATAAAGACCCTAGATGTCCTACTATATCTTGCTATATAGGGAAGCACTATATTAGTAGAGCACTACTTGACTTAGGAGCAAGTGTGAATTTGCTCCCTTACTTAGTGTATGAACAACTGGGCTTAGGTGAAATAAAACCTACTCATGTGACTTTACAACTTGCAGATAGATCAATTAAAGTCTTATGAGGTATAGTTGAAAATTTCTACTTTCCAGTGGATTTCATAATCCTAGATACTCAACCACTTACCAGTTTATCTGCACCTAATCAGACACCAGCGATTCTAAGACGACCATTCTTAGCAACATCAAATGCCTTGATCAACTGTAGAAATGGTTCCATGAAGATGTCTTTTGGTAATATTAAGTTTGAAATGAATATATTCCATGTTACCAAAGAACCAAAAGAGGTGCCTAATATACAAGAAGTAGACTTAGTAGAAGTTATAGTCTAGGATTACGTGGATTGTGAATTTGTTGAGGATCCTCTAGAGAAAGCCATTTGCTTTAGTGAGAAGAGATTGAATTCCACTATATCAAACCAGGAATTAGGAACAGTGGTTGATTGGTTGGAAATATGCCCAATCATGTCAATAGGGAAGTGGATACCAACCTTTGAAACCTTAGGACCACTTTTAAATAAAGCAGAGTCCTCAGAGGTAAAAGCTCCTAACCTTGATAGAAAACCTTTACCCCACAATCTGAAATACGTTTTTCTAGATGATGGAGAGACCTACCTCGTGGTTATTTCTTCAGAACTGACTATCCATCAAGAGCATATGTTAATTGAACTCTTGAAAAGTCATAAGAGAGCTCTAGGATGGTTAGTAGCGAATCTAACAGGTATAAGTCCCCTCCTTTGCACACATTGTATATATCTAGAAGATGATGCCAAACCGATTTGTCAAATGCAAAGACGACTCAATCTAAACATGAAAGAAGTAGTTAGAGCTGAAGTTCTAAAACTACTAGATGTAGGAATAATCTATCCTATCTTTGATTCTAAGTGGGTAAGTCCTACACAAGTAGTTCCTAAGAAATCAAGCATTACAGTAGTTCGAAATGAGAATAATGAGTTAGTTCCAACTTGAATACAAACTGGTTGGCGAGTATGCATTGACTATAGAAAGCTCAATGTAGTTACATGCAAAGATCATTTTCCTCTTCCATTCTTAGATCAAGTTCTAGAAAGAGTAGTTGGTCATGCTTATTATTATTTCTTAGATGGCTATTTGGGTTATAATCAAATAGAGGTAGCTTAGAGGATCAATCTAAAATCAATTTTACTTATCTTTTTGGTACCTTTGCATACAAGAGAATGCCCTTTGGCCTGTGCAATGCTCCTGCTACCTTTCAACGCTACATGATGAGTATCTTTAGTGAGATGGTAGAAGAAATCGTCGAGGTATTAATGGATGATTTCTCTATTTATGGAGACTCATTTGAGTAGTGTATAAAGAGCATTGATCTAGTTTTGACACGATGTGAGGAAAAGAACCTAGTGCTAAATTGGGAAAAGTGCCATTTTATGGTCACCCAAGGAATTGTATTAGGGCGCATAGTATCTAAAGAAGGCATTCAAGTAGACCAAGCTAAGGTAGAACTAAATTAAAAGCTTCCCAATCCTCAATCTGTGAGGGATATTAGACCATTTTTAGGGCACGCTGGGTTTTACAGAAGGTTCATTCAATCTTTTAGTGAAATTTCAAAGCCCTTGTGTCAATTATTGATGCAAGATATACCATTTGAATGGACTCCCCAGTGTTAGAACGCTTTTGATAAGCTCAAGGGTTGTCTAACCTCAGCTCCTATTCTTCAACCTCCTGATTGGTCACTTCCCTTTGAACTTATGTGTGATGTAAGTGACCATGCCATTGGAGCTGTGTTAGGACAAAGGAGAGATAAAAAGGCACATGTTATTTACTATGCAAGTAAAACCTTAAATAATGCGCAGAAAAACTACATGACAACTGAAAAAGAGTTGCTATCAGTTGTCTTTGCCCTTGAGAAGTTTTGTTTTTATCTCATTGGTTCAGCAGTTATAGTATTTACTGATCATTCGGCTCTTAAATATCTGTTGACCAAGCAAGAGGCCAAACCAATGTTAATTCGTTGGATTTTACTTTTACAAGAGTTTGACCTTGAAATAAGAGATAAGAAAGGTGTAGAGAATGTGGTAGCAGATCATTTGTCACGTTTATCGGTAGAAGCTTACTCCCATGATGAAACTCAAATTAATGATAGCTTCATGAACAACTATTTAATATAGAAGCAATAACAGCCTCTAACCTTCCCTGGTATGCTGATATTGCTAACTATTTAGTGACAGGACAAATTCTAGAAGAATAGAGCTATAAGGATAGAAACAATTCTTACGCAATGTTAGAGTTTTCTTTTGGGATGATTCTTACTTATTCAAGTATTATCCTGACCAAATAATTAGACGTTGTATCCCTGAATGGGAAGTTCCCAGTATACTTGAGTTTTGCCACACCCAAGCTTGTGGAGGTCATTTTTCCATAAACAAAATAGCTACAAAAATCCTTCAATGTGGATTTTATTGGCCTTCTTTGTTTAAAGATGTGCATTTTTGCACTACATGCGATAGATGTCAATACATGGGAAGTGTAACACATAGAAACATGATGCCCTTACCCCATATCCTTGTTTTAGAAGTCTTTGACTATTGGGGAATAGATTTCATAGGTCGTCTTTCGATTTCACAAGGATATGAATACATCTTAGTTAGGGTTGATTATGTTTCTAAATGGATTGAAGCAATTGCCGCTAGAAATAATGATCATAAAGTTGTGCTTAAGTTCCTCCACGAGAATATATTCTCACATTTTGGAGTACCTAGAGCAATTATTAGTGATGGAGGAAAACACTTTTGCAATCGTCTTGTGGGAACGCTATTACTCAAATATGGAGTGGTTCATAAAGTTGGTACCTCTTACCACCCACAAACGAGTGGCCAAGTTGAACTTGCTAATAGGGAAATCAAACAAATCCTTGAGAAAACAGCTTATAAAACAACCCTAGGGATGTTACCATATAGGTTAGTCTAGGGGAAGCCATGCCATTTGCTTTTTGAGTTAGAACATAAGGCATATTGGGCCATTAAACAATTCAATGTAAATATTGATGAGGCTGGGCTTCACCGTAAACTCCAAATTACAGAAATGGAGGAATTAAGAAATAATGCGTATGAGAATGCTAGAATTTACAAGGAAAAGATGAAGAAAGTACACGACCAACATATTTCGAGACGTTCTTTTCATGAGGGTCAAAAAGTACTTCTTTATCGATCACAACTTCATCTATTTCCTGGCAAATTGCAATCTAAGTGGTTTGGCCCATTTATTGTGAAATGTGTTTCTGAACATGGAGCGGTTGAAATAGAAAATCTGAAAAAATAGGAATAGGTTCAAAGTTAATGGGCATAGACTTAAACCTTATCTAGATAATTTCATTGGGTTGATTGAAATGTGGGATCTTCTAGATCCTCCACCTTATGAGTAATCCGGGATTAGCACGTTGTTGTTATACCATATTTAGGTTTAGGATAGGTTTTGATCTTTGCCTTGTTTTAGGATTTTGATTTTGAGTTTAGGTATTTTTTGATTTTTCAAATAAAACAAAAACAATTTTAAAGTATCCAATTCAATGGTCCGAACCACAGTGTGCATGTTGAGGAGAAATCGTGGTAGAGGCCATTCTATGGTCCGGACCATCCACGGGTGGTCCCGACCCTGTAACTCGTTTAAGGGGCTATTTAGCCATTTTAAACCTAAATTGCTTTCATTTAACTCCACTCTCTCTCAATATCTCTCTACATATTCGTGAATCCGTCCAAGATTAGGCCTTCCCGATGTTCGTTGAGCAACATTCCACTCAAATCTTGTCATCTAAGTGACTTAAGGTATGATTCTTCTCTACTTTGAGCTCTAGGTTGCTTCTTCTTAATTTTATTTTGAACCCGAGCTTAATAGTCTCAAAGGTTCCTAATTTCTTGCATGTTTGAACTCTATTTTGGATTTCAAACAATGAGTAGAAGGAACTCATTTTGAGTGAATTTCTTCACACCCCATCATTTTCTTCACCGTGGGTCACAATTTGGGTCCAAGGGTTCATCAAACCCCAAGGCTTTGGTTTATCTTTGCTTTGTGAATTCTCAAAAGTCTTCTTTTGCAATTAGTGTTAAGAATTTCTTGTTCAAATTGTTGTTTTGTGCAAAGGGACCCATCCATGGTGGATGTTATATGGCCACCTGGATTATCTGTATTCAACACATTCACCTTAGTTTCAATTTACATTTTTATCAATAGAATTGGGCCACTGAACTTGTGTGGACATAGGGCTTGCATGTTTGATTAATTCAATATCCCTTTTGTATTTGTGTAGCTACCATGGCCCCACAAGTCAAGAAAACTGCAAATAGGCAACTAGGGTCTAGCTCTTTTGATAGAAGTAGATTCAGGGGGGAAGATGCCGAGAGAAAATATGATGAGACTTGGGGAAACAAACCAGTGGTAATTGAACGTTTTTCGTAAATAGATCAATTTAGGCATGACGAGTTTATGTTAAAATAGAATTTTAAGGGGCGAAAATGGCTCCATATTGCTAGATTTCATGCCTACTGCATAACTGATTTAGTAAAGGAGTTCCTTGCAAATTTTAGAGAGGGGTCCATCATAAGGAGAAAGGGTAAAGAAAGACTTATTAGTTCGGTTTGGGGAGCTGAAATTACACTCACGCCTGAAGATTTTGCTCAAGTATTCCAGTTACCTTAAGTATAGAACCCAGAATTCGCATACCCTGCTGAGGGCACCCCACCATTCCCTATTGTAGTTTCAGAAGTTTTATTAGAAGATCAAGAGTGGACTGGGTAATATAGAAAGTCGGTGTCAGTCCTAAAAGATAAATATTGGGCACTTCAAGTATTTTCATGTACAAACCTGTTGCCACAAAACAGGAGCTCGGATTGTACTCCCCTAAGAGCTCGGATTGTACTCCCCTTAGAGCTCGGTTGATTTATGGTATTAGAACGGGGAAGTCGATTGATTTGCCCTCGTATATTTGGCACCAAGTGGCTTATACCTGTTAGCATCCTAGAGCTCTAGCTGCCTTACCCTTTGGAGGAGCTCTCACAGAAATATTTAAGAGGAATGGGGCCCACATTACAGACGACATGCCTATAGCCTCAGGATTACAGCATCTTAAGATCACATCTTATGTCAAATCCCGAGGCTTAATATCAAAGAAGAAGAGGAAGGCAGAGGAGTCTGAAAAGGAGAGTGAACCATCCCAAGCTCCTGAAGAGCCAGAGGAGGGTGAGCCGGAAGTTACTAACACAGAGTTAGCTGATCAGATTAGAGCTTTGGTTGAGCATCTTAGTCACATGGAGCAGAACCAAGAAGATGACCACCAACTCCTATTACACATTCATCAGACCAAGCAGACTTAGGGTCACCTCCTGCAAAGCATCTTGGACTACATCAGAGAGTCTCATCCACCTCCACCTCCTCAGTGATTTGATACATATCTATTTCTTTTCTTTTTGAGAGTTTAGGGTTGAGTTTCATTGTTCCATTTGTTAATCCTAAAACTTTGTATTTAATTTTAGTCAACTTGGATTGATGTATAACTCTTTTGACTATTTTAATTTGCTATTTTTCTTAATTGCTTGTACTTTTTATTTTTGTGTTATCCTTCTTAATTTCTTTTTACTTTTATATGTGGGTATATTGTTATAGCCTTATGTTGGATGCAGTATCAATTATATTCTTAAGCTTTATTTTTATATTCTTTGTAAAGTACAGGTACATCATGCCTGGTCCTAACAATGATAACCACAATTAGGAGGAAAACATTAACACTTTAATTAGTAGAAAACGTAAGTGGGAAGACACACCTTATATGCCTAGTGAGGAGAGTGACTCTAAAAGTTCAGAGGTCAATTGGGAAGAATGGCCTGAGGAGCATTTTCTAGAGAGTAATTCATTACCTTTGCCACTAATTTATCCTCCACTAGTTCACTTAACACCTGATCAACTACTTAAGGGGCAGTGGTGGAATGAAGTCGACCTTGAAATCCTTTTAGAGATGGAGTGGGCTGAGATAACCATATCTACTGAGTGGTCTGACACACTCTCTTACGCCACGGACACTGACACTATAATAGGATCTGAAACGAGTTACCCCTTTGATTATTATGATATGCCACCTCTAGAAAACATCCCTGGCACTGAGAGTGCTGACACTAAGTCTAAGGAAAGTGTTGATAGTTCCAATGAGATGGACCAGGATGATGATTTTGGTATTTCTTTGCAATAAATTTTTGAGTTTCACCATGCATTTGATCAATTTGAAGACAACATGAGGCAATCCTTATCCCATCTCTTAAATTTTTATGCTACTTTATTATTGTGCTTTTACTTATGTTCTTCATTTATGTCATTAGTCACCTGCACTTAAGCTAGGAGGTATCATGCCATATGCACACCACACTTTTACCTTTTTTTTTTCACCTTTGTCCTTTTCACACATTGAGGAGAATGTGCATCTTAAGTTGGGGGGGTGGTCATGTGTTTTTGTTACCCATGAAACATTAATGACTAGTGATGCCTTAGGATTCTAACCAAAGATGGTATAATTCATGTAAACAACAAATGATTTGATTTCAATTTTGAATGAGGAACTTAATTTAAAAATTGATTATAAAATTTTCTAATGTGGTGCAAACTTGTCACTTAAAGTCATTGAGTTGAAAATATGTCAAGGATTAGAATTTATGAGATTTAGTCACTCAAGTACGCCAAGACGTAGGTAGAGACTTGAAACCCTACATCATGTGAGCTTTTAAGCCTAATTTTTTGTTTTTAAGAGTTTTATATTAATCTTTCTATATTTCTTTGTCTTACTTCCTTTGAATAGCTTTATTTTCATTAATTTGCTTTGGTATTAAATGCACAAGACACTATTTGTTGACTTACATGTGTAGATTAGTGCTTCTAATAAGTTTTTATTAACCTATAGAGTGATATTAGGCCCTCGTTCTTATATTTGAAGGCCTGAAACTTTCCTTTGATTAACACAGCCCTTGGAGCCATTTTGAAGCTTATAAATAAATAGAATAGGAAATAAAACTTTTCTTTCTTGTTTAGCCCCATATATGACCCTTTTAACCTTAGATTAATAGGTAAACCAACCCTAGCATGTCTTGGGAGCTTGGTGCAATTTTATAAAGGTTAGTAAGGGAAAGTTGTGATGGAAGTCAAGTTTAAAAAAAAAAAAAAGAATTTATTAGCTCAAAGTTTATCATTAATCCCATTATAAAAAAAAAAAAGAAAAAAAAAATATATATATATAATATATATAGGATTGGGCTTTATTGTTGGGTTCTTAAGAGATATAGAAAGGAAAAGTTGGGGGGAGGGCAATTTTGCACTACATATCCTTAGACATGCACTTTGTTTTTCCCTATCCTTCATTTGTCTAGCCAATACCCGTTTGGCCAAGTTATAACCTAGTAAAGACCTAATGGACTTTAGGTGAAAGACACTTAGAAGGGTATTAATTTATTTCATGTGATTGATGGTAGTTGTCTTCTAAAGCATTAATACATTCCTTTCATGAAGCTATACTACACTCTGTTTAAATTCTTTCAGTCACTTTTGATTGGGTTCATTGCATTTACTTGATATTGCAATCTTGCATGAACCATGAGAGTAACCCTTCTTGAGTGATTTTATTCTAATTGAGTGAATCCTGGTGAGATTTGAAGTCGAAACCACAGTCTTTTGAGTGTGCTTGATGACTATTTTGATTGAATGATATGAATTGACATGTTTGAGATGAAATGATTGAAAAGTAGCCGAGTTAAATACACATTGGGAGGTTTTATATGACATTTGAAAATTTTGTTGCTTAATTCATATTGAACGTAAATCAGGCATTGTTAAAATGATGTTTACCATCCATTGGAGTAGTTTTAGGAATTTTATGGGTAGATTCACTGCAAACCCTCATGAGACCTTACTCATCCACTAAGAGGAACCTTGGGGTTTAAAGGGCTTGCTACATGTAGTTAAGTGTAGCCGTGTTTTCAATGAAAAGAAAAATAGAATGGTAGTTGCATTTCATTTTAATAAAGGGCATTGCTAGGGACTAGCAACGCTCAAGCTATAGGGTGTAATTACATTTGAAAAGTGTAATTACAAACTTCACATTTTGATATTCATTGATGCATTTAAGTAATTAATCTTGAAGATTTATCACTATTTTATTACTTATAGTATTTTTTTTTTCTTAATTGCAAGGAAAAGAGTGAGATAAGCGAGGTTCATGGCAATAGAAACAACTTAGAAGATGAAGGCAGAGCTATGGTTTTGACCCCACCAAGGATGGTCCAGACTAGCCAAAGACCCAGCATAGAGGAGGAAGCAAAACTTGAAGATCCATGATTTTGTGGTCGAGACCTCCATCCAGATGGTCCGGACCACAGTGTGATAGGTGCGCGCGTTTAAGTTCCACCTTTTAGGGTTTCCTTGAAACCCTTTTAAAAACCCTGTTACACAGCCGAACTAGGAAGAGCCAACCTTTATTTTTCTGCATACTTTTGAGTGTTCTAGGATAGTTTTGAGAGATTTTATTGTTCGTGGGATGTTCTTAGGCATTTTTGAAGCTACTGTTGTTTTTATTATAGTAGTTGTCGTTCAGTACTCCGTTTCAGAATTGTTTTCCGAGTACGTTATATTTTGTTTCTTCATTTAATGATATAATTTGTTCTTTGATTTTAGTAGATCAATTAAATATGTGTTTGTTTGTTGATTTCATTTCGTTTAAAGTTAATTTAGCGTAAAACCCTACTTCTTGATTCAACGAATCAAGGAAGGGTAGTTCACGACGATCTAGGGGATGTGCGTAGATCGTTCGCATGGTTTGCAAAAACCCATGCGTGGGGATCTACTATTTCCAAAACAATTTTAATTTGTTTCAAAAGCCTTTGGAAATGAAAACTTTGACTACATTCTCTGTAATCACTGGTAAAGGTTTTTGACTAAAATTGTTTTAATATTTTTGAACTAATTAATAATAGGATTCAAACCCAAATCTGATTTCATTTGTTTGAAAAGCTTTTGAAAACAAAAGTCTATGACTAAATTCTCTAAAATCACTGATAAAGATTTTTGATTAAAACTTTCTTAAAATTTTTTTGAGCAAACCCTAAATCAGATTTGAACCTAAATGTTTTCTTAAAAAATCTTTCTAGTTTTATTATCCTAAACGAGATTTTAAAACCGAGTATTGGGAACCTTATAAACTTTAACGAAGACATCTTTCCAATCTATTGTTCCTTTCACATGAAATTTAGATTGTAGTTAAAACACATCGCATAGTAAAGTAGTGAACTACCCGGAATTGAAAGTTGGATCAAGAACCTCTTTAATATAGTGATTGTTAATTAATTTAATTTCTGTGTTGATTTGTTTACTTTGAAATTTTAGATTAGATTATTTTCTTGCAATTTAAAATTAAATTGAATTCATTTAACTAATATTTAATTCATTTAAAATTCAAAACCAAAATTTTATTCGCTAAATTTCTTTAAGTAGTTATTAATTTGCTTTTTAGTTTAAATTTTAATTTTGCTAAACCCTAGAATTTAGTTTCAATTGAACATCAAACCTTGCTTACATTTGAATACTAAACTTCCCTTATAACATAGAAACTGAATAAAATAGGCTCCCTGTGAATTCGACCTTGGACTTACAGAGTTAAAAACTACTCCGCGCACTCTTGCACTTGGGGGTTAAATAGACACACAATCTAGAAGCAGTCACTCCACTTACTGCCCGTCATGAAGCAGCAATTTGAGTTCTCCACTATCTCAAAGCTACCCTAGCTCATGGACTTTTTTTTCGGCCCACAACTCTTTACAAGTCTTAGCATTTACAGACTCTAATTGGGCTAATTGTCCAAAGACTCATTGTTTTACGACAGAATTTTTGTCAAAATTGGTGATAGTCCCATTTGGTGGGGGAAAAAAAAAAAAACAAGTGGTTTCTTGCTCTTTTGCTGAGGTTGAATATAGGGCTTTGGCGCTGACTACTTGTGAGCTTATTTGGCTAAAGTCCTTATTTGTTGATTTTGGTCTCTAACTACCTAACCGGATTGCCCACCATTATGACAATTAAGCTGTCATCTATATTGCCCACAATCTGGTGTTCCACAAATGCACAAAACATATTAAAATCAATTGTCATCATGTTTGAGAAAAATTATGTGTTGGTCACATTGCTCTCCACTATATTTCCACATCGTTGCAACCAGCAAACCTTTTCATGAAGGCCTTAGGAATTGATCAATTTTGGATGTCACCTTCCAAGTTAGTGGTTACATTCTTACACCCCTCAACTAGAGGGGAAGTATTAGCAGTTTCCTAAAATAATAGATTTAATTACTTCATTCCATTATTTTAGGATTCTAATCATAACCATTATTTTACATTGGCTTAATTTTTCTAGTTAATTCTATCATTTTTTTGGATTATAATTCATAATTTATGGAATATATCCATTGGAATATTTGTACATATTTGAGCCTTTTAGACAATTCAAAATATATGAAAAAAGGACTAATTACCCTTTTCACATTTTTAGTTTTTTTTAACAAAATGCATATGAATTTAAACAAATTTTGTATCAAAAAGAAAGTCTGCTAAACGTTCTTTTGAATTTTTGAATTTGACTATTTTAATACTTTTGAGGTGTTGTGCAACTTTCTTTTATTGTTGACAATAACAATTCATATTAGGTCCTATGGAGCCACCCAAACAAAATTTGCAAGCTCTCATGCACATTACGACTTGCAATTGATGGTTTCATTAACTTGTACATCTTTAGTTTCTTGCCTGTCAGATGATATTTGCATAGACAAATTAATATATGAAATGATTTGCAGGGTAAGAAGGGTGTTTGGATTAAATCGCCTACTGAGTTTGTAAACCTAGTTAAACCAATTGTTAAGGCGAGTGCTTTACCTATCTGTAGTCCTCTCATCTATGGTTGGATAAGTTAGAAGCACATGTTGGATGCTAATATTGAAACATTGATAATGTTGTCAGTTATATATGTTGACCCTTAATGTTTAATTGGCTATTGAGTGTAGCTTTTTGACTATTGATGATATAGTAAGTTCGTCTCCTCCAAAAGTCCAATCTAAGCCTAGATATCGCTAAGTACATCAGTGTGGTGCCTGCCAAAGAACCTCCGATGCTTAAGTTAGCTATGAAGTTGAGAGAAAATAATTTGGCATAATTTTAGTAAGGAGAGAGTGTTGTGTGTATGCCATTATGAAGTGAATATATATACACAAAGCCTTACCTCAAATGGGAGTGCATAGGCTAAATTTAATCATGCTCATTCCTCCAATCTTGATATGCCACCTGTTATTATAGATCTTAAGGTTGATTCTTTAATTGGCTTGCCAAACTGTTAAAAGATAACTGGTCATGGCAGTACTTTTGTAAGTGTATATCTTGGAATGTGTCATGAAATGGTTATACGTGTGACCTGTGACATATGGTATCTTGTTAGATATCCCACTTGGAATGTCTGATTAGGAATAGGTCAAGTAAACCAAATTCCTGATTAGAAAAGTCCTTACTCAAATTCACTAACTATTCCTGATCAGTATCATGCTAAGCAAGAGTTTTATTAGCTTCTGGTGGCATGGAATATCCCCATATCAAGGGATATCCCTCATAGTGAGTATTCAATAATTTCATACAATCCGTCTACAAATGCGGGTGTGTGCCCAAAACTCTTTTCTTAGAGAAGATTGTGTTATTCTAAGAGTAAGTATAATAGGAGCCATGTAGTCAAATCTGCTTTTGAGGCCATAATCGCTCGGGTATGATTGATACTTATTTGGCTCAAGCCATGGCTTGGATTGGTTGGGTAAATATACTCGGTCTTGGATTTCCCCGTCAGATGCCCTTGATTCCCTTGGCCACCTATGCGTGCCAAGATGAATCTAACGGTTGGCTTGTTGTTGAAATATGCATGCATTAATTGCCCGATAGGTGTGACATATGCGCGTGGGCACTTCAAAGGGGCGCGGTCCTTTTACCTCCTTGCCACGCGTTAGATATGTGTTTGTTATGACGTCAAAGTTACCATCTCACTATGTTTGGGCTACTGGATTGATTTCTCCCACCCAATCAGGATCAATGGTTTTGAAAGTTGTTGAAGCTTATTCGCATGGCAATGGCTACTGTTGGAGAAAGTTGTTGAAGCTTATTCGCACGAATCCAGATTCTACATCGCCATTATTGTAGCTGCACTTGGAGCTATTCCATCACCTACTAAAGTCATTTCTCTCCTCTATTTGGTAAGGTTAATTTGCATTATTCTTATTTTTTTACCTTTCTCTTTACCTTTTTTTATGCTTTGGTTGCTAGTTTACAGTAGTTATTTTTACGAAAGAAATTGCAAGCTCCCTAATCCTTTAAGGTTTGTAGAGAACCCCAAATGCATCAAGTCCATCTTTAGCAGCTTGATTTTTCTTATTGTACACCCATCGTTTATCTCAGTTATTCTCTTTGACACTATGAGTAGTCCTAAGAGAGATGGTTCTACCAGTTGTGAGGAATCTAATTCCAACGGTTATATTTTTGTTAGGCATAGAAATTCTACTGCTCCCAGCACTGGTGAGCTAGTGAGCCTAAGATGGCGAATGAGGATTTTGAGTGCATTGTTAATGTCTTTGAGCCCAATGTTGGATCCAAATGTCCTAACATCACAGTTCCTGATGATGGGGATGTAAGGTTTGAGGTAAGGGACATTAAGTCCACCATCACTCAAGAAAGGATCTCAAATTTGATTTCTGATTTCTGATTTCTCGTTCCCTTCAGACCTCACTTATAGGGTCCCTAGGGTTAGAGATTCTACTTGCTCATCGAGGAGCAAAGACATCACAGTGTATGAGGCCAGTTTGATTTGGGGGCCTTTAGTTCCCATTACCAAAGTTCGTTTATGAGGTGCTAAGTTAACTCAATTTGGCCCCCGGGCAATTTCCTCCGAACAACTGGCAAATCTTATTAGGTAGTGTGGTGTTATGGTGGGCTGCCATTGGACATGAGCTATTGACAACTAAATTTTTGCATTTTTAGAAGATCATAAAAAAGGGTTTGGGTTAGTGATACTTTTTACGAGAAAGCCTAAGTTTAATTTTGTCACCCACATGCCTACTTCTCACAATAGCTAGAAAGAGAAATACTTTTTCATTTGTGGAAGCAGGTGGAAGTTCCAATCTTGGGAGACCAATGAGGATAGGAAGATCCATGTTCCTCAAGAATGGGCTCAATCACTGATAACAGGTATGCGAAGATCCTTTATTTAAGCTCTTCCCAGCTATCTTTAGGTTTTAGGGTTTTGATATGACTTTTTAACTTGATCATCTCGATAGCAACCTGCTTTAACACAGGAGCAGAAAAGTTTTCTTTAACTCGCAAAGAAACATAAAGTGTGTGAAACTCATTATTTGGTGACAGTAGAAAACCTTGCACTTTATCTACTCAGTCCCAACTCGACCAAAGAAACGTTAGCGGCTGAATGTGAGTAGAATGAGTTCATAAGTTATATTTTATTATATTTACTCTTCAACAGTTCTTATCAGGCTTTTTCTTTTCTCTTATGCAGATAGCATGATTCCTGATGAGGAAATTGATCTATTGGCTGAGGAGGTTAAACAAACTGAAGAGCAGATTGATCGAGCTCTAAGGTAAATTAAGCAAGCTCAAAACATCAAATGAATTGATCTAGAAAAGATGCTCGACTTAAGTTATCTAGGCAAGCTTGGTAAAAATCTAGCTCCTCAGGAGGCACCCAGGCAACGTCCCATGAAGAAGATAAAAAACATGAAGTCTCCTGCCCCGACTCTTTACCAAACTAAGAATACTCACGATCCTCCCCAAATGGAGCTCATCAATGTCTCTTCATCTCCTCTGATTACGCTTGAAAAGTGTAATCATTTTCTTAATTTCCTATTGTTATTAATAAAGGTTTAGAGTTAATTTATTTAATTTAATAACATTTCAAAGTTTTTGCTTAATTTCTTTTTCTTATGCAGCAAATGTGTTTAGAAGCAAGGATCCAAAATTGACATCAAAGGCTTGGAGGGACGTAAGGAGGACTGGGAAGAGCTAAAAAAGGATGAAGATCAAGCAAGAACTGAAGGATAAGGTACCCGAGTGCGTCAAAACCTGAAGAGAAGCTGAAACCAGCAGAAGAAAAAAGGCTACTACCCCCTGTTGTCCCGACGTCGTGAGTCCGAGAAGTTCAATTTTAGGGTTTTTCAGTTGCCTATATATACATACTTTGTACCCAACCTAAGGAGAGGCCAAACATATGATTTAGGGTTTATTAGTCTGAGAGTTTTTCTTTACTTTTTGAAAGTTTTCTTTAACTTTGGATTGAAGATTTAGATTCAAGCGGAGTTTTACGCAGCAGTTAATTGAAGTTGTAGATTTTATTCATCGATGGAGTTTACATTCTTTATCTCTTCTTTTACTTTCTGTTTTGTTTATTCTATTAACTTGCTAGCGTAGATTTGTTCTTGATTCAACCCATCAATGATGGGTGAATCTTTATTTGAATGTTGGATGTGATTGAATTCAAGCATGCAACGTAAAAGTTGCATGTTTGGGTTCATGTTTTTTTTTCTCTAAATCAGTTTTTAGATGTTTTCAAAACCTTTGAAACTTGTGTAATTGATCATATTTCCTTGAAATCACTGATAACTACACATGATCATAATTTTCTTGATACTCTGAAAATAAGTGAAATAGATTTAGATATATTTTCTGGTTTTTTTTTTTTTTCATTTGATCTTCAAAGCCTTCGAAAACATATAATCTCGATCATATTTCCTTGAAATCACTGATGACATTACATGATTAAAACTTCCTTTATATTTTGAAATCAAATAAAAGAACTCTGGACCAAAGAATGTTTTCAAGATGAAATATTTTTAGTTTTATTTATCCTAAACGTGATTTTAGAAGCGTGCTTTGGAAATTAAAGCTTTGACGATGAAATCTTTTCGATTTACTTTTCCTAAACGTGAGCTGTAAACTAAGATAAATTAATCACATCCATGCATGAGAATGAGGTAGGATTTGTAGGTTGAATCAAGATCTTTAATTATATTGTTTTGAACCTTAATTTAATTCGCTGTTTTATTTGAGTTTAATTTATTTTGAATCTTTTAATTGTTTCTTTAATATAGTGGTTTCCTCTCTCTAGAGCTTTTATTTCCAGCGTAGTTAGTTTAATTATTTGCACTTTAATTCATTGTCAAGTAGTTTATGATTTAAATCAAACTTTTCAAAATCAAAATTTCTTTTACTTTCATAGTTTCCAAAAAGAGAACAGTAGTTAGAAGAACTTAGAAATATTAAGAGTCATTCATTTAGAGTTCCTTGTGGAGATGATCCTGAATTCACTAGGTAAAACTACACCGTAACGCACTTACACTTGGGGGTTATTTTCACTGCATATTTGTGAGGTGGTCAAGTTTTTGGCGCAGTTGCTAGGGAACTTAGTTTTGATTCACTAGGGTAATTCTAAGTTATTCTTCTATTGTTTAAAAAATAAATAAATTTCTCTAATGCTCAAAAGCAGTAGATTATTTGAGTCTTCCTTTATAACTTATGAGTGCTTGGGAACGGGGAGGTGATGGTAGATTGCAAAGAACTAGCTTTGATGACCCACTTGTTGAACCCACTGACCTTTTAGGAGACTTTCAAACTTCTTCTTCATCCATTCCTGAAGTAGAAATGGCAGAAGGTAATAATCAAAACATACTCATGAGACGATCTATAAGAGATCTTTTGCAACCTGATAGGCACACACCTGAATCATGCATTGTATGGCCAGAGCCACAACAAGCTTTTCAATTTAGACATGGTATGATTCAACTCTTACCTACTTTTCATGGTATGGACTCTAAAAATCCATATGATCATCTCACTCAATTTAGAAACATATGTGTGACCATAAAAGATCAAGGGTGTCCTTTAGAACTTGTTTTCCTTAAACTTTTTCCCTTCTCACTTACGGATAAGGCAGTCCGATGGTTTGAGTTCTTGCAATCCATTCACACATGGGATGAGTTGCAGGTGAAGTTCTTATAGAAATTCTTTCCACCAAATAGAACTAATCCTATTCAACACTAAATCCTGAATTTTGCTCCTCGTCAGGGAGAGACATTCTATCAAAGTTGGAAAGGTTTAAAACACTGTTGCATTCTTGCCCTTATCATGGATTTGAAATTTGGCAATTAGCAAGTATTTTCTTTAGATCACTTGCGCTACATCACAAACAATTTGTAGAAACTATGTGTAATGGGCGATTCTATGATAAGACCCCTGAGGAAGCATATGAATTCTTTGAATTTCTAGCAGAGAATGCTCTAACATGGGACACGATTGGACCTCAAAACGCTTCAGCCTCCAATGTGTCATCAACTAGGGGTATGTACCAACTTAGTGAGCCAGATGATCTTAGAGCCAAGTTAGCAGCCTTAACGAGGGAAATAGAGACTCTAAAGATTAAAAAGGAAAAACTAGTAATCCAAGAACCTGTGGCAATGGTATATTGTGTTATGTGTGATAGTCAAACACACAGATTGGAGGATTGCTCGAATCTCTCTTCTGCTCAAGACTTTGTATAAAGTCAAAAAAAAAAATGAACTACCTGTTCATGCTGTCAACCAATTTCGTCAACCTTATAAGGGACAAAACCAAGGGGGAAATTCTTACTCTGACATGGATAATCAAACTTTGAGGAATAATAACTTTTCTTGGAGGAATAATGGAGTACCAACCACACAACAGTATCAATTTGCTCCACCTCCGCCTATTCCCCAAGCTCCATTTCACAATCATGGACTATCTCAGAACTTTGCACCACAACCGACTGCTTATATTCTCCAAACAAAAGGTCTACCGAAGATACACTTCAGCAATTCATAAACACACAGTCAACACTGTGGGTGGAATATAACCGAACTATGGATGACATGAAGAGTTAGTTGGCTCAAATAACCCAAGCATTGATCACTTTGCCAAAAGGTCAACTACCAGCTCAACCACAACCAAATCTAGTAGTTCAGGTAAAACAAGCTGAAGGATCTTCCCATAGTTGCGAACAAGTGCAAGCTGTCACGACACTTAGGAATGGCAAAGTTATTGATAAAACCATTCACCACAGAGAAACGGACCTAAGGCAGAGTTAGAACCTAGGTGGACAGCAGAAGACTAAGAAAAATGGGACGAATTGGAACATCAAACAAAGAAAAAGGAAGACCGCATCAAACCAGTTGATAAAGAGAAAGAGAAAGTGAATAAGAATAAAGAAGTGGTGGAAGCACCAAGAGAGTACATCCCTAAAGCACCTTTTCCACAAAGGTTGTTACAAAACAAGAAAGAAACTTAAGCTGCAGAGATATTAAAGGTGTTCAAGCAAGTTAAAATAAACATACCTCTACTCGATGCAATTAAACAGATTCCCTCATATGCCAAATTTTTGAAAGACTTATGTACGGTAAAAAGGGAATTGAAATTGAATGCGAAGGAGTTTATGACTGAACAAGCAAGTGTTATCCTTCAATGTAAGACACCCCCAAAATACAAGGACCCTGGCTGTCCAACAATCACATGTTGTATAGGGGAACATCGAATAGAAAGAGCATTGCTTGATTTGGGAGCAAGTGTAAACTTGCTACCTTATTCAATCTACGAGCAATTAGGCTTACGGAAATTGAAACCCACGCGAGTAACCTTACAATTAGCTAATCAATCCGTCAAGGTTCCACGGGGTATAGTTGAGGGCGTATTAGTTAAAGTGGAGAATTTTTGCTTTCCTATGGAATTTATCATCCTTGACACTCAGCCACTTACTAATCTGTCCGCACCTGATCAGACACCTGTCATTTTAGGTCGTCCATTTCTAGCCACCTTGAATGCATTGATAAACTGTAGGAATGGATCGATGAAAATGTCTTTTAGCAATATCATATTTGAAACAAATATTTTTCATGTTGGTAAACAGCCAGGAGAGGTGTCTGAGGTCGAAGAAATAGATTTGATAGAAGCTATCGTGCAAGATCATGTAGATCGTGAGTTCATAGAAGATCCTTTAGAAAAAGTATTATGTTTCAGTGAGGACAAAGCAACTCAAGAAGAAATGGGATCTATTTTTGATTGGTTAGAGGTAAGCCTAGTAATGTCAATAAGGAACTGGGTAGAGATGTTTGAAAGATTGGAGCCATTGGAAAAGAGAATAGTGTCATCTAACACCCAAGCTCCAAATCTAGAAAGAATGCCTCTACCAACCAATTTAAAATATGCATTTTTGGGAGAAAGTGAAACATATCCGGTGGTCATATCAACCGAGCTCACCAAAGAACAAGAGAATCAATTGATAATGCTACTAAAGAAACACCGAAAAGCATTAGGATGGTATATAGCCAATCTAACAAGAATAAGTCCTTTTTTGTGTACACACCGTATTTATTTGGAAAAAGGAGCCAAACCAATTTGACAAATGCAGAGTCATCTTAATCCAAATATGAAGGAAGTGGTAAAAGCAGAAGTGATGAAACTACTAGATGTAGGAATTATTTACCCTATTTTCGATTCAAAATGGGTAAGTCCTACACAAGTGGTTCCTAAGAAATCCGGTGTCACAGTAAATCGCAATGAAAATAACGAATTAGTGCCTACTCGCATCCAAACTGGGTAGAGAGTTGGCATTGATTATTGTAAATTAAACACTATGACAAATAAGGATCACTTTCCACTTCCATTTTTAGATCAAGTTCTGGAGAGAGTAGCAGGACATGCTTACTATTGTTTCCTAGATGGCTATTCGGGCTACAATCAAATTGAGGTTGCCTTATAAGACCAAGACAATAGTACTTTCACATGTCCCTTTAGCACCTTTGCATACAAGAGAATGCCCTTTGGCCTATGTAATGCACCTGCTACTTTCCAACGCTGCATGATGAGCATATTTCATGAAATAGTAGAAGACATTGTGGAAGTTTTCATGGATGACTTCTCAGTTTATGGTGACACTTATGAGCAGTGTTTAAATAACCTTGATTCTATCCTTACACGGTGTGAAGAAAAGAACTTAGTCCTTAACTGGGAAAAGTGTCATTTTATGGTCACACAAGGTATAGTTCTTGGGCACATTGTTTCACAAGCAGGCATACAAGTTGATAAAGCTAAGGTGGAATTAATTGAAAGGCTTCCTACCCCTAGGAATGTTAAAGATATTCGATCATTTTTGGGGCAAGCCGGGTTTTATAGACGTTTCATTCAATCCTTTAGTGCTATTTCTAAACCCTTATGCAATCTGTTAGTACAAGATGCTCCTTTTGAGTGGACTCCTCAATGTTAAGAAGCATTTGAGAAATTAAAAGGTTGTTTGACCTCAGCACCCATTCTTCAAACTCCTGATTGGTCATTGCCATTCGAACTAATGTGCGATGCCAGTGGTCAAGCAATAGGTGCGGTGTTAGGTCAAAGGAGGGAAAATAAGGCACATGCAATTTACTATGCGAGTAAAGTTCTTAATAGTACGCAAAGGAATTATTCAACAACAGAAAAAGAACTCCTTGCTGTTGTCTTTGCACTAGAGAAATTTAGATCTTACATAATTGGGTCAATAGTAATTGCTTTCACAGATGACTCTACACTTAAGTATCTTTTGACTAAACCGGAAGCTAAACCTCGATTAATTCGTTACAAGAGTTTGACCTTATCATTAAAGATAAAAAAGGGTGTTGAGAATGTTGTAGCGGATCACCTATATCGTCTCCCTGTTGAAGCTTATACACACGATAACATTCAAATTGATGACAACTTCTCAGACGAGCAGCTTTTCAATGTCAGCGCAATCACAGCTGCCACACCTCCTTGGTATGCTGATATTCCTAACTATTTTGTGACCAGACACATCCCATCTGAGTGGAGTGCAAAAGATAGGAGGAAATTCTTGAGAAACGTCAGAGTCTTCTTTTGGGATGATCCATATCCTTTCAAGTATTGTCCTGATCAAATCATCCGATGTTGCATACCCGAATGGGAAGTCCAAGGAATCATTGAATTCTCTCATTCACAAGCATGTGGTGGCCATTTTTCCACAAGTAAAACTACTTCAAAAATTCTTCAATGTGGTTTTTATTGGCCCATACTATTCAAAGATGTTCATAACTTTTGCACAGCATGCGATAGGTGTCAAAGGCTAAGAAGTCTCACTCGTCGAAATATGATGCCATTATCTCCCATTCTTGTTTTAGAAGTTTTCGATTGCTGGGGTATTGACTTTATGGGACCTTTTCCAACATCCTTTGGATACGAATCTACCCTTGTGGGGTAGACTACGTGTCAAATGGGTAGAGGCCATTGCTACTCAAACCAATGACCATGAAGTTGTGATGAAATTTCTTCATAAGAATATCTTTTCAAGGTTTGGAATGCCTAGGGCAATCATCAGTGATGGTGGGAAACATTTCTGTAATAGACCAGTAGGACTGCTTCTACGGAAATATGGCATTGTTCACAAAGTAGGTACCTCGTATCATCCTCAAACTAGTGGACAAGTGGAACTTACCAATAGAGAAATCAAATAGATCCTTGAAAAGACAATCAATCCAAGTCGTAAAGATTAGTCTTTGCGCCTAGTAGACTCCCTTTGGGCTTATCGAACAGCATATAAGATGACATTAGGGATGTCACCATATAGGCTAGTTTACTGTAAACCATGTCATCTGCCTGTCAAAAGGGAACATAAAGCATATTGGGCCACTAAGCAATTTAATGCCAACATCGACGAGGCAGGACTCCATCGTAAACTACAACTTGCAGAGATGGATGAAATTCGCAATGATGCATATGAGAATATGCAAATCTCTAAGGAAAAGATGAAGAAGTTGCACGACAAGCACATTGCTAGAAGGACACTCCATGAAGGACAAAAAGTGCTCTTATATTGATCTAGGCTTCATTTGTTTCCAAGAAAACTTCAATCAAGGTGGATTGGACCCTTTATTGTAAAACATGTTTTTGAACATGGTGCCATTGAAATTGAGAATCCTAAGAACAAGAATTGTTTCAAGGTGAATAGACATCGATTGAAACCTTACTTGGAAAATTTTGTGGTGTGTATGTGTCACGCCCCAGATCTCGTAACCCGAGGGGTGAGTGATAAACACACACAACATGTATTAACATAACCAACCCATAATCAGAGCAACGCAACGTAAACCAGTGAGCCTGAGACATAGATAAGATAACATAAATTTAACCTTGGCTAAAGTCAAGTCACAAACTTCCAACAATCCTCTCATTAATAAATAACTCAGGTCTTAGGGCCCTTACAACCAAATCGAACAAGTCATCAATGTACAATATTACAATTCTAAAAGAAATTTAAACTAAATAACCAAGAGCTTTGCTAAGCTTGGTAAGACTCATGCACACCATTTTTTTTTTTGGTAAGTTCATGCACACCCTTCTAGTCCAACCCCATTAGCCCACCTGATTATCATGGCCTGTACTTGCATCAAATTCTGTAGGGATGTGAGCATGGATCCACTTGTACCCACGACGTCTCAAACAAACATATATGATATGTATTCCAAACGTGCATACTATTCATGGTGCATTTAGTTATCTCAAGATGTTCTAGTGCTACAACAATTTATCAACATAACTACATAACCGACATAGAATATATATATATATATATATATACACACAACAACATCATAAGAATGATTAAGTTTCCAATTTATATTTAATCTTTGAAATTCCATACATGTGTTCATATCACATTTCAATTATCTCTTTGATGTTTAAGCATAGCTGACCACATAACCATATTTACAATATTTATTTTTATTCAATAACATCATAGTGTAGCATTCAAGTCCAATTATTCTCCATTATTAAATTTCCCAACTTTGTATCCAATCATATTCCATATCACATTATCACATATTCAACACTCAATCGTATATCCACATCCTCATTACATTTGTTCATATTTCAATCACGAAATCACATCCACAATACCATCATTTCATTAATCAATCACATAGCCATAACCACACAATCCTCGGGGGTTGAGTGCATACACATTATCGTCTTTTATGGGCCAATACCCAACGGAAACAATAAACTGACGTCGTCGTTAAGGATCGCCATCCAAGGCCACGAGGAGCCAAAACACACACAATGTTGTGGACTACTAACCCACTGGCATTGACACCAAACCCTGCGCAGGTTCTGAGTCTTTCAACCCGAGGGTAATCTCACGACCCTTCCTATTTTTGCACCCCACCATTACCCCCGGCACACAAACAATCATTCATCACATTCAATACTATTCCATCACAATTCACATTCATCACCATAAACTTTCCAACACACATAACCACATTCCATTTCATCATGGAACTTAACACATTTCATCTCTACATTTAATTTAACCCAAGCCTCATTTAATTTCTATCGCTTGTTAACAAAAGTTCACATTTCAATTTCTTACAATCATATATTCACTATTTGGTTCATCCCAAGATTTACCACATATCAACATTTACAAACCTTATTAAACATTTAACATTTATCAACATATATTATCCAACACCTATGTCAATGTTATGGTTCATTCCGCAGCTCATTACATATCACATTGATCAAACCATATTAAGCATTCCACATTTATCAAAATTATAAACATATGTCTCTTTGTCAAGTTCCCCTTTCAATTAATCAATCATAAGTTCATATACTTCATCATTTAGTTTACATTAAGACATATTCACATTTCTACTCAATTAAGACCCTTATCTCAAAGTAAGCTTCCAATTCATTTCATTCAAGATAGCATTCATTCACCCTTACAAGTTAAATCCCATAGGTTTAAGATAATCAACCCTTAATCACTTTTTAAGGCTCATTTCCCTTTTTAAATAAATGAAATTAATCAAGTAAAAGTTTCATGTGAAAACAAGTTACCAACTCTTCCATATGCCTAAAGTAGAAGGCTAAACTAAACAATGTTAGAAAAGTGACCTAGGCTCGGTGGGTGCCCTACATAGACCATGGGTGCCCCTTGAGGGTCATGGGCGCCCCTCAAGGGTCATGGGCACCCCACATAAATTCACGGGTGTCCATCTGTTATCCAGAATGTCACTCTGTTCCGGTTCAAGCTCTAAGTCATGTTTTTGGGTTCCAAACTTCACCAAATCTGATATTTAACCCAATATCTCATTTTCTTGGGTTGTCTAGGGCCTAGAAGACTCTAAAAAGTCCGTCAAAACCAATTTTAATTCATTCATTTCTTCAATATAAAAATCTTGATTCAACCTATACATATATATATATAGACATCCATTCATCCACACAAATTCCACCTCCACAGTTTCCAAATCTTAAATAAATTTCATAGAAGTATTTACTAGATCAAATACATCTCATATATGCTAAACTGAGACTAGAAATCCCTACCTCAAGTGGTAAGAAGATAGATCAACAAGAGGGTGTCTTGAGCTTCCAAACCCTCAAGCTTTGATGAGGTCAATCTCCTCCCTCCTTGATCAAAACTACAAACAAATTACATAGGGAGGTTTCTTAAGGTTCTAATCACAATCTTGCAAAAGGAATTTGGATTTCATGAAGGGTGGAAGAACCTACCTTGAAATCTCTACCCGGTGGTCTTCTTCTTCTCCTTTGCTCTTCTTTGTTCTCCGCCGATTTCCTCTCCTCCAAGCTACTTCTCTCTCTCTCTCTCTCTTGCATCAAATCAACAATATATATATAATATCAATATTTTAAGTCCCTCAATAGTAATCTTCAGGTTTCCCATCACCCCTAGCTAGGTATAGGTGTTAATAGCGTAAGGCTCGGCTGGAAAATGCAGAGGACACCCTATTGTTGACTGTCTGTACAAGTGGGACACCCCTCATAGACCACGGGCGCTCGTACTAGAGCCATGGGCGCCTCTCATAACCTTGGGCGCTCCTCAGCATGCTCCCGAGTCAAAATGTTGACTTTTGAGCTATTTTGTCAATTTCTTCCAAAATTCACAGCCCTAAGTCATCTTTAATGACTAATATAACTTAATTAACATACCAACATGTCCAAAATATGTTAAAACCATCAAATTATATTAACATAAAAAATTCGGGGTATTATAGTGTGGAGACTTGGGATCTTCACGATCCCTCACCCTTTGATTAAAACCACCAAAAAACCCAAATTTGTTGTTGTATAATAGGTTTTCTTTCGTTAAATTAGGTTATTTTTATTTGAAGTAGCATTCTTTAGCATAATGGGGTCAAATCACATCAAAAGAGCTGAGAAAGAACAAACTCACTACTCCCTGGCATCCTGATGCTATCCCAATGCCATTTGGCAATAGGGTAGAAGGGATTTGCATCATGGAATTGCCCCTGATGTCTTGACACCATCGAGATGGCACGTACCAGCTAGGGTCGTTAAAACCCTCTAGCGGGCTAGTTTCCCTCTTCTTTCTTCACCAAACTCTCCTTCTCTCTACTTCACACATCTCTCTCTCTAAACCCATCCTTTACCCACTGATTTTTAAGTCAAAATTGTGTAAAATCAAGCACATCAAGGCTATCTTTTGCCATTCTTGCAACAAGGAGGTGTTCTCTCCCTTGAAGCTTCAAAACCATCAACATCCATCACGAGTTCTTCGATTCTATCGTCATTCCTCCACCATATTTGAAGTTCTTGCTCTGATCTATCATCTTGGTAAGTTTCTAGACCCTTGTCGTTTAATTTCTTGAAGAAATCTGGAAAGAACCATTGAAACCCACTCTTATTCTCTATCTCTTCATATATATTCGACCAATGGGTTTTCTCTTGTTGAAGATAATGGTTGGTTTTCAGATTCTTGATGCAATAATGGAATATTTGTTGATTATCTTTACATATTATCAAAGTGATTTGGGCCACCATGTGTGGGTGGACTGATAGATGACTAGTTCTGCACTTGAACGATATAATTGTCATAACTGAATTTTGAAATTTTTCCCACACTTTTGTCACTTTTGATATTTTGTTGCAAATAAGATTTAGAGTTTGAATGCTCATTAATTGGATTCTTTTTCTTTTTTGTTTTGATTGTTTCACACATAGACATGGGTCCAAGAAAAATGGCAGCCAAACGAAACCCAACAACCCGTACCCTTGATAGGCTTAGATTTAGAAACCGGGAAGCTAAACTAGAATTCAATAGATTTTGGTTTGATAAATTGGTCATCACTGAACGAAAGTGGGAGTTAGAATTCTTTAGGAGTAATAACTTCAAGTGGTTTCGAAACTTTGAGGAACGAGGTTGGTTACCTTTTGCTAATTTCCAACCTTAATGTGTTCCAGAAGTGATTCAAGAATTTTGTTCTAACATTGTTTCCTTGGAGGAAGGAGAGGAGAGGGGACTAGAAATTTAGAGTTTTGTTAGGGGTAAAAACATAATAATCACCCTTGAATCTTTTGCTGAACGTTTTGGGCTACCATGGCCAATGTTTCCTTGATGCCCTTATCTCCCTGTGAATAATCCTGGAATAAGACGAGTGAGTATTGAGATCTTAAAGGAAGGTCTTGAGTGACCAACTGTAGACCAAATGAAGATTTCTGACCTTAATGACAAATACTGGCTTTTACATGTTTTTAGTTGTTACAACATTCTTTCCTTGAGCCGTACCTCTGAATGTAGTGAGAAAAGGGCAATATTGCTTTATGCCATAGGTACGGGAGCCTCTATTAACTTACCTCGCCTACTATGGGATAAATTAGATGATTTTATTGAACACCCTAGGAGGCAAGGAGGGATTCCATTTGGAGGGATGTTAACTCTGATTTTTGAAAGACAAGGAGCACGTTTGGATGATACTCTACATAGGACTGATCCTCTTAACCCCTTGAACTATCTCTCGTTTAGCAAAGCACGACACCACGGACCCTTTAGGAAACGAAAATCTGCAGGTCCAGCTAATGAGGCGAGTAGTAGCTCTCAACCACACGAAAACAGTGTTGAGGAGGAAGAGGTGACCAGTAACCAAATCATGGAGATGCTCATCACTCAACACAAGGTGATTGAACAACTCAATGAGCGGGTCTCTAACCTGGAGGTCACGGAGTCAGAAAACTCCCACATGCTTCGCTGCTTTTACAAATATCACTTTGGCACGGGCTCCTCAATTCTGCCTTCTGAGTGAAGAAACGGGCTGTATAATGACTATTACTGAATGATGAAGGAACATTGTAACCTAATTATTTTTGCACTCTTTATAGTTAGTACTATGACCCCCATTTTTATGTTGGATATTGTAACTTATTAACTTTTATTTTTGTTTGATGCACTTTCTTTAGTTTGATTGTATCATATAATATTTTTATGTCATTTTATTTTTCATGATTCAATAGCCATATTCTATGTTTGCAAGTTCAAGTACAGTAGCATGGATGCCTATGATTCGTGTGATGCTTTTATTTTTGACAATTTGGACACTTCTACCTCATATGAAGAGCGGGGTGGCATGGTTGCCAACACCACATTCTTTTATGATCCTACTGAGGATACTGATGCCTTCGTTGCTGCTATTAAGTTGGAGGCACGACCTACTAAGTCATTTCAGGATGGTCCACCTATGCCCCAACCTTGTTGTCATCAGGGACTATTCTTTCGAATGCCACATGAATTTTTCATTCATGATAGACAAGGCATACACATCATTGATGACAGACTTGTGGAGGAAATAGACACAGTAATTTGGGAGGATATCCCTAAGGCTAACCCTAACAATGAGGACATTGATGCTTTTCTCCCTACATTTGCTCCTTATGTTACTTTTCAATTCAATATGGTTTATTGTATTCATGAGGTAGTCTCTAACCCTTCTCTCCCTTTTGATTTTACCCTCCTCTGCATATGAATTCATTCTTTGGTAAGTTGGGGGGGTGGAGGAAATGTTATGCACACCACATTCTCATATACACGTTATTTGCTTATACTCTTACGTTTCTCATGCTCCCATGCACACTATAGAAACACCATACCCTTTAGAGTCACATTGGGGACAATGTGCTATTTAAGTTGGGGGGTGAGCACATGGTAGCATGAATTGATGGGGTAACAAAGTGAAAATGTAGGCACGTGGTTTATAGTTTTCATACCCATATGTGCTTAAGGGCAATGTGATTTTCAAGTGGGTAGTAAGGTTCACTTGATGAGTAGACATGATATGCATGGAATAGACAAAATTTTTCAAAATTTTCAAATCATGGGCAAATTAAGGTTTTCCTAACTTGGCATGCATGAACCTTACATATGTTTCTGAAGTAGTTTAATAAATGATTC